>VZRU01016409.1:238044-296201 GCA_013398155.1 Pedionomus torquatus
AGCCTGTCCAGGTCCCTCTGGATGGCATCCCTTCCCTCCAGTGTGTCAACCATGCCACCAAGTTTGGTGTCATCAGCAAACTTGCTGAGGGTGCATTGTATCCCCCTGTCCATGTCTCCAACAAAGATGTTAAATAGCATTGGTCCCAGTACTGGACCAATATGCTTCAGATGTTCTCCAGTGTCCCTATCCATTGAACCCACCACGTATATAGACCTGTTTACAGAAGGAAGAAAAAAGTGTGAGCTGGGCAGTGATACCCTGGGTAGAAGAACATGTCAAGGAGAAAATGTATGGGGTGGCTGGGTTTTGAGGGGGGTCGTTTGTTTGGTTTGGATCTGGTTTATGGTAGTGGTTTTTTTAAAACGGAAATAGTCATCCTGGGTTTGAAGTAATCAAAGTGTGGAGAGTTGTTCAGGCCAGCAGAATTTTCCTTTAATTTCCAAAAATGCCAGAGCCAACAGGCACAGTACTTCTCTTGTGGCCAGGATAAGTACTGTCTGGCAGCAAGTGGGCTCTTGGTTGGAGATTCCTCACATCAAAGGGAGTATTTCTTACCTTTCCTGCTCCCACAGCTCCTCTTTTCTCTCTAGATGGTGAACTGGCAGCGGTAGCTGTTTTTCTCACTGACTGAGCTCCATGAAAGTCCCTACCTTGGTCTGTGCCATAGGAAAGGGCAGGCACTTGCTCACTCTGTAGGCACCTCAATCCATCATACCCTCCCATGTGTGCAAAGGAAGTTCTTGGGAATGGTGACACTGACATGGCCTGCACAGGAACCCTGTGTCTCAGTGGTGCTGGCTGGCATCCCCCTGCTCCAGCAAACAGGGTGGCATGCGGCAGGAGAGCCCAACTGAGCGGGTGGGCCAAATCAGGAGATGGGCCAAATCAGGAGATGGGCCAGGCATACAGAGGCTGGACATTTCTATCTGTGCGTTTTTGATCAGGACTTCGCAGTTCTTGCTGCCCTTCACATAATGGTGCCTTTTGGCCTTGCTCACCAAGTATTCTGCTTGCATCCATGCCAGTTGAAAGTGAAAAATGCCAAAGGGAGGTTAGAATATTAACACAGATGCTTTACACCTTGGTAGCCTTCATAGGTGGCTCCAGTGCTGGATGGCTTGGCTTTCAGGATGCAGCGTTGTCTAAAGCTTACTGGAGAATTAGAGAATTAAAAGTGTAGTTTCTAGCTAGTCCACAAAGGGGTGTGCAAGGGTAAATCCTCTGATTTCATGGCAGGGAGTCTGCTACTGCTCTGGTACGGTGCTTTCCTGCACGCAGGATGATGCTGCCCCATTCTCCTGCTGCTAGTGGCATAGTCTGGGCAAACACTCACCGACTTTGTGTGCGTAGAGATTAGGTGGCCCCATGGGAGCTTTGGCCCTCCCTGGCTGTGAGGCACAGTTATGCTTAAGCTTTTACTTTTAATTTTATGGGCACTTAAATGCTCCTTCTCCAGAATGTGCTTGAGCTCATTGACGGAGGGCTCCAGGAACTCTATAGATGCAGTGGTCATCTCCTCGAAGTGATGGAGGATGAACACATGGGCTACTTCTCACAGGTGGGGGCAGCAGCAATAACCTGCGAATGTCCAGATTCCAAGCAGTTTTCCAAGCACAGCTGGAATTTTAAGAATTACTTGCCACACAGTTGGATGATGCCCGTAACATTGAACTGGTCTGCTGCGGTCATGACATTGAACTGGTCAACTTTGAATGTTGCCAGCTGTGATCGGTACTGTCCCGGTGCAGGCGTACCTGATAATGAGCCACATCATTTCAGGTGAAGTGCCCTGAATTTTAGAGACTCTTTTCTCCGCATTGCTCCAGTTGCTGGAAAACAAAGCCCCCAAAAAACCAAAGCAGAGCTAGGGGAAAAGCAGCTTTTCTGCATTAAACCCTGACCTTGTTATCCCCTCTGCCTCCTTCCCTGGGCATCAATTTGGGAACTCACAGTAGCCACACTGGAAGGCCATGGAGTTTACTACTTTATGTTTTACTAGCTAGTTGTTTTAAAAAGGAGTCATGGCCTTCAGCTGTGAACAGAGAGCCACAGGGCGAGTGGACACCTTGCTTTGACAAGAACACCAGAGAATAATGGTGTGTGTGGAAGGAAAACCTCCTGCCTGATGGCAGACAAGCCAGGCTGGCCATGCTCCCAGCCCTGCACCTCATCTTGGTGTTCATCAGATGCCACTTCCAGCGCTTCTGGTAGATCTTAGGTTGTGGGTGAATTCTGGTGTCCAGGGAGGTACTAGGATTATGGGGAACTGCTGGAGGAGAGTTTGAGTGCCAAGTGCTGGAGATACACTAACGCAGTGAGACACAACCTAGGAAATACTGTTTGTCTCCATCCTCTCATTTCAGGCACTGACCTGAAGTATTCACTGCAGCTACAGAGGACATTCTTGTGAGCAGATTCTGAAATCATCCTGAAATCCTTTAAATTGCCTAGTAAAATTCTGTCTTGTTAGCATTATGAAGCAAACACTAGGTTTCAAAGAACAGGATGACAACACAGAATTCAAAATACGTCTTTCTGGGTTAAAACTGTCAATGTTAACAGCCCTAGATCTGCCTCAGTCTAAAGGCCTTATCTTCTTCTGTAACAGGTTAAAAACCTTCGTGTGTACAGAAAAAGTCTCTTTAAACAACTGCTTCTCAAGAGGCATCCAAGTATCTGAACCTCGTAATAAACAGTGACACGCAAATTATTAGATCACTCGCAGCCTTACAGAAATCAGCACAATTTATTCTTCGTGTATCGACATTTCTCCTCCTTCAGAAAGCAATTAGCAAACACTGCAGGGAATTCATTAGCCACAGCAGTTGTCACTGCCAGCAGAGTGAGCCCTGTGCATTGTAAGGCTGGGGCATGACCGAGAAGAGGAGCTTGTGGACATGGGTATTTGGCACTGCTGTGTCACAGCATTGCTGCTCCTGTCAGGCGTCACTGCAGGGCAGCACAGGGGAAAGCAGGAGGCTGAAACACAAGGACAAGGCGTTCCCTGTGTCAAAAGGCACAGCAAACAGATTAAACTGGAAAGGCTTTGCTTGCTACTTTCCCTGGCCCAAAGAACACGATCAGAACAAAAGGAACTAACTGCAGTATTTCTTTGCATTCATAGAATCATATAATGGTTTAGTTTGAATAGGGCTTTAGTGCTTATCGAGTTCCAGCCCCCCTGCCATGGGCAGGGACACCTCCCACTAGAGCAGGTTGCTCAAAGCCCCATCCAGCCTGGCCTTAAACACTTCAAGGGATGGGGCATCCACAACTTCCCTGGGCAACCCATTCCAGTGCCTCACCATCCTCACAGGAAGGAATTTCTTCCCAATAGCTCAGCTAAATCTACCCTCTTTCAGTTTGTAGCTACTACCCCTCATCCTATCACTACGCTCCTCAACAAAGAGTCCCACTCCACCTTTCCTGTAGGGGACCTACAGTACCTTTAAGTACTGGAAGGCTGCTATAAGGTCTCTCCAGAGCCATTTCTTCTCCAGGCTGAAACCCCCCAACTTTCTCAACCTGTCCTCACAGGACAACCCTCTGTTGTGCTCTTGTGTGCACTCATTTTCAGTTTTTAGAGCTGAACCTTAAATTCCCCGTGTGTCAGTGGGGGGGTTCATGGGGCTGAATCAGGGGACACAGCTAAGGGTGCCAGCCAGGGAGAACAGAGGACCTGTGGGTTGTCAGTGAAGGTGGGGTGTAGGTGCTTTGGTGAATGGGTGTGTGCCAGCTTCCCTGCCAGGCAGCGGGATTGCTTCATCACATGTTCCCAGTGGCAGACGTGGTAAACTTGGTCCCTGGAGTGGAAACATAACAGGCTTCTCTGCAGAAGAAATTTCACCAGGGCAAATCAGACCCATGTTGGGGCTTGCTCCAAAGCCTGCCCATGCTTACCAATGGCGTGGGGAAGGTTGCGCGGGGTCAGGCCCTGCCCTGAGAGACTCCCTCTGCGTCCCCACAGAAAGGGGCATCACTTCCAAGGGTTAATGTTATTTTAAGATACCTCTGCATTGCAGTTGCACAGATGAGCAGCTGAGAGCAACCTGCTGAACAGGAAAGAGCTCATTAAATATATACTGTCACTGATTTATAAGAGAGTGCGGAGACAATATAATTACTGTAATTATATCAGATACTTGCTGCAGAGTTGCCATTTTTGTTAAGAATTTTATCCTCTCACTATGGCAGAAGGGCTTAAAAAACCACATATACCTGACAATGTATTTATGCCATAAGTATCTTACTCAGAGGCTTTTCGATCATTCTCTTTACAGACCATGTAGCTCATTAAGTGTGTCATCATCTTAGGGACGAAGGTGAAGTAGGCAATGCGTTTGAGTAGCATGCTGCTTGCTTCATACCTGTGGGGGAGGCAGATTTGGGCTGTAAAGGTGACTTGGCCAGCGCTACCATGGCGAAGGCCACGTTGCAGTGAGAAAATTTGTGTCTATGACTCACAAAAAGCTGCTGAAAGGGAAGTTTTGGTGGAAGATGCCTGCATTCGCCTGCTTCTGCTGGTGCAGGTACCCACTGCTGGGGTAGGTGGGCTGGAAAAGCCAGCGGTGGGTGAGTCACAGGTGCAAGCTCCCACTTATTTCGCTCCTCCATGAAGGTTTGCTATAGCCCCAACCTGGCCTGGTTGGCAGGGTCTGGGGACAGCAGGTGACTCCCTTCTATTCTGAAAACAGGGTGTCTTGATTTTCACTCGTGACTGCCATGACAAGCAAGAGCTGTGCAGCCAGGAAGGTATGACTTGTACAGCCTATGGACTCTAAAATATGGAGTTATATGGCGCTATCAGGTAAGGTGGGAAAGGGAAACTACAAGGAAGATGAATATTTGTGAGGCACACACCTATCTTAGAGGGGATAGGAACTCCTCACCATGACCTGTAATAAGCAGAGAAAGAAATTAGGGCATGAGGGTTGCTTTTGTAGAGATGCAGCACTTGGATCTTCAGGCCACCGGGGCACTTTGCTGGGGGACCCAAGATGGGGAAAGCCTCAGCTGTTCAGAGAGATGCCAGCGTCAGAGGAGCACCCCCTGCAGCTGGGAGCACCCCAAAACCTGTGACTCCATGGCAAGTTTCACACAGCACCTTTGCAGTGAAGGAGGCAGCAGATCTGCTCCCTTTCCCTGGCCATTAACCAGTTATTAATGGCCACAGCAACAACTCCACTTGCCTAAAGAGAAAGGAGAAAAGGGAAATTAGCCAGAGAACATTAGCCCTTCTGAACACATTATGCTGCAGCATAAGATCCTTCTGTTTAAATAATAAGCAGGTTGGACAAAGGTAAGGCAGCAGAATAACAGGCTTGCTCTTGAGCAGTCTTTAAAGTAACAAGATTTGCTTTGCTCAGAGAGTTTTATCTCAGGATCTTGGCCCAGAGAGGGCAGGGCCTCTGCGGAATTGCTGAGGGGCAGTGGAAACAAGGCTGAGCTCGAAGCAACCCCCCTCATATTCTGCCTTTGATAAAGTCTTAAATTCTACAGAGCTTAAATTCTGCATGGCTGATTTGGTAGTGCTATCATTGCTGTTATTTAATTCCCCGCACATTTGTTAAACATAAGCCCTGAGAAAAAGGTGCTGTAGAGCAATAAAAAGCCAAGCCACATCCATGAGGAAAGTGCTGATTGCATCCTACCCAACCAAGGCTGGGCTGAGGCACAGGTGAAGTGACCTGAGCCGTAACTGAGCCCAGCAGGGACCAGGACATTTCATGTTTTAGCCCTGCCTCTTCACCACCGTCTTGCCTTGTTCTCTCAATTGCTTAGCTTGTTTGTAAAAAAAAAAAACCACACCAAAAAACCCCAAATAAAATTAAATATCAATTTAAAAGAACTCACATATCTTCATAAAAACAAGTGAACAAAACCATAACTCACCAGCAGGCAAGTTGTTAGTCTGTGATTCAGATACATATGGTTATTCCCTCAACTTCTTCCCCTTCTCCATGCTCACCAGCTCTTCCATTATTTTCAATGTCTTGTATGAGGAAGTCAGAGAAGAGACGTGTTGGAAAACCCTTTAATAAGAGACCTGAAGAGTAATGAAATGAGCAGATTACAAGTGCTGCCATGGTGCACATATTGTCCGTGCATCATGTTTACCCATCTGCACTTCCTCTGAATGCTCTTTTTCCACTTCTTTATTAATTAAAAAAAAACATGTTTAGAAATGGCAGTAGGTGTAATGTGAATAACTGCACCTATGCTGGCGTTAGTCCTCTCCCTGTTTGGTTTACTGTGCTACATACACATGTGTGCATGTGCTGTACACATGCACATCTGGCGCTGTGAATAGCCACAGTGTTTTTACAATGTATGCACTAGCTTCAGAAAAAAAAAAAACAAACACGCTTTAACACCCAAGAGCCAGAAAAACAGAGACAGAAAAGGGCAGCACACAGCAAATGATATATTTTCTTTATACCGGTTAGCTGTTCAGGCAGGCGCTGGGGCACAGAGCAAGCTGTGATACTCAAAGAATGGGAGCTCTTGACACCATCACTTGCATGCAGGGCAGTACCAAAGCAATAACTAGAAAGTGCCAGCACATTTCCCCTGAGGGCTCCTTCACCTGCATCAGCTGCTATCCTATTTTATCCACTGTTATTTCGAGAGAACATTAGTCCTTCTTTTTCTTTTCTTCACAGTTTTTTATTGATCCCAAGGTTCCTCTTTACGGAGTTCGTTGTTTTGATGACCGTGGTTTCTTCCCTGCTGAGGGTCTCCTATTGCCTCAGAAAGAAAATTATCTTTCCATTTACTTAATAAGGCCACTCCAAGCTTAAGTCACTGGCCTGGCAAGAGGATGAGCGTAGGTCAGTTAAATTTCCCACTTGTGGCAAAATCTTGTTTCTCTGTTTCTCATCTTCCCCTACAGGTTTAGCTGGTGTTGTGTGTAGCATGGACAAACACTTTGGAGTTTGTATGTGGAAATGCAACAGCAGCTGCA
The DNA here is from genome assembly GCA_013398155.1 of Pedionomus torquatus. Taxonomy (NCBI): domain Eukaryota; kingdom Metazoa; phylum Chordata; class Aves; order Charadriiformes; family Pedionomidae; genus Pedionomus; species Pedionomus torquatus. The sequence goes on from VZRU01016409.1 coordinate 245,012, forward strand.
CAAGCACAGCAGCTCAAGGGCAGAGTCTGGAGAAACCAAGCCTAAGTCACCAGGGTCTTATGACACTTCTCCTGTTTTACTGACTGAGAGAAAAGGCTTCCTTGCTGCCTCTGAAGATGTCTTCCACCATCAACAGTGGGTGATGAGCAGTTTTAGCCATCATCTTTATTTTTTCAGTCCCATGTGATGCACAGACAGGAGCAACGGCCTGGATCATCGTGCTCTGACTTCAGGTCAATCTCCCCTTTCTTCACCCTGCTAAGGTCGAAGTGGACTAGCATACCTTCTTCAGAAGAGCAGGACTCGGGTATATTAGCCCCAGACATGTGATTGGGGATGGGTCTTTTCCACATGTGGTGGCTTCTTTTTCTGCCTAGAAACTTGGGATGGCATTTGCCCAGAATCTCTGGATATCCAAAGTCATTCCCAGCTGGCTGTCAGACACCTCCATGTCCTTGGCAAATGGTCATGGCCCACCTGAAGGTCAACTACGTACAGAGTGTGCAGAAAATCCCACACATGCATACTGTTTCAACCCCTGTGCCTATTTGCAAGGCATCTTTTAACATATTTCAGACCCAGAAATCCCAGACAGAGAGCCAGCTGGGAAAGTGGAACGGGAGAATGGGCAGGACTTTCAAACTGCCTGGTTTGGGTAATTCTAATTATATCATTCTGGCTAATAGCAGCTCACCAGCAAGGGGCGTGAAGGCAACTAGTTATTTCTCAGTAACTTAGTGTGGATTGTAAGGTTGCTTTTTACTGCGGTGATCATATACTTCCCTTTTCTGGTCATTAGAGCTCTCATCTCTTTGCCTGCAACTAGTTTGTCTGCTTTACCCTCTCCTGGACTCTGAAATCCAGCAATCTTACACAACTGATTTAAAAATAAAATAGGTTTCTCATAGAGGCTGAATGGTTTGGAAAACAGGAGGATGGCTGAGCTTTCCTGAAATATGAAGGAGACGTTGGCAAGACCTGTGTTGTATATTTTCATATAGCTGTGAAGATTTAAGGGAAGACATTACTCATGCCTAACGGAAGGTGCATAAAGTCATTTGGATCACAAAGATGAGGTGGGAATATTTCTGTATAGCACAAGCTCAAGAACCTGTCAGATAGTAAATACCCATGTGCTGGATGAGCCACACACTTGGGCTGTTAATCAAAAATAGGACTAAAAATCTTTGAGAAAGAAGAGCGGACAACCCACATGGTCTCATTTTAAATATACAGACTGCCAGTCATCCCAGTCACTAGCAGTGTGTCAGCATGGGGATTTCATCTACCACTGACCCTGTTGTCCGTTCCCAGGTAGCTCTATGCGATCAGGCAGTTCTCACAGCCTTGGCTCATTGCTGGTCTTGCAGGTGGATGTAGAATCAAAACCACCAGACCTTCTTATTTATTTATGCTAAGACCAGTCATAACAGCACAACTTACAGCCCTGCAAGTCCCTGTGCCCTTACATCTCTTTTTCTATCTGGTGCTTAAAAAATATTGGGCAGTCTCTCTTGCATGGGTTTCTTTCCATTTTGCCTTTCTCACCATCTTATTTTCCACACTAGGCAAGTTATTTCAGACTAAACAAGCTATTTCTCATTCACTCTGTTAATATTTTCAAGTTTTAGCTCAGGCTTTCCAGCTGCGTGGCAGTCTTTCATAGAATCATAGAATGGTTAGGGTTGGAAGGGACCTTAGACATCATTGAGTTCCAGCCCCCCTGCCATGGGCAGGGACACCTCCCACTAAAGAAGGTGGCTCAAAGCCCCATCCAGCCTGGCCTTCAGGGATGGGACATCCACAACTTCTCTGGGCAACCTGTTCCAGTGCCTCACCACCTTCACAGTAAAGAATTTCTTTCTAGTATCCCATCTAAATCTCCCTTCTTCTAGTTTAAAAACATTACCCCTTGTCCTATCCCTACGCTTCCTGACAAAGAGTCCCTCTCCTGCTCTCCTGTAGGCTCCCTTCAGATACTGGAAGTATTTGAAGTACCATCTTACATTAGTTTCTCTTTTAAAATACCAATGCAGGATTTAAGTGATGCCGTTTGCAGAAATAATGGAGCGCTTAAGCATGAAAAGTGACTGCAAAGGGACGCAACATCAGGTTTTGTGAAGAAAACGGTACAGCTTTTAAAGTGCTGGTAAAGCACTGTTTCATTGCTCCACGTGTGGCCCAGTTCCCATTTCTCTCTGACTTCATTAGCATTGGGCTGAGTCACAGTTCCTTTTGAAAATAATTAATGGTAGAAAAGCTATCTGTATTAGTGTTATTCCGCCCCAACTGTATTTACCACCATAACAATTACCAGGGAGCTGGGAGATGACTTTCCTACTCAGAGATTGGTTTGACTAAAGGAAGAGTGAGGAACCAGCATTTCCCATGGCCTCAGAAAGCTGGGGAATGCATTTGAGCCACAAAAGTCCATGTGCACATCCTGTCTCTCTGTCCACATCAGATGTGCTGTTTCCACCACTACTGGCCCTGTGCTGAGGACGATGTGGCACTGTGTTGGGAACGTGCATTACCCAGAGCCACTCCTGGTTGCCATATGGGAATGGCTGCTTGTCTCTGCCTCCAGGAGCTGAGGATTGAAAAGAGGTCATGAATATTTACTGTCTTTTTTCCATGTCACTTCATTGCTAAGAAAATTTTACGAGTAATGTGTGTGTTAAGAGCACAGGCTAGTGGGAGCAATGAGATTCACAGAAGCACAGGACGGTTGAGGTTGGAAGAGACATCTGAAGATCATCTGGTGCAACCCCCATCCTTGCTTGAACAGGGCCACCTAAAGCCAATTGCCTCAGACAGCTTTTGAATACCTCCAAGGATGGACAACCTGTCTGGGCAACCTGTGCCAGTGCTTGGTTACTCCAACAGTTGAAAAGTGTTTCTTGATGTTCAGAGGGAATCTCCTGTGTTTCAGTTTGTGCCCATTGCCTTTGGTCTTGTCACTGGGCACCACTAGAAAGAGCCTGGCTCCATTTTCTTTGCACCCTCCCTTCAGGTATCTATTTATGTTGATGAGATCCTCTGAGCCTTCTCCTCTTCAGGTTGAGCAGTCCCAGCACTCCCCACCTTTCCTCATAGGAGAGATGCTCCAGTGCCTTCATCATCTTTATGGCCCTTTATTGGACTTTTTCCAGTATGTCCCCATCTCTCTTGTACTGGGAAGCCCAGAACTGGGCACAGAAATCCAGGAGTGGCCTCACCAGTGCTGAGGGGATGATCACCTCCTTCAACCTGCTGGTAACACTCCTCCTAATATAGCCCAGGATGCTATCCACCCTCTTTGCTATAACAGCACACTGTTAGCTTATGGTCAACTACATGTCTACCAGGTCTCCAGGTCCTTTTCTGCCAAGCTGCTTTCCAGCTGGGTGTCCCCCAGTGTGTACTGGTGATGGTGGTTGCTCCTTCCCAGGTGCAGGACTTTGTACCTCTTGTTCAATTTAATAAAGTTCAGGTCTGCCTGTTTCTTCTTCATCCTATTTTGGTCCATCTAGATGGCAGCATGGCCCTCTGAGGTCACTATCAGCCACTCCTGCCAGTTTGGTGTCATCAGCAAACTTGCTAAGGATGCATTCTGGCCCATCATCCAGCAGAAATTCAGTGATACAGACTTGATCAACTTTTTCCAGTACACTTGGAGACCTCCCTCTTCTAGCAGAGCCTGATGGCTTGGTGATCTGGAAGCTTAGCCCTGCTTCTCCCGCTAGGAGGAGTGTGCAGCCCCTTAGTCTTCATTTGAAAATGATGAAGGGCTTGGGGTTTGCTCACCACAACACAGGGCAGCATGAGGTGACGCTGCCATGATGAGTGCTGCAGGTTTTCTTTAATATGCACCAGCATAGCGAATAAATGCTTTTTCAGGCAGCCACATACTTCACTTTAGAAAGTGCTTACACCGCTATTCCATTTTTGAATGATCTGCTCCCCTGTTTTTTCCCACTGGCACAACTCAGGCATCATCTCCAGATGGCACAGCCAGACCTAGAGGATACCTGCCGGAGGCCTTCAGCGTGTTTACCCCAGGCAGAGAGTGCGTGTGTTGAAAACTCTATGTATTCCTGAAATCCTTTAAAAATCAATTTTCAGAATGAAAATAATGCGAAAAATAGTGCTGCGGCAAGGCCATGTCTAAACGCTGCTGGAATCTTTATCTGTGCCTACAGTCACTATTCTCAGGTGTATGAGAAAACCCATAAAACACAGTAAGATCTCAGCTCCGCTATATTTTTAACTGTGTTAGGGGACACCTCTGGTTGCAAGTGGACTACTGGTGCGGCTTTATTGTGGAAAGACTATTTTGTCATCTGGGCTTGTAAGTACAGCCTTCTCGCCCTACCTCAGGCAAAACACCTATGAGCTCTTGAACCAGAACACCTATGAGCTCTTGAACGCAGCTACCAGTATTAGTTAGGGTAGGTAACCAGCTTCCAACCTGGCTCCTTGCAACATTTTGGGGTACAAAATGGATCCCACCTCTACAGCTTTTCCTTACCATAGAAAGACAGGTAGGTACAACTGGTTGGGCATGCTTCTCGCATCCGTAAGTGTTTAAGTGATAAAACGAGTCAGGATCCAGCTCTTTTGCCAAACTGAGGGTTAAAAAAAAAAAGACACTGCTGATCTAATTTAGTAAAATGCAAATAGTCCAACATAATCCTTTAGACATGGCACCAACAATTTACAATTTAATAAGAGGTCAGTTTCTCTAGGTCCTTGGGGGTTGTGGCTGATGTTTAAAAACAACAAGAATGTAATTTTGTCTCTCACTGCTGTTTTCTTCTGGCTGGCTGTGAGGAATGGGAGAAAAATCATACCATGGATGATATCTCACTTTGATTGCAATTTCAGTGCTGGACATTTGGATGCCATGATAATGAACACAGCAGAGTTGCTCAGGAGAGAAACTTGCTGAGTAAATTTTTGTTATGAACATTAGTTGATGAGCGAGAGTGACAGAATTACAGATGGCATCTAACACAAAAAAACCACTGACACCCAAGAGGTTGTTTAGGATGTGTAATAATCCAAACAACGAGAATTTACTGATGCCAGGGTCTGTCTCTTCCATATGAACCCATAAAACTTTCCCAATATTGTGGATAGCAGGAATGCTTTTGCTGAGGCAGCACTAAAAATAATAAATGGGTTTACCTAAACTCCTACCAGGCTCTAATAAGAACTTGTCTAGCAGGGGAATGGTGAGAAATTGGGAGGTTGAGCAGGAAGCCCCTGAGAGTTCCTTGTGTTTTTTTGCGTGGCCGTGCCCCGGGCCAGCCCTGGGAGCAATGTGGCGAGGTCAGGCAGAACCCTTGGGAGCAGGGACATGGTTCTGCACAGCAGGGTGGGATGTTGCATGGATGCTCCTTTCTTCACCTGCTTTGTGCTACCTTTTCTTTTTGTGGATGCGCAAGGGAGCTGGTTGTGGTGTTTGACGTCTCTTGTGGTTGCAGACATTATCCTTCAGAGCGGGGAGGATTTTCACAGTACAGCGACCTAAAAATCACTCAGGACTTCTGTGATGGATTTCCAGGTGCTAGAAGATTTCTAGTCCCTTGGAAATAGCTGGTTGGCTGGCAGTCAGTGCAAAACCCCCTGCAGCAGAACTTGGTTAAAGGGGAATTAAGGTTGCCTTCTGGTATGTCATTTAGGGTCACATACTTCTCAAACCTCTGAAGACTCGGAAAGGGCTCATGATTAAAACTAAATTTCTGGAAACTAGGAAATGCTGAGCACTTGAAACAGAGAATACCATTCATGCTAGCACAACTAGCTTCTGATACTTCTTGAATTTTGTAGAAGTGAAGGCTAGCAGTTTTGTCTTTTCCCCACAGAACTTCACAGACATTTTTTACTTCTGTCTCCACTCACATCTTTTTCCAGGATGAGCCGTGCAGGACCCATCCCACATTTCCTGCTTCCCAGGTTCCCATCACTGCATCCTTTTCGCTTCTGGGGATGGAAATACCAGACCTGCACACAATGTCCAAAAGGCGACACACCACTGACCAGTGGCACACTTACATTTTCTGCTCTACTTTGTTTCTTTCCAGTTAAATCCCAACATTTTTTTTGGTGTAACACATTATCAGTGTGTTAATGTTTGAATGGCTCTATGACAGCCGCCCGGTCACATTCCTGGCCAGAGAAGTCCATCCACACCCTCAGGGCAGGGCAGGGTGGAGTGAGGAAGGACCGATATCTTTCCCCAGCAGCGCAGTGCGTCGAAGGAATTGCATGTGTGGAGCTAGCTGGTCTGAGCGCTCACGGTCTACCCACCTGTAACCCCTTACTGTCTCTGGCTGGGAATTTTCCACCCTTTCCCAGCCCCACCTTCCACCCCAACCACTCTTCCTGTCCTGGTTACCCCTGGGGTTCACTGTCCAGTGCCCTCAGCTTCTTCTTCTAGGGATCTGTTCCAAAAAAAAAAAGGGAGAGACACCAAAAAATACTGTCAGCACCTCATGAGCAGAACACCTTGACATTAAGCTCAGGGACCCATTGTTCCTGCACTGTAATTACATGAGTCTACCTGTTACATTCCCTGTTGCTAAATCACAGCAAACTAATGATAAATGCATGCGAATGATTATTATGACTCTCAAGTGGAAAACCAGCAATGTATCCTGGAACTGATGCAACAGGGACAATGTATTATTTTCAACAGAATAGTCCAAGCCCTTTCCAAATGTCACAGGGCACATTTCCCTCATGTTAGTAAAACCTCCTTGTCAGAAGTGAGCAAACCCACACTCCTGACAGCCCTCTCCCTCAGGACAGCCAAGGATGAATGAGATGGACTGACAGGCTGTGGGGTGTAGGTTTGAGGCTTTTTGAATCCATCGAATTACAATGCAGTGAAAACACAGGGCTTGTAACCCTGTGCACATCCATGTTTCCATCTTGGTGGTGCCAGCTGCTCTGTACAGTCTATTTTAAAAACCTTAAATAGTCCTGTACTGTCTTCCAACCACACTTTCCCGAAGTCCAGAGCTCATTATGAACTAGCCCAACCCAAATGTGGACAATTTGGAGAGCAAGGTTGCATCCTGCAATTTTCATGCACAACTGGGCATGCAGGATTTTTTTAAGCATCTGCTGACTCTTAAAAAATTGTTTGTTTTTTTCCCTTCTGTATCTCATGAATCCTCATGTCGAAGCAGCCCAAATTCAAGCTGTAAAAGCATCCAAGCACTGCAGGAGGAGCTGGTAGAAATTTTATCCAGCTTTTAAAGCCCTTAGAGTAAATTTTTGAGTAAAAAGCACTTTTTAAAGTCAGGTCTGTGGATGTGATTACATGCTGAGACACCTGTTCGCCTATACACATTTGCACACATAAATGCACATACATGCAAATGTGTTTATCAATATTAAAAACCATCAACATATAATCATTACACTGAGGCATTTACTGTTTCATTTGGAAATGAGGATTTTTGGTGGAAGCTGCTAAAAAGCTGCTCCATGATGGCAAATGCCTCTTGTATAATGGAGTTGTCCCTTACTCTCACTGCTTTCCTCTCCAAACAAACCCTGGTTTGACCAGGGATAATGAACCAATCTGAGTATCATCTATCTGTCCCCAACCCCCAAAAAAGCTGTTGGATGTGAGCACTCTTGCAATGGGTGAGTAGCAAGGAGCTGAGTGCTGCCCTCTGGTTCTCTTGGAGTCCCTTAGTCCCAGGTCCTTCAAGGGAGAAAAACAGCCCCTGCCTAAACATCTGTAAGCAAAGTCTTCCTGCAGCCCCCAAGGAGCATGTCCCCGCTTGAGAGCACAGTAAAATGTTTCTGACCAACATCTCAAAGACTCGCAGAAAGAAAGCAGAAGGAATAGCTGTGCAGCCTCTGAATTGCTCTTGTACTCCAAAATTGCTCTTGTACTGCCCTGACCTGTGGACAAAACACAGTCACTTGATTTTTTTTAAATTTTTTTTTTTTGCACAGTGTTCACTATATCCTAGCTCTGGAAGAAATCTTCATTCCTGCTGGAAAAAAATGCATGAAAAATTGTCAAGGCTCTTTAAAATGACTGCAAACGCCTACAAGAGTCTAAAAATACACAGCATTGACAATGTGTGCTGTACTGGTTATTGTCTCTGTGCTTGAGGCTGCAAACTGATAATTTCACATACCAGTATTCAGCTAGAGAGTCTGCTATCTCTACCTATAACACAGATCATTTTAGCAACGAAACTTTACATATATTTGTCATCATTATTTCCTGTTCACTGGGAAATGGACACATCATAAAGAGAGTTGTATCTCTCATGGCCGGAGCTGCAAGCCATTGGGGCTTTCTGGCCATGTCCTCTCTTTCCATCCAGCACTTCTGCCTTCACCCAAATATCTTTGGTTTTCTTTTCTCTATTTTTCAAAGTGTCCAGCTATAAGTTATATGATAACCTGCCGCTTGCCTCCAGGCAGGCAGCCCCAGGGGAGGAGGTGGGGCAGAGACAAAGTGTAGGAGGGGGTGGTGGTAGGCTGGCAGCTCCCACTGCCAACATGGGTCTTGGAGTGATGAGGGCTGGTGTCACCCACTGCCAGGAGCGGAGCTCTCTGATTACTTAGCTTTTTTTAGGAAATCTAACCCACAGGTTTTCCGTAGCATCTGTGGTGTGCTATCAACAGTAATTGGGTTAAAAATAGCATTCCTCTTGTTACAGTTGTCACGAGAGATGTTGGCCCCGTTGCTGGCAGTGAGCACAGAACATGTGAAGAAGCTGCAGAGGTGTTAAGTGTACAGTTAAATGATATGTAAGCCTCCAAAATTGGGGTTATCTTTTCATTTCGCCAAAAGGGAGGCTGGAAATCACTGTATTGCATTTAGGAGTTTTGTACTGCATGGTCTTATTCTTGCTGCTGCTTCTAGGGCCTCCACTGTAGCTGCAGCCCGAGGACAGAGAAGGCAGTTGTGGTCTGCGCATTGTGAAATGACTCCAGAAAACCAGGGTCAGCCCTCTGAGATCCATCTTTCTACTATCAGACAGGCTGCCACAGCCCAGCTGCTTGGAGGTGTGAAGGACTTCCATGCACAGTGACATTAATCACATTTGGTGCCTGAATATCAACCTTTAAAGCTCTGCACCTTATTCCAGACCTCAGGTTTACAGTGTGCTTGCAGTCCTACCCCTGATATCTGGGTCCATCTGTATCTCTCACACCTGCCTGTTTCCTTCCCATATAAACCAGGACACTGGGTAAGGAGCCTGGTGTGCCCTGGGCTTCCAGTATGGCATTAGGATGCAAACGGGCCACGCACACTGGTAGCACAGACCCTGTGCCTGTGTTTCCAGCCTGTTACACCAAAAAAGTTATACATACATATATATATATATACACCATGATCTGTGTCCTGACCACACAGAAGAGCTGTAGGATAAAACCGCTGGAGCATGTCAGGTGTTCACTAATGGAAAGTCCTTGTGATGGGAGCTGAATCACAAACGTGTGAGGGAGAAGGGATGCAAAGAGAGCAGACTGTGAGAAAATGCACGCAGAGGTGTTGTAGGTACCCCCTCACCTGCAGCCCCACAGCCAAATCTGTATGTCTTTCTACAAGGTAGCTTCTGTTTGGAGTAAATAAATGCTGTTCTGTGAGATTCTTGAGTGGGATGCTAAAAATAGCAGGTGATCATAGAGACCCCTTTCTGGCATTAAAATGTGGGATCAGTCCACCTCATCTGCTTATAGGGAGCCATGACCATGCCCTGACTCCTAGATAAGGCTGACTCAGCTCGTGTCTGCCCACATGGGACCTGCACCAGTGACAGTGGGTGCTGCCAGTGGATGGACTCCTCCACCATCCCCAGTGAGTGCATAAGGGCCGTGGACCTGTGCCTGCCAGAGGTGCTGACTTGCCATGCATGATGACATGAATTACAACCAACACTGGGACAGATGATCCTGAGTTGACTGTACTCAGCATGGACAAATGTAGGACATTTCCAGGCAGCTGGGGCAGTTTCAGTGCAAGGGCTGGGGTCTTGAAATGACAATTAAGATCACCTGGAAAAGAACCCATTCCTTCTACGTTCTGTGGGATCTGTTCCTTTAGGTGTGGAGAGCTGAGACAAAACACCAGAAGGTGCTGCCTACCAGCCCCAAACCCACCCAGCCAAGGACACACATAAAACCCCAAGGTCTTCTCCAGAGGCAGGGCTGCGGGAAGACTCACTCAGGATCCAGAGGGCCATGCCTTGGAAAGCAGGGCTTTCGAGAGGACTCCTCAGGGAAAGCCATGGACTGTGACTTCTGCAGTAGGCTATCACCCTTGAAGTGAGAAGAAAAAACTCCGGGTTTTGAAAAATTGGTTCAGTTATGTGGAAAAGCTATATATTGAATCCATGGCTAAAAACCAGCCTGTTTAAATGGAAAATAGGGATATACCATAATTAAAGATCTAAACACGGGATTGAGGAGGTGGAACCGTATTCACTTGTGATATACCATAAGCTCCAGGGTAGGTCAAAAGTATAAAGCACCAGATTTTTATCTGTCACAGAGATATATATGCCAGGAGCCATAAGAACCAGTGGTATGGATTAGGATGCTCAGTTGCCACCATGCTTTTTGAAAGGGATCACCTGTGGGTGTTTTACGTGCTGCTGGCAGGCTGGTGTCACAGATGGAGTGGAGATCTGGAAGGAAAGAATTACGTTTCCTGGATTTTGCCACAACATTCCCTTTCAGCCTTCCCCTCTCAGCTGCTCTTTGTGTCCTCTTGTTTAAAATGGCAGTAACGTCTTTTGCACAGCTCTCGGGAGGGCTGTGGGGTAAATGCAGGGACAGCGTGGCACTCTCTGAGACCTTTGAATAGGGAAGAATCATATATCACACAAGTTTACCACAAGTTTACCATCTCGGTTTGCCGTGTAAATACCACGTAAGTGCAAAGTATGCTGCTGCTGGTTTTCAGCAGGACTGAGTGGAGCACTTCCCTGTGGAGGGATCCCTGCAGGCTTTGTTATTTACACCTTCATTAGAAAGAAGATCAATTTACACAAATTCCCCCCTTCCCATCCTTGGGAAGGATGGGGGCCTCAAGTGATATCTGTCATGTTAATAATTTCCTGCTCTATCAGCCCTTGGTTGCAGGGAAGCGCCGCTCCTCAGCTGATCGGCATGAAAGGTCAGGTCACAGAGTTGTTTCTTCATCTCTCAATTATTTCACAGTATTAATGACTTTCCACCAGGCTGCTGCTTGGATTGGCTTTCTAATTTAAACATCACTGCTAATTGCATAGGTGCAAATCTGAGTGCCAGCAAGAGGAAGAAACTGCTGTGTATGATGTAGAGCCAATATAGGTGCATATATGACAGATATGAAGCAACCAGGGAATGTATAGCTGTCTCTTCAGCAGGATTTGGTGTGTTTGGGCTGCAGTTTGGTTTTTTTTAATTTTTTTTTTTGGTGAGTCGGCAGAGAGTGAGTGTGTTCACAAAAGAGGCACCCACTGTGCTGCCAGCAAGACTTTACTTTAGTTCATGCTTCTTCCCTCCTGCCCTCAGTATGGCAGTTGAGCCACAGATTTGCAGGGCAACCTTGAAGAAAACCCATACATTAATTGGAAGTTTACTGGCAGGGTGAGCAGCCCAATAACAGTTTCTCAACTCAATTTCTGTTTCAGCATTCTTAGGCGAGCTAAGCAGAGCTCTGAAAATGTGGCATTCGCATGAAGAATAAATAATAATGACAGTAATTCCTCTTGAAAAGCTCCCATGCCAAAAAGCTCAGAAACCTGTGCTATGGGATAACAAAATCATGCCACTATAACTCACCCTAAAAATGTGTAGAGTGAAGAGCTGTGATTCCACTCAGACCAAAGAAATACCATCCCAAATTAATTTTCACATCCTGTTCTTGAGCAGCGTGGAGAGGCACGGGATGCTAATGAAGGTGGTGTCGTGAAAGGTATGTGTGTTGTCACGGCCCTGTGCTGAGGTCCCAGCATTAATGCTGAGATTTGGTAGGTCAGCAGCTGCACTGCTCCTGCTGGTAGTAATTGAAGCAACATTTTTAATAGCAGAGGCAGTGCAGAGGGATGAATAGGGCAGGGGCAGAGCGTTTAGCCTGCGCTGAGCACGCTGACTGTATATCCTTAATCCTGGCCCCAGGGAGGCAGCTGGCTTCCCTGTGGGATGGATCTGGTAGGGAAGGGATGGTCTGAAGTTGCAGCAGGGGAGGTTTAGATTAGATATTCTGAAGAATTACTTCACTGAGAGGGTGATCAGGCTTTGGAACGGCCTGCCCAGGGAGGTGGTGGAGTCACCATCCCTGGAGGTATTTAAGAAATGCGTAGATGTGGCACTTCAGGGCGTGCTCTAATAGCCCAGATTGTTGGGCTGGGTGATTTGTTTTGTGGGGTTGGGCGTTGGGTTTTTTTGGTGTGTGTACGGTTGGACTCGATGATCTCAGAGGTCCCTTCCAATCATGAAGATTCTGTGATTCTGTGTCTGGTTCCCAGCCACTTTTTCTCTCTTGGTACGTGTCTACATGTACATATGCACACACACCAGTGCACACAAAAATCTCAAATAAGAGGACAATTTGCGGCCAGGGGAAGCTGGTTGCTTGCTTAGTGGTTCTGTGTCATTTATAACATACTACCAACCTGAAGGTCCAAGATACAAGCTGTGTTTATCTTTACATCTCCAGGGCTGCCAAATTTCTGAAAATCCCAGGTAAAAATCTGAATTATCTGTTTTGATAAAAGCCACTTCATCTAAGCATGTATGTGCTCAGATTCACCACTACCTGTGAGCGCTGCCCTTCTCCATTTCCCACACCACCTGAGATACAGCAATAGCAGAATTTCAGTTTTAATTCTAAATATGGATTTATGGATCTATATAGGACTTTAGAACATTTCACGTGCTCTGGGGAACTGTGTAAATTGAGTGAATGGCTGGATCAGAACCAACACCTTGCCAAAAATCCCTGAATGTCAACAATCTGGAATTCCCTCCCACTTTGCAGACCAACTCCTAGTTATTAATAAATAAAAGATTTTTTTTTAAAAAAAGGAGACAAGAGAGGAAAAACAAACAGGGAGACAAATGGAGAAACAGACATTTTCAGTGTTATATAATTGTTTTTAAAATATAGTTTCTTTGTGGTTCCTCTCTACTTTGACCTGCATTAGATGTTAAATTCTGAAGGGTGAAGATGTGGTTATTTTTCCCCTGTCTGATATTTTCAGCCACAGTATTCTATCTCCTCCTTCAATTTCCGCAGCACCCTCTGCACTGACTTTTCAACAATTCAGCCATACCCACTGGCAGAACAGCAGCAGGATTCATATTCGTGGCTGGATGCTCTCCATACCTCCAGTTTTCCATGAGTCACAGTCCTGCCTCCCAGCTTCTTTACATTCCTCCTATGCAGTCACTGACATGCAGAGTTGGAAATTATAGCTATATATATACACACACACACATACATACACATACTTACACTGAATAAATTTAAATTTTTCTTCTGTCACTCTTACCATTCCAGTTTATGACACATCAGTTGACTTAAATGACTCGTCACCATTTATCATGTTCTGCCTCTCCCAAGAGGTAACTCCGTAGCTGTGTCAGCGATGCTTTCTGATGACAATGTGGCATTTTAAAAATGTGCAGGTGAGCTCAGGAGCTATTTCTTCCTCCCATTCAAGTATTTCTGCTGATTTGGCACTAAGGACTCAAGTTGGAGTTGTTGTCAATCCTTCTGTAAGACATTTTGGGCTTTGGGATATTCTGTGTTTTTAGAGGTACAAAGCTGCGGTCCATAACTTCCACTTGTGATGTGCCCTTGAGGAGAAAATAGCCTGTTGTACATTGCTTGAGCAGAAAGTTTGAATGAAAAAAACTTAAGTATCACCTAGTATTATTAATTTCCAGTTCACCAGCATCCTCACTGGCTTGTGACTGAGGCCAGGGCTGCCTTTCAGTGTGGATAAAGTGGGACTTTTCTGCCCTGATGTGTTTTCTGTAATACTTTCCATATATTTCCATATTTTTGTCCAGGGAAGGAGAGCAAGAAGTGCATTGCCTGCACCAGAAAGGAGATGAGCTCTGGGCAACCCAGCCAGCCCATAAAATTTCTGCGTCCTATTGTCTGATCACTCTTTGCAGGACTTTCTGAGCCTTCAAAACCTTTCTGAGTGCACACAGCTCATTGACTTTAAATTAATTGCACTGCCAATGTATGATTCTTGTTTGGCTTCACCATGTTTACGTGTATTGGGGTTTTATCCCTGTGCTGACTCTGGAATCACACTAATTGTTTTGCTTTTATCTGTAATGTATCTCTATTTGAACAGCAACCACAGGAAGCGTGATTGTAGTCTAAAGTTATGTTGGTATCTCTTCTGCCTGATTTTGTGCCACTGAGTCAGTCCCAGGTTCACTCTCCACTTACAGGAGGCTGAGGCTCCATGGGCTGCAGGACAGGGTTTGTCCTGGTGGCATTTCTCGGCAAAATGACCCACTGGCACCAGTGAAGCTCAGCACTGATGGTCAGTGTCCAAAGGACTCAGCTGCATCACTCCTGGCTGAATCTCTTCTGCAAAACAAGCACCATGACCTGGACTCTCAGCATCTTCAGGGATTGTATCTGGATGCTGCAACCTATCTTAATTTTTCAGTCTTTTGGAGGGAGGGACAGAAGGGAGGACAGAAGCCTTCCAGATACCTAAAGCACTTGGCCGATGAAGGAGGCCAGAAGGAGATGAGGTGGGTTAGTCTAGGGAGACTTGGGTAGAGAGAACATTACTGTGTTGCAGACAGATAAATACGAGGTAAATGGAAGGGCTGTTCCGATGTGGATAGGACTACAGGTAAGAAGTTAAAACTGCAATTAGGGAGATTTACCTTAGATACCACAAAAAGCCCAAACATAAATAAAGACCTAGAGAGAAAGAGATGGTTGTGAGCACTAGTGCCAGGAATTAAACAAGTGAAACAGCTTAGACAAGTGTCTGCATTAAGGGCATGGCTGCTTTTGAGGCACAGGTGAGCTTGGCAGCTTCTTTAGGTCATTACACATTCACACTTCAGGTGTGTCCGTGCTTCAAAAACATTCAGTTCTTCAGATACACCCAATTTTTTCCTGGTCCCAACAGCCAACCCATGCCAGGCTAGGAGATGTGCTCTTCCAAGAGAGGTGTGTTCGTGTATTTTATTCACTCAGTTTCACACCTTGAAAGACTCTGTTTGCATATCGCAGAGGTGATAAATGTAACTGAGTGTTCCCTTATAGTAGCTACTTTGTTTATTCCCCTTGGTTTTTTACCACTCCATAAAGTTAGCAGAGATTGGCTTCATGACTGAAATTCATCTTCAGTCCAGAGCTGCTGGATGCAGAGTAGGTGCCCTCTAACTTCCTATTCAAACACCCAGCCCTGGTAAGCCTTTTGCATGTGGTCCCTCTCCAGCAATGGCATACAAGGAAGGGCCACCCTGAATATTCATACCATGGATAGATGGATGGATTTTCAGGGGAGCTACCAGCAGCCTAAAACCATATTGGTGTGTGCTTTTCCCTGGCTACAATTCTGGCTCCTCTGTGCTGCATTGTGTAATGCCACAATTCACAACCGTTGTATTATACTGGCAGCGCTTTCACCAGAGAAGCATTGTTCTGCCCTCCCATGAAAGATGAAGTGACTAGGAGCTCTTCTAAGACCGTTTCATGCGCTTCAATGCCTTTGCAAGAGAAAGCATACCTAATTATAGTTTAAATGGATGTTAATTTGACAGGTGGATTTGAATAACTGAGATAAATTCTTGGCTTTTTGACATTAAAATATATTAAATGACAAGTACGTTTTGCATACTGTTATTTTCTGAAAGGTTCTTTCTCTTTATAGCTCTAATGCGTAAGAATCCTGAATTTGCAGGAAGTTGCACTGAATGGCCTAATAGGTCATTTTCATCACTGGCTTACATGGTAATAATAGAATAATAACAGAGGTTGCAAACATTCCTACCCTGGCTGAATCAGATGGCTTCTTTTTTTTTTATTTTTTTTTTTTTTATGGGCTGGTTATTCACTTAGCAATAAATATTCATAGATTTTTCAGGAAAGACAGTAGGTAATTTGTCTTGAGCACAATTAAACAGAACAGGCAGCCTTATCCTACAGCAGATCACAAAGGGCTGAACTTGAGTGACGGGCTTGAATGACAGCCTAAGTATGCCTGACAGTTGCAGAAGTCATCGGATTCTTCAACAGGAATTGTAAAGGCTTCTCACATTGTGTCTTTGAGCCCTTTCAGTGTAAAATCCCATCTGGAAGGGGAATGAATAACTAAAACTACCGTACCAGAAGAAAATTCAATGCCTGGTTTAACTCGAGTACTTTTCACTGACGCCCTTGACCTCTGTGTTCCTGGATGTAGAGAGAGTCAAATGTAGATTTGCCTCTAGACGAGCCTTTTCCAGCTTTCCTTTGAAAACATGAAGCAGCTGAGTTAAGCTCCTCAAGGGGCAAGAAAACCTTCAACTCCCATGCCACAACTCAGCAGAAGGCACTGGCTCTGTACTCACATCACATAAAATATTGCTAAATATTGACCACATGTTGCAGTGCAGTTATTGAGGATTTTCTGTTCGAGGCTCCTGTACCTGCACTGGCAATAAGAGCTCAGCAGGCGAGTAATAATCCCAATCCCTGTGTGCACTGTCTTCGGCTCTGACACACACTCACATACTCCCACTGCAAAGTTTATTTCCCCCTTGCTGAAGGACTGGCTGCCAGCTTTCCCTCCAGCTTGCATCTTTTCCCACATGCTGCTGACTTCTGTGATCCCTCCCACTTCTCTCCCCATCCTCTGCCTGTGTCAGCAAGGCTGATGGCAAAGATGCTCTCAGCCAGGCAGTGGATGTGAGGTGGGAGGTGGGTGCCTCACCCGAGGGCATAAATGTTCCCATCACGCTCCCAAAAGCTTAAATTAAATGGGAAGTCAAAGCCCAAACCTGATGGAACAGCACAAGCTGCCTCATTAAGACTCGGGTGAACTAACTGTGGCTCTTCAATATGGGGAATCCAAGGTTATCATTTATCAGTGCCTTATTTTGCCACTGCCTCAGTTGATATAAACTGCACTGAGTCAGGTGAGATACTCTGAATTCCAGAAGATGCTCTCAGCCATTAAGACCCCAGCTTCTTGTGGCTTTACCCATCCACACTCCTCCACCTGGTGACAGGCCAGGAAACCAGAGGTTTACCCCATTCCTCAGCCTACAGGACCTCAAAAGAATGAATATTGCCCTGAAAACATAAGCATAATAGCTATAAAGCAAATCACATTAAAAACCCCTACTCTGATTTACTCCTAGAATTAGAGATGCTATTTCAGGCTGAAGTGCAATGCTGCTTAAATAAGGTATCCACATCAATCTACAGGGTTTTCCACACGTTTCTGAGCCTAGCAGAGCAATTTATGCTTTTCCCCTGTGGAGAGCAGCATCCCTGGAGATATCCTGTCTCTCAGGACCAAAGGCCTCTTCCCAGATCAATATTTCATACTCCTTGAGGGTTCTTTGGTTTTCCTGGAGGGCTTCTTCATCTTCCCAGAGAGCTCTTTTCGCTTTCAGGAGAGCTCTTTCATCTGCCCACAGAACTGCTTCTTCTGCCCATAGCACTCTATCTCCATTTAGAAGAACTCTGACTTTCTCCCAGTGGAGCTGATTTTCTTCCCAGAAATCCTTATTCTTCCTCCGGAAAGCATTATAGTCCTTCCAGAAGTCATGGTACACCTTCCAGAAGGGTTTTGCTTCCTCCTGAATAGCTTTTCCTCATGAAAGCAGCTTCCCCTTCTCAGACTGGTTTTTCATCCTCCAAGAAGTCTTGCATGGCCATCTTGACATCTCTGATTTCTTTTCCCAAAACCCCTCAGTCTTCTCCCAAAAGCTCTTCGTTGTCTCCTGAAAACTCTGAATTTCCTCCCAAAAGGTTTTCTCAGCCTGCAGCTTTTCTATGAGCTTCTGCTGGTGGGAGGTGCAGGACGTCAGCTGGCAATGGAAGCTCCAGTTCACATGCTTGTTGCTGATGGAAAGGGCAGACACCCAGCCCGGTCCCGCACCTCTCACACTTCAGAGTGGTGGGTGTCATAATGAAATCACCCAAACCTATGTTATAGTTGGCTTGGAATGATGGTATACCACAAGTGAAGATGTTTACCACCAGCGAAAAAGAAATCCCCGCCCAGGTCTCAGCCAGCATGAACTGTGGTGGCACCTGAAAGCCGACCGGTGCTGTGCAGGGAAAAAGCTGGGATTTCTCAGAGTCATTTCCCACTGTGACTCAAGGTGCTGCTGGTTTGGAGAGTGCTGTGCCAGGACCAGCCTTTAGTACTGTGTTGCCCACTCTGGCCCTGATCAGTGGGCCCCAGTCTGAAGGACAGACATCTCTGCCCTTTTCCCTCAGGTGCTCAAGGCACTGTCATCTCTCCAACCCTTGACTATGTCTTCTGTCCCTTCAAAAACTCCCCCAAATATTTACAGCTTCCAGAATCACAAGAAAATGGAGTAATGAAGAGAAAGCAGAAATCTAATTTTCGGTTCACTAATCTGCCTAATAATTCTGCAGCAAGGATTAAAGCTGGTTACTTATTTATACCGTTTCATTAGATTTATTATGACTTATTGCACAGTGCCTCCAGCTCCACAGCAGGGAGCAGGTTGCTTTATACATACAAAGCGCTAGCTTATTAATATATTATAAGCCTGCCTATCCCTGGCTGTACCATCAGGAAAGGCCCCAGGGGCAGCAGATGCAATGCAGCTCATAGCAATATGCGTCTCTTCTACATGAGGACTGAGAAGGCAGCCTCGTGCCTGTGTGACGGCTCTAGGGCACAGAGACGGGATGGACAGACAGCCCAAGCTGCAAGAGTTCCCGTGCACCATGACACCACCTTCACACATTGGCTGTGCTAGAGGCATAGCCCCTCCTCATCACAGGCTCCCCCACCTCTCTCCAAAAGATGAGCTGGGCACGGTCAGGGACGTGCCCCATCCCCTTCCCCAGCATTTTGGGTATGGCCAAGGAGTCTTCTAGTGACAACTAGCCAGCTCCTGCCTCTCACCACCTCCACAATCATTGAACAGGCCAGAGGGTGGGTGGCTCCTTCACAGCAGCTGGGATGGCTTCACAGCTCTTGTGGATGGCAAGCTGACGTCCAATTACTGGGGGATTTTGGGTGAATACATGAGAATTTTGGTTCTGCTCTTTTTGCGTCATTCTGCTTCCTCACTCCTGAATCTTCCACCTATAGCTGGGGCTTCTCTGAGTGATCAGAGGGGATAAAGGAGGAAGGCAGGCATCTTCAGCCTCGCTATCATGGAGGTCCTGGGCCCACTGTTTTTTCCTTGCTTGGTGCGAGAAGGATCCCAACAGCAAGTGATGTCCACAGCCAGCTGGGCTGCCCCATCTTAGGGCATTAGTAGTACCACACCATGTGCCTAGAAGGCCAGAAAAATGAGGTGAGTAGACATTCCAAAAGCTAATTTCCAGGAGCTCATTATTACTTGGATTTCAGAGGAGCTGCTGAATCAATAGCCATTTTTCCTCCAGCAAAGGGGTTCCTGACATGGCTTTGCTTGTCCCTGTGCTTTCTGTGGGCTTCCAGGTTGGCAGTTTCTCTTAATTCACAGCAGAATGTCATTAAACAGGACATGCTGCGTTTCAGCTCCCTGGGATTGAGGCTGGCAGCAATTAAGGCAATAGAAGTTCAGTTCCAATCCCTGTAAGCCCCAGCAGCAGCTGCCAGCCCATTAACAACTTAAAATACGTTGTTTCTTCTTTAAAATGAACGTGTTGTTGCTTCTACTTAGCCAATTTTGCTATGCTAGATCATATTACTGGTATTTTATGTGAGGCCCTCGGTAGCCTAGAGAAGTTGTGCACATGTCCAGCATCCCACTGCACTCCACGGGCTCTGATACAGCCCTTGCTCTACCCAACGCTTTCATCACTGCAGGTGGTTGGAAACCCTATGGGCTTTCACTCTGCCTAGTTTTATTCTTAGCGACATGAGGATGAGGCAGCTTTTGGGTTATATACTTGAGTATCTTCCCCAAAACAGCCAGAGGGCCATGTGGAGGACATTCATCCTCGCAAGTTGGTGTCAGTGCTGCAGCGAAGACCCAGAGCTAACGTGCTGCTGTGGCATGCACAGAGATGACTATTTGACAGAAGGATAATGCCAGAAACCTATGTGTAGAAATGGGATCTCCCAGTGCTAATCCCCAGAGAAAACACAGGTGACCACGTCCTCTCCTGCCCGGTGGATCCAGGGTGTGAACCTGTCCTGGGGCAGAGCGCCCTGCACAGCAAAGTCAGACCGTTTGCTTTGCAAAAGCAGAGCAGACGTGCTTGAAAACACGGCAGTTGGAGGATCAGCAACCCAGGGCAGGGAGAATCAATGAGTTGTTTCCTCATATATCACATTTTAGGCACATGGTTTAGTGGGACTTGTCAGTGTTAGCTTCATGGTTGGATTTGATGATCTTAAAGGTCTTTTCCAATTTAAATGATTATGTGATTCCTACTCCCTTCTGCTCTTCCAGGGTTCAGAAACTCCGTAGGAAAGCAATTCAGCATGGAGGGAACAACCCAGGTGCCTAAACACAGGCACCCAGTGCCATTGTAGACACTCAGGAATACATAACCTATCTGCAGATGACACTGGCAGAAGATAACACATAGGAGATCTATGACCTTTGGGACCTGCAGGTGGAAGCCAGGGGAGATATCCCAAGGCATCAAAGGGCACAGGGTGTCCATGTGTATGTGTGAGTCCCATCTCTAAGTCTGTCTCTGATTTATGTGGCTAAAGCTTTGCTTGGATCCTGGCCCAGGAGATTACCAGACCAAATCAGGAACACATTTTGTTATTATGAGGCTTCCATCTCTTGAATGTGCATCAAGTGATACAAATAAAAGTTTGAGAGCTTTTTCTCACATGGTACGGTAAAAATATTACCATTTATTCTTTTACTGCACTCCTGAGGCAGAATTATAAAGATGTAGGATAATTATATCAGAGTACATTTTTCAATTAGAACATCATTATTGTCTCACAGAGAATTACTAAGTTATATCATTTCATTCCACAAGTCTGCAAACACTGTTTCAATTGTCATCAAAATAATAGTCATTTGGTTTCTGCAGACATCTCTAAGAGCGCAGAAGTAATGGCTAACAAGTCTGATACTAGTTTAGATCTGTTCTCTTACTAGAGTAAGGTCTGATGGATAGATGTAAAATGAAATTGATAAAATCTTCTCTCTCCTTGGTATGACTCTTGTTATTCTTCTCATTCTTACCATCTCCTACCATCAAAAAAATAAAGCCCTAAAGATATGTAGTATTTACAGTCATGCTACTGGAAAATTTAGCATTTGTAACTCTATAATAGGGACAAGCAATGCTTACAGAAGTGCTGTTCTTATGGCAGCTGGGTCTCTGACACCCATTGCTAACTGTGACCCATTGGTCACCTACAGTGATGTAGTTTCACAAAGTTTCAAACCACGGATTCCAAACCGAGTGATGCTGGTTGGAGCTGGAAGGAGTCACTGGGCTCCCGGCACAGTCTGAGCCACAGCTGGTGCTTTGCTTCATTTTCATGTGGGTTGTTTCTGAAGAATACTCCTCTGTGGGTTGTCTTACCTTCGCTGGCTCCCCTCCTGGTTTAGGGAAATTGGCTGTAAGACATGAACAGCACTTATGCTAAATGTTAGACACATGCTTACATTATGTCGTTACGGTTGCACGTCCAAATTTGGCATCCGATGTAAGTGCTCTGTATCTTATGTTATTTGAACAAAACCAAACGATGGAGCTAAACTTGAGCACAGATACAGCCAAGTCCAGACTGTTTTCAAAAGTATATCTGTGATCCTAAATCTACCTGGAAGCTTGCTCCAAAAGTGTTGCCTGACTTTTAAATGGGTTCCTCCTACCAAAGTCATTGGGAAGAAGAGGTAGATGAGTGGCTTTGAAAATCAAGCCTGTCTTTATAGTAGGTATTTTAACCTGGATTTACATTCCTAGTCCTTGGTCAGTTGAACAACTTCTCTGTGAAAGTGTGCAGTGGTTTACTTATACAGACTGTAAATGCATTTAGTGCAGCTCAGCCCTTGATACTGCAGGATGTGAAAGAGGCGCTTTACTGTCTCCATTTCTCTGTTGAAATTGTATTAAAATTTAGAGAAGGCTGCTTAGTTTCTGTTCAGTTGTAGAGTGCATCACTAAATCACTCTGTTCGTGAAACCTTGAGCCAAATTCATCTTAGTAATCTAGCTTGTTTGATGATAAAAGTAACTATCCTTACTACTCAGGACAGGCAGAAAGAATGAGATGAGTTCTCTTCTTCAAGAGGACTGTAGGAGAAACCAAGATTAAAAAGTGTCGTGATTGCTAGGACATAACACTCGGAAATCTGTTCCAGCTTTTTCTGTTTCAAGGCTTTTTCAGACCATTGAAGGCCACGGTAGTTCAGCTAGAAGCAGCTTCTACCAAGCTACTTTTTTCTTGTGGGATGGCTCTGATGTTCCTTGTTTGAAGTTCAGAATTTTATTATTTTTTTTTGATATGTGAGTAGTTCAGATACAGTCCTGTTTATTAAAAAAGTCTTGCTGTACTGGCAAGCCTCTTGTTATTCTTTTTCCCAGATGAGGTATTTCCCTCTTTGCAAATGGGTTACCTTGAGTTGTGGAAAGGTTTTTCCTCCTTCTCTCAGTTTGCTTCATCCCTTCCTCCAGGGGCTGTTTCTTTCCAGAATGTTTTTCATGCAACATTTTGGGCCTGGTTTCCAGCCAGGGAGTGCAATCGAGGTGGAATTTGACTTCATGTCCTACATACATCATTAGATGCCACCCATTTGATGGCAACAGTTAAATTTATGTATGCTTGCACGTGTGTGTGTCTTTGCTCATTTGCTGCTGTCCCAAAGAGGGCTCTGTGCAGGGAAGAAAAGCTTTGCTCTTTGGCTCTTTGGTCACACTGCCGTTTCCACCATATACCAATGGGTAGGGTCTTCAAAGTGGGTGGGTGGTTGCTCTGCCTCCGTGGTCCTTCATCCATCACTAAAATAGCAGCTATCAATGTTTCTGACCAAAGGCTGTAGCAATCTGGTCAGGTTTCCTCACCTCCTTTAATTTCTGCCCCTGTGGAGCTAAATCTTTCAAGGTTTAAATTTGTGTTTCTGTAAAAGTTACTATACACAGGATGGAACATCTGTTGCTGCTGCAAGTGCAAGTATCTTTGGACTTGGGAAGCAGGCATTTTTAGAGACAAAATGAGATGGAAGGAAGGAGTTACAGAATCACAAAATTTCTTAATCAACTTTAAGCAAAGTGCTGTATATGCCATATACACCATATGTATTGTGGAAGGAACTTCAGACACCTTCCAGTGGTGAATCAAGCCAAGTTTTGGTCACATCCCCATTTTGTAAGACTCAGCTTTAGCAAAAAAAAAAAAAAAGAAAAATCCCTCTGGAGTTCTCAGCTTCTCATGTCACAGATGTCCCATCACATCATCACCTTACAGAAGCAGGAGTATGATGCAGAGAGACCTCTCCACGGCAGCCTTGTGACCACTGCACACAACCCTGCGTGCACTGTGTGGCCGTGCATCTCCAGAAGCAATGACAAATCATCTTAACAAACCTATCTCAAACAAATCAACACCAGCACACATGCCCCAAAAGAGAAACCCCAACCAAAACAAGAGCTTCAGTTGATTAATTTAATAAATTTAAACACAGAACAACTGTAGGTGGTCTGAAGTTTCAGACTGACTAAAAAGCTTGTGCATCTGATAGTCCCCTCAGCCTAGAAAAAGACATTTCCTATAGGCAGTGAGAAGATGTTTTTGATCCTTGCTGCTCTGATGGATAGAAATCAGATTCTATTTCATGGCCCATTTATACCCATTTGTACTAAATCCTTTTCTTTGCTTTATTTTGTATAAACAATCCCTTATCCCTGATATATTTATAGAGATTAAGTATATGCCTTTAGCTTTGGTAGGCTAAGCTAGCTGAACCCTGTAGTTTTCATCTAAAAAACCAGATTAATCTAAAAAACCTCTGTCTTTTCTAATGGCTTTTCCCTTTCTAAATTTTCTTTTTTAGTTTCTTAGTTGCTATAATCTTTAGCAAAATCTGTTATGATTTTTAGCAAATATCAATATTGCTGTTTTCCCAATACTGAATAAACTCAAGTCAGCAGTGTTTATCAAACACTCACCATGTGTTTTTATTATTATTACTCATGACAATAACCCACAGGGGTCCTACCAGCTCTCAGACTGGTACTTTGTTGCTTTTACAAATCAGGACAGCAGTTGCCCTGGAGAATTTCTCCAAAACAGACTAAACAGACATTCATTAGAGGGAAAAATGTGCATCATCACCTCTATTTCACAGCTCAGAAACAAAGATCAAATAAGAAGTGTCCTCACAGCAACTAAAAGACCAATATGTCCCCATGCAAGACTGACCAGCAGTACCTGACATGTATTAAGAAAAAGCGTAGTGCATATTACAAATCATACAGATCTGATATTTTCAAATAGTAGATTTGTTGGATGGGGCTATGAGTAACCTGGTCTGGTGGGAGGTGTTCCTGCCCATGGCAGGGGGGTTGGAACTCAATGATCTTTAAGGTCCCTTCCAACCTGAACCATTCTACGATTCTATTTGCCACATTGATGATGGAAAACTTGAAGCCTGAACTGCTGCTAATGAAGCAAAGGGGAAAGGCTCTTTTAATTCTTCTCCACCAGTGTAGTAGAGGTCTTGATTTATTCCAAATAGTCTGCAAAAGTGATGAGTGTTTTCAAACACTAGCACCTTGCTCTCTTCCAACAGCAAGTGGTAAACGTATGGAAGAAGAGATGCTAAGTGGAGAGGGAGCTGTCTTGTCCTGCTCAACACAGGCCTGCTGTGAACTTTGTCTTGGACTTTTTTGTTGTTGGCACACATGGAAGAAGACCATGAGCAATCAATATCTCCTGCGGTGAAAATTAATGACCAAAAGTTCAGGTAAAGCATGGGTAAACTTTCCTGGAAGTAAAATAATAAACCTGAGACTGTAAGTAACCTGAGGTAATCAGTAAACTGAGGGAAGTGTTCACTAACCATGACCTCAGGCTGCAGACAGTGACCTGCCAGAAAGGACTGCCAGTGTGGATGCCTTCAAAAGTTGTTGTTCCACTGTAACACCTCAAAGGTGAACACACAGAATAGTAAATATATAAAAAAACCCAAACAAAACCCCATAATTTTCTAGGTACACAGGCAGGGTTTGAGCTGAGCAGGCTCCGAAAAGGACAAAGACCCTCTATTACAATTACTGCTCACATCACCCTAATAGAGAGCGATATACTGCAAACTAAAATATCACAGCTTCAGTGCAAGCTTCCTATCCCCCAGAGATATTAAGTACATCTTGCGACATGCTTTCTTGACTAATCTGGCTACAGGTGACAGAAACTATGGGCCTAAATTATTCTTAGGTCATTCTCACTGTGTGCTAAATTATGGTCTTATAGATCTGAAGATCCTGTTACCCCAATTGTAATTCAGAGAAATGGCATGGAATTTACTGCAAATAAACAATTCTGGCCTCATATGCACACTCTTTTTTAAGACTAGCAGAAAATAATGAATAATCTGGCTTTCATCTACCTCAGAAAAAAAACCACACTGAAATCGTCTTTCTGTGCTGGGTTCCTCCTGGGGACCTTACCTCGAAGCCTATATCAGATCTGATATCCCTTAAAAGTAGCTTTGACTGTGCAGTCACTAGCGTGTATGTCAAATACCTTCTTCTTTGATGCTATTTCTTTCCCACCTGTGAATAAGAAGAGACTGAGACATACAAGCACCTTATTTCAGTCTTCTGCTTAATCTGAAACCAAAATAATAAGCAAACCAGAAGCAGATAGACAGCAGAACAGCACAGTGTAAACTGCACCATACCTAGCACCTCTGCTTCATGTCTCCATCTCCTCTGCTCCTTCTCCCTTTCCTTCTTCCCACTCTTTATTTCACCATACAAATTAAGGATCCTGCTGAATCCCGCTGTCCCAATAACATAGTATGAAAACACAAGACACCTTGGGGTTGCCATCTGGTGTGCTCAATGCACGGGACATGGCACTTCCCACAAGGGCTGTTCTGGAGGCACTTGAAGCCCAGCCCACCTGCAAGGGAACATGACTTAGTTTCAACACCTTTTCCCACTTTTGAGTGGAGTCTTACTTGGGGAATGCCAAAGTAGTGCACAAGGAGCTGCAGTTGGGTACTAGGAACTTGTGTATCTACACTCCCTATGAACTTGGACACCTTGAACTTGGTCCTCCTACTTGGACACTTTGTCCTCCCCTGTGCTGTCCAGAGTCAACCTTTGAGCATAGTGCCATCTGGTGAGACTTGAGATACATGTGCAGCCCAAACAAGTAATGTCACATCTCACTCACAAACCCCTTGGGACCATCACATTTAAACCTGGGCAGAATGCCAGCACACCTCTGAAACAGATTTTCAGCAGGAGAAGCAAAAAGAGGCCTAGCATTTCACCAAAAAATGTATGATTTGAATGAGTGGATTTCCTTGCTCAGGTATCAGCCAGAGGCCAAATTTACTACAGCTCCAAGCCAACTTGGCTCCTAACCTAAGTTTCAGCCACTGCAACTAGGCCTAAAATTGTCATTTTTGGCACTTGACACCCCAGATACAGATGGTTCACACATCCAAAGGGAGCCCAAAATATTTGGCTTGTTACACTGTGCCAATACTACATCATCTGCTTGGAGAGCTGCTGTCGCCTTCTCTTTGTGAGGGAAGATCTCAAGATCCACAGGGAATCACCTGGGGCTCTTGCTCAAAAAGAAACTGGCTTGGAAGCAAATGTCACTGTTGAAGAAGAGGTTTTCTTTACAAAGGGCTTAGGACCTGCTCCAGATGCTGCCTTCTGCAGCCATGAGATGATGCTCTGTGCACAGAAGCACATTGCTGTGGGAGGCCGTGGAGCTGGCTGCCACTGAAATACCTTTTTCAATCATCGCAGGAGCTCAGGCTCCCACCACGAACCTCTTGGCTGCAGCCTGAGACTGAGCCCTGTGGATGGGTGATGGGGATCAGGAGCCAGTGGGGTGAGTCCCAGTTTATGGGACTTGGAGGGGCTGCATAAGGCAAGATTTCATCCTCCTTTCATCCTTGTTGCATGGGGGTCTCCAGGAGCCCCTCCCCAACATGGCTCTACAGAAGAACAAAACACAAAATTAATCAACTGCTGCCTTTCCTGCCTGGGAGGACCAGAGTGGTGGCATTGGGATCCAGATTGCTAATACCCAAATGAGGCTGTCAGCAATAGGGATGTCTATAAAAAACATAAATATCCACAACACAGGCAGACCTAACCAGTGCAAGAGCTGTTCAGATAAATGCAGGCTTCTAGGGCTGCTGAAGTGTCTTTGATTACCCAGGACATTTATCCAGGGCTGGCAGATAAGAGGTGAGACCTACAGGAGACCCACACCCTTCTGATCCCGTGGTTGCAGGCCGGGCACCTGAATACCTAGAGTGTCCCAGGTGGGACTAAATGCCTGCATTTAGGGAACTGAATCAAGCCATCACTCTCCTCAGACCATAGTGGCAGTTTATAGGTAGACAACTCCACCAGAGGCTCCTAACTCCACACACCTCAACACTGCACCAAACTCCATCCTCACTCATTTGCAGTCACTTAACTGCTCTGCGATATTCCTGTTCTGACACTCCCTCAGCAGCTTATCTTGTTATCATTCACCCTAATTACTCTACCCTGAACATATGGATCTGTTTCCCATGAGTTAAGGCTACAAACAGGGATTTTTGTAGGATTAATATTTTCAGTTCTGTTGAACAGCTACCGTGTCAAGTACGGTTTGCTGTCCTCCAACTGAAGAGGATAAATGCACTTACAGGTGGCAAAAGGCATATTTTATGAGTGAAAAAATAAAAGAAAACAAATGAAAACGCACAATGTTTTCTTCTGTTGTCAATGGAACGTTTTATTATGGCTGCCTGCAATGGGAATATTAGCTCTGATTGGCAGAAGTGCAAATTAAACTGCTGATTTAGATTATCGTATTTCATGCATAGGAATTTTACAGGCTTTGTCTTTTTTTTTTTTCTCATTGTATGTAAAACCTTTGTGAGTTATTAGCCTTTTTTGGTCAACTATATTTTAGAAGTGAGAGGTTTATTCCTGCTGTTACATTAAAGGAGGCATTTTGCTGTTAGGAGAGTTTAGCATTTTATTCAGCTGTGATAACTTTCCCTTATACTCTGGCACGAAGCACAACTAAGACAGAAATGTTGAGTAGTTTTATTATGCCCTTGTGTGAGGAGCTAATCCTTGTTTTCCCCACTTCATTTTTCAGGGATTCCCAAAGGATTTTACAGACTCTACACATTTCTCTAGCACACTCAGTAGTGGCATAAACAAAGAACACATGGACCTCAATGGGGGCTTTGGCTTTAATACTTTTAGTAATTCCACTTTCTCTTATTTCAAGTTTCAAGAGCACTGGAATTTCGCAGTTAATATTCTGGGTTTATGGGTGAGTTTTGCTCACATTAATTTAGGCAGCTGTAAAGCAGAGGAACAGAGAACTGGGGTCTTTAAAGCAAGGTATTTATTATTTCAAGGAAAAATTTCTTTACACAGAACAATGAACAGGTTTACCTCCTGAATTACCAGTGGGACACAATCTCTGATGAATGCCATTCAATAAAAATGAAAGAAATCTTTTTTCTTTTCCCTGTAGGATAATAGCAAAGATTCCTCAGAGACAAATTTCATTAGTAACTTTTCAAACACCAGAATTTTGTTTTAGCCTGGCTTCCTATGGAAACATGCTGTGCACATTTGTAGCCTCAGGTCTTGTTGTCTGGTTGTTCCTGCTAAATAACTTTTGCTGAATTTGGTAAAATTTGATAAATTGAAGACTCAGAGATACAAGGAATGAGGTCAGGACCCAGCCCATTACTCTGCCCTGGACAGTGACTATGGACCAAGGGAACATCTGCTGTTGCTTTCCTAGGATTATCCCCCATCATCCAGGCCTGGAGGCTCACAGACCTCCTCAGCCACAGCTGGTACCTTTGTGTCTTCTTATCCCCTTTCCTATGGAAATAAGGCAAATCTTGTCCTGCTCTGCTTGTATGTTGCATATTTAAAGTAGAAAAAAGAGACCATCTTTTCCCACTGAGGGAAAGCTACAGCATGAGCAGTTATCCCTCACTGGACTTCAGTAAAGCAGCTCTCTCCTTAGGTTGTCCAGCACATTTTGTCATTTGTCTCTGTTTCTTAGGCCTAGATTACATTACAATAAAATGTCCTAAGTAAGGAGAAGAACCAGACAATCTGATATTTTCTTGTTTTTCTGCCTTTCCTTTGGGTATTGGCCAAGTAAAGCTGACAGGCTGAGAGAGCTGGGGTTGTTCAGTCTGGAGGAGAGAAGGCTCTGGGGAGACCTTATAAGCAGCCTCCCAGTATCTGAAGAGAGCCTACAGGAGAGCAGGAGAGGAACTCCTTGTCAGGAAGTGTAGTGATAGGACAAGGGGTAATGGTTTTAAACTAGAAGAAGGGAGATTTAGATTGGATACTAGAAAGAAATTCTTTCCTGTGAGGGTGGAGAGGCACTGGAACAGGTTTCCCAGAGAAGCTGTGGATGCCCCATCCCTGGGAGTGTTTAAGGCCAGTCTGGATGAGGCTTTGAGCAACCTGCTCTAGTGGGAGGTGTCCCTGCCCATAGCAGGGGGGTGGGAACTTCATGATCTTTGAGGTCCCTTCCAACTCTTACCATTCTATGATTCTGTGATTCTAAACTGCCATGGAGACTGACACATAATTCTCCCTTCCCTAAGACAGTCTTGTAGGAAGAAGCTGAGGAACTGAAGCATCCACAGCAACAGGCTTCACGCAGTTCTGTAATTTATTGTGACAGCCACACAAAAACATCTCCTTGGTGATTCAGATGAGAAGAAAGTGCTTGGTCTGCTCTTGTGTGTGTTGGCAGGATAAAACATTTCACAGTGTCCGCCCTGTGCTGAGCTCTGCAGCTTCCAGACCATCCCAGGAGATGGAGATGGGCACCTCCTGGCTCTTACAGCCCTGGGGACTTTGGACCGGGCACATGGTAACTCACTGCCCTGACAGGACTTCTAGTCCCAGGATCTCCCCGAGGCTGCCTAAAAATTTTGTTTAGAATCACCAGAATCAGGCAGTTCAATGGTACCACAAAGTATCACTGTCAACACTGGCTGCAATTGCCACAGGGACTCTTGGTCCCCATTATTTTTTGCCATGATTTTCTGTGATGGCTGAATGGTAGAATTTCTGAGCTCCCTACAGGGAGTCATTAAAATGCTGGTAAGCTGGTATTGATGATTGGTTTCCTCTGTGTAAGCAGAATATTTCTCAGCAGATAAATATGCTTCTTTTGTCTTGAACAATGGAAAAAATGAAATGTACACTGAATTTCTTTCCCATGGGCTGTTTACATTTCAATATACAAAGAGAATTTATACAAGAAAATGTAGCAATCCTGATTATACGCAGCATTTAAGAACACAGTCAGACTCTTCCAATTTGAAAAGAATAAAGTAACATAGGAGATGGGGGACTATTTTTATGTTGATTTTGACTTCTGAGTCATCAAGTTAGGAGAAAGCCCTGTACAAAAGTACTCGCCTTGTATGGAGGGAGAAAATAAACTGAAATAAACACAAACTGAAATGAAAAGACATCATCGTGGAATCACAGAATTGTCAGAGTTGGAAGGGTCCTCTTGAGATCATCTAGTCCAACTCCCCTGCTGAAGCAGGATTGCCTAGAACATGTTACTCAGGACTGCAGCCAGGTGGGTCTTTAAGATCTCCAGAGAAGGGGACTCCACACCCTCCCTGGGCAGCCTGTTCCAGGGCTCCAGCACCCTCACAGTAAAAAAAAATATTTCTCATATTTGAATGGAACTTCCTATGTTCCAGCTTGTGCCCATTGCCCCTAGTCCTGTCTCTGGGAACAACTGAAAAGAGTCTGTTTCTATCCTCCTTCAACCATCCCTTCAGATACTTATGAGCAATAATAAGGTCTCTCCTCAGCCTTCTCTTCTCCAGGCTAAAGAGTCCCAGCTCTCTCAGCCTTTCCTCATAAGGGAGATTCTCCAGTCCCTCAATCATCTTTGTTGCCCTATACCGGACTCTCTCCAGAAGTTCCCTGTCTCTCCCGAACTGGGGAGCTCAGAACTGGATGCCCTATTCCAGCTGTGGCCTCACCAGTGACAAGTAGAGAGGGAGAATAACCTCCCTTGACCCAGCCACACTCTTCCCTGTGCAGCTCAGGATTCCATCGGCCCTCTTGGCAACAAGGGCACATTGCTGGCTCATGGATAGTTTACTATTTACCAGGACCCCCAGATCCTTTTCCTCAGGAGTGCTTTCCAGCAGGTCCACCCCTAGCCTATATTGGTGCCTGACATTCTTCCTCCCCAGGTACAGGAACCCTCACTTGCCCTTGTTGGACATCATTAGGTTCTTCTCTACTCAGCTCTCCAGCCTGTCCAGGTCATGCTGGATGGCAGCACAGCCCTCTGAAGTGTCAGCCAGCATTCCCAATTTGGTATCATCAGCAGACTCGCTGAGGATATACTCGGTCCCCTTGTCCAGGTCATCAATGGATATGTTGAACAAGACTGGACTGAGTATTGACCCTTGGGGGACACCACTGGTTACAGGCATACAACTTGACCCTGATCCATTAATTACAACCTTCTGAGTTCTATCACACAACAAGTTCTCAATCCACCTAACTGCCCCCTTGTGTAGCCTATACTTCCTCAGTTTCCTAATGAGGATATTATGGGAAACAGTGTCAAAAGCCTTGCTGAAGTCAAGATAGATGACATCTGCTGCTCTCCTCTCATCCAGCCATCCACTTATAACATCACAGAAGGCTATTAGATTGGTCAGGTGTGATTCACCCTTGGTAAATCCGTGTTGACCACTTCCAATATCTTCCTGTTCTTTAACGTGTTCAGAGATGATATCCAGACAAGTCACTCCATTACCTTACCAGGGACGGAGATGAGACCAATTGGCCTGTAGTTCCTTGGGTCCTCCTTCTTGCCTTTTTTGTAGACTGGAGTGATATTTGCCTTCCTCCAGTCCTCAGGCACCTCTCCTGTTTTATCCATGACCTTTCAAAGATGATAGAGAATGGCCCAGCAATAACATCTGCCAGTTCTCTCAGTACTCACAGGTGCATCCCAACAAAGCCCATGGACTTATGGATGTCTAGTTTGGCCAAGTTGTCTCTAACCCAGTCCTCCTCTGCAGATGAAAAATTGTCCTCTCTTCAGGCCTTCCCCCTTGTCTCCAGAGTTTGGGATTCCTGAAGGACAGTTTTAGCAGTGAAGACTGAAACAAAGGCATTCAGTAACTCCATTTTCTCTGTGTCTTCCACCACCAAGGACCCACCTTATTCATCAATGAGCCTACATCTTTACAGGGCCGTTTTCCTTTCCACACTAATCCTTAAGTAGCCAGGAAAATCCATGATGAGGTGCAACATCTTCCAAAAAGGCACTTGGTGAAGGAATCCCAAGAGCCTGTTGTAGGGGGATGCAAAAGTCCATCCTGGTTTTAGGAAACCATGCTCTGCTTTGTGCCTTTGGTGGCATTGTCAGAGTCCCTTTGCTCAGCTCAGCCCTGTGACTGCAGCAGCACAAGGAGATCAGCACACAAGCTAGAAAGCCATAGCCTGGAATGTGTGACTACTGTGGCATAACCTCAACAGTCACAGACAACCCAAAACTTGCCTCAGAGTTTTGCAGAGCATAAGAAAAAGCAGCCCCAAGAAGTGACATTAGAAAGTGACATAAGAAATCACTGAAGTACTTGTTGATGTCCCATGCCAGGCACTGGCTTGGGAACAACTGCAGGAAGAACAGCTTTCTCCACATTAGATTGTAGCAAAGAAGAACATCTAGCTGTCCAGGTTGGCCACTCAGCTGGTGTTGTCTTAGTCTCTCACTGCCATGTCTCTTCCAGCATGAGTGGAGAGCATCAGAGCCTTCCAGAAGTGTCTTCATTTACGTGCTCAAATAAACCTTTACTTAAGCACAATGAATGAAAGCCTTAGTCTCACTTGTTTCTTTGCTGCTGAACTTCCTCAACCAAAACTTTCCAGGCTTCCAGACCTGAAGATACATGAGCAAAATTCCTCTTTTTCTCTCTGATTTTTTTTTCCTTTACAGCTGCAGAATCAGCTCTAGCTGGGGTTTTACCCCATCCTGCATTTTCTGCCGCCCCGTGTTCTGTGTCTAAGTCCTTCCCTAGGAATTGCTTCCAGCTCTTCATATGGAGCTGATGGCTCATGGAAGTGCCAAGATGTCAGTGAAGGAGGATGAACCTCTTTTTTGATCCATCACATTCAGAACTGATATTTCTCACCATTTTATAAAGAAAGAACTACTACTATTTGGTGGTCTTCCCACAGTGCCATGCCCTGCAGCAGGTTTCTTTGAGCCACACAGTTCCCTCTGAGGCTTCATGTTGTGTGTGAAAAACGTGACCTAAAGAGCCAAACCAGAAGAGCAAAGGCTTTGACTACATTATGCTTTATATGTTAAAACCTTAGTTCAGACTGAGCAGGCTTGGTACAACCTTCCCTGCTGTTACCTGTGCTCAGAATAGGAGCATCCAGGGGATGAAACCACCTCTCCTATGAATATAGGCTGAGAGAGCTGTGGTTCTTCAGACTGGAAAAGAGAAGGCTTCGGGGATACCTTATAGCAGCCTTCCAGTATCTGAAGGGTGCCTACAGGAGAGCAGGAGAGGGACTCTTTGTCAGGGAGTGTAGCAATACGATGAAGAGTAACAGGTTTAAATTGAAAGAGGTGACATTTAGATTAGACACTAGAAAGAAATTCTTTCCTGAGAGGGTGGAGAGGCACTGGAACAGGTTGCCCAGAGAAGTTGTGGAAGCCCCATCCCTAGGAGTGTTCAGAGCCAGGCTGGATGGGGCTTTGAGCAACCTGGTCTAGTGGGGCAGGGGGGTGGGAACTTCATGATCTTCAAGGTCCCTTCCAACTCTAGCCATTCTATGATTCTATGAAACAGCAGGGAAGAGCTCAGGATTTCACCTCTGTCACTCTGCTAAGATATAGAAAACTGGGGGTCACATAACCATGTGGTCAGTGCTTTTTCCAGGGAAAAGCATGAAGGGTAGAAAACCCATCACCTGCTTGTGTTTGTGCGCATGCACATGTATTTTGCTACCATCAAACACCATCCTGTCCCTTTCCTTGGCTGACCTCAGTGTGAATGCCCATTTCTTACTGCAAGACCATTAGCACTGGGAGCGGTACTGGTGATGAATGGTGCAAACCTGACAGCTGAAGACAGAACTGTCTCTCCCGAGCTGGAGCAGGCACTTTGTCAGCTCCCTGCCAGTGACTAATGCAGAAGGTAACCTTTTCTGTATTTGTGGGGCCTTTCAGAAAGGATATGAAATACATGTCAATCTCTATTGATGCTGTCACTCCTCCTGCAGAGGTGCTCTCCCTCCAATTCTCTCTTCTCGTGAAACACGGGCTTTCCAGAAAACACCACCACACTGATAATTAGACCTGAGATACCAAACTGGCACCTGCTGATGGGAAGATGACCCAGCAAGTAACCACCTAACAAACAGACCTTTGCCAGGCTGACATAAGACATATAAACCAGCCAATGGTTAAGGTTATATATGTATGTGGCAGTTTGCAAAGAGCTCTATCAACTGCATTGATAGGGAAGGGGGGGAGGCGGGGGGGCTGATTGCACAAAGAAGGAACCAAGTACTTACTATTCACTACTGATTTCTGAATAAATGAATACATGGTGTTTTTTTTTTCTAATAAAAGACTTTGCGAGGGAAATGTCTCATTTTTTTATTTTACCCTGTGGTATAGTCACAGATGTGTGGGGTCCTTTGCTTCCCCCTGCTGACACCCTCAAACGGCGCAGGGTGGGCTGTGGCTCCAGCCAGCCGTGGGAGTGGGGAAACTAGTGAGGATGGGCTCTGCTGGCAAGCGCTCCCGTATCCCACAGCTCCCACCGAGCTGCCGCCGAGAGGTGTGCCAGCGGGTGGCCAGAAGGAATAAAAGCAACTGAGCGCCCCCCCTCCTGTGCCTCACCACCCACGGGCAGGGGCTCGGGGAGCCAAGCACATCTCTGGGACAAGCCAAGCACATCCTCATCCTCACCGGAGAGGACTATCCCAGCTGGCTTTCACCGGAGGCTGGATTTTGCAGTTCCCCTGCCTGGTTTCCCACGCACTCAGGTAAACGGCTTCGGCACCCGCAGCACTCCCAGGTAAGAGGGATTTTCTGGGAAGTGGATGATATGCCAGGATAAAAGCCAGCCTGGGGCTTTGTGGTTTGTTAGGAAGAAATCAGCCCTAAGTGGACTTTGTTCTGAATATTTTAGAAAAAAAATAAAAATAAATCATTCCCTCTAGCAGTCTTTAGGTTGCTCCAGAGAGACTTGCTGGCCCATGTGCACATACCACATCCCAGCAGGAACCCCTGACAGTCAGGAGCCATTGAGTGGCAGCTGGGGTCTTATGAAGCCCCAGTGACTCTGCCTGATGGATTTACTGGCGCAGAGTGGAGCACCTGAAGTCAAGACGGGGCAGAGCTCAGTTTGAGATGACTTAACACCACAGGACAAGTGTGGAGGTGGCTCTGGTTTGGGCTGAGGTACGGTGGGGCCAGGGTGAAGCTGCCTTGAGACTTCGCCATGGGTTGGGGATGCACCAGTCAGTCAGCGCTTCTCTTTTCTTCACTTACGTTACCAAAACATTTAGGGTGAGAATAATGACCAGAAGAATAGTTCAAAGCCAAAACTGGCTGAAATAACAAAGGGACTGGGATAAA
Organism: Pedionomus torquatus; assembly: GCA_013398155.1. NCBI lineage: Eukaryota > Metazoa > Chordata > Aves > Charadriiformes > Pedionomidae > Pedionomus > Pedionomus torquatus. Next base: position 281,004 of record VZRU01016409.1, read on the forward strand.
GGATCTGTGCTACAGAGATTTATCACCACTCTTTGTCAGGGACAAGGAACTGAATTCCAACAGAGGGTAGCAATGTGAGACACAGCACAAGTGCCAGGCAGGCAGCAGCCAGCCCTCTGGGGCAAACCTGGCTACCAGCCACCGGCAGAGAGGCCACTGAATGGGGAAAGTGCTGGGCAGGCTGGGGGAGGCACAGGGATGCTGTGGCTGGGTTGTCACCTGCCACCCAGAACATCAGGTTGGTGGAGAGGTCCTAGCCTCCTGTAAGGGGCTCAGAACCTTGACCCCCCTATCTTGCTGGCCCTTGTATTACAAGCGCAGGTCCCTTTACCTCAGGGAAATGCATCCAGGAAAGGACTAATGAGAAGAGGTCCAGAAGTTTGCCTTGGTATTTATTTTTTTTTCCTACTTGTGGCTGAGTTCTCCATTTTTGCATGTGACTTTTCCAACTTGCCAGCAAATCAGGAGCAGACACTGTGTGGCAGGACATCTGCCCTGCTTTTGCATGCCACCAGTCTTCATGCAGCATTACTTGCAGTTTCCTGCGAGCTTCAGCAATTGTTTCCCTGTTCCAGCTGGAGAACAGGGTTGTTCCCTGGCTTCCTGGCTGCTGAATTGCACTTTAGCCCCCTCATGCATTGGCACATAGAAAAATATTAATCTTTAATACTCACAGCAGCTTCTGCAGGATCCCCAAAAGGCTGGGGGAAAGGGACAACACCTATTTATCCAGCAAACATCATGACTTCTCTGAGGGATTTGTCAGTCCTTTAGGAGTCAAAGTCAGTGTCTGAGGGAGGACTGAACCCATTGCTGGGTGGTTATGTGTGTTATGTTCTTGTGTGAACACATATTGTGTGCAGTTTTCAAGAATTTGCTTTCTTTATCTCACCCCTTAAAACAGCACACTGAGAGCTCTGCTTCACAGTCATTTCTGGGCTCCATCACTAGATGGTGACATGTTCCCAGATACAGAATCCTCCTTCGGTTTGACTTCTCTCCTGCAGCGTAAAATAACAGTAAATTTAAACAAAACATATGTTCTACCCTCTGCTTATGGAAATACAGAGTTTCCAGCCACATGCAGTTCTGCTCAAGATAATTTGGTATTCAACCCATTTTTAATATAATGTTCATTTTGCTAACATGGTTTCTGTAAGAATTACTGCTATAAAAGTAATTCTAGTCATAGACATTTCTATAAAGACTAATATTACTGATCACTGCTTAATTTAGAATATATTTTTCAGGAGCAAATGGCATACTCAAAACGAATACCTGGTTTTGCACTTTCTAGGAACAAATCTGCACCAAAAGTTTTAAAGTTTAAAATTAACGTGCCCTTTGGTTGTAGAAACTACCAGTTTTCCTTCCTCTTTCCTGTTTTCCCTGAGCATGCAACAGTGCTCATTTCCTTCCTTAAAATATTTGTCAATAATTGCAGTCCAAAGGCACAGTATTTATTCTGAAGGAGTTTTGGTGCCAGGATGAGGAGTATACACTCTCTAGAGGTCAGGCACTCATACATAATCTCCATTCCAGTCCATTGTTCAGTATTGATGGGGATGTCCACTGGGATTTGCAAGGTTTAATACAGCAGTGACACCCAACAAATGAGGCTTGTGGCACAGTATGAGATGAGGGCTGGAGAGGGAGAGCTAAAATGAGTCATAGGATGGTTAGAGTTGGAAGAGACCTCAAAGACCATCAAGTTCCAGCCCACCTGCCATGGTCAGGGACACCTCCTACTAGACCAGGTTGCTCAAAGCCCCATCCAGTCTGGCCTTAAACACCCCCAGGGATGGGGCATCCACAGCTTCTTTCTCTGGGCAACCTGTTCCAGTGCCTCTCCACCCTCACAGGAAAGAATTTCTTCCTGGTATCTAATCTAAATCTCCCCTCTTCCAATTTAAAACTGTTAGATCAGATGCCATGAGACACTTGAGGTGATGATGCACATTAGAAACCTGTATAGGTAAGCTGGTGGTTGGCTGCTACATGCAAGTGTCTCAGATTGGGTTACTGACCTGGTGGGATGTTCACAAAAGCCTCAGTCCCTGCTGCTTGCTTGGCTGCTCACAGTAAAGCCAGACCTGCCTGTGTCACTGCTGGAGAACAGAAACTGCAAAGCTAACATTCAAGGAGCAAACCCTGTCCCATTCCCCATGGGAGCAGAGGGACCTGTGCTGCTGCAGCTCATGGTTTCTGAGCCTGAGGGAGAAAGAAAGCTCCCAGGAGACAGCCAGCTCCTCTCAGCCACATCTGGTAGGGCTTGGACAAGCTATGGAGGGAAGAATAGCCACACAAGTCTGTGTTTATTGTCAACGTATGTCTGGGGCCCCGTGGTCAGGTGGAGCTCAGCATTGTACGGTGAGAAATCGCATTGGCGTGGGTTTCATGTTAGCTTAGAATAGAATAAAGCTAAAGCTTAAAATATTGCTCTTTAATCACTAGGAATTTTAAGGAGGCTGATTGGAGGCATGTGCAGAAATGCAGCTTCCTCCATCCTGGCCTCCTCCACACACAGCTGGTGGGGACCCTGGCCAGAGGCTGAGGCTTGGAGCACGTGTGTGTGAGCTTTCCACACTCCCACTGAGGCTGGATGCTACTTAAGTGTCCAGTGCTGTCTAAGGCCCAGGCCTTGGATGCCGAGCTGCTTGCTCATCCCTCACCCCACCTTGTAAAAATTCTTCTTTACAAAGAGCTGTTTTCTCATCCAGCTACTTTTTTATCAAAGGCATCTTGTTCTGGGCCCCCTGAGGTTTGCAGTTTTTATTCTATATTCCTCTTCAGAATCCTCCTGGATCTTAAAACTATTTTCATCTTCTCTCCTCCCCTTTTCTTTAATTCATTTTTGCCCACTAAATAGTTTTTACAAAGGTTTGTGTAGTGAACTGTACCCGTCACCGGGTTTTTCTCATAAAAGTTAATAACATTTTCTCCTGCCCTAGCCCTGATCAAAGTCAGTTTCTAATTTTCAGGAAGACAGTGCTAATACTTCTCCCCCAGCCTTTCTGTGACTCCAAAGCACTAGCACCACCAGCAGGCAAGCCCAAAGCCCATACCTGACTCAGGGTATGGCACACTCGGATGGCTGCTGCCTGGATTTGTGGGTACTTTGAGTTTTTTGAGGGTTGTGAAAGCCTGTCAAAGTGCGCGAGTGACTAAGTCAAGACAGCTAGTAAGTTAAAGACACTTTTCGTAACCGTGTTCATTTCTGTATTCCCCACAGAAGCCCCAAAAGACTCTTCGCAATGACTGCCGGCCTGGAGAAAGCCTGCCACCGGTGCATATCTAAAATTGCCAGCAATGGTAAGGCAGTTCTGGTAGTAATCACCTCCGTATTTAAGCAGCCCTGTTGCTAGGCCAGGTATAGAAAGGAATCAAGATGATAACAAGTCCTACCTGAATCTTCCACTGAAGTTTGTTTTTCTTTCCTCCTTTCTGAGGTATTTCCTTTCCCAGGCAATTTTGGGTGGAGCACACAATAGTTACTATCTTGACAGCCTCTGCCTGCCACAGTATTTGCATTATAGCAGACCAGTGTAATCTTTCAAATGCAAACACCACAAAATACCTAAATATGGGCTGCAGCAGACAACCTAAGCAATATAACGTGCCTGTCTCCTGTTTCACATGGTATTATTACATGTAGTCCCTCAGAAGTATCTGCAGGGAAAAACCACCTGGTAAAGAGCAGCACAGCCAGCCTGGGAACAAACTCCCCCAGGGGCAATTCCTGAAAAACAAAACTGCTGCCAGTGACACAAGGTCTGCAACTGAACGTGGTCAGGAATAGCCCCCCCTTTCACCTGCAGGCATATTACAGAATGATATGGGGTTGGAAGGGAGCTCCTGAGATCATCTACTCCAAACCCCCTGCCAAAGCAGGTCCACCTAGAGCAGGTTGCACAGAAACAAGTCCAGGCAGATTTTGAATGTCTCCAGAGATGGAGGCTCCACCACCTCTCTGGGCAGCCTGTTCCAGTGCCTGACCACTCTTTCAGTAACATAATTCTTCCTAATGTATAATCTAACGCCCCCCTGCAGCAAGTATATTCCTCCTTCTTATGTAAAAGTTTATGCCTATTTCCTCTTGTCCTGTCACTGGGCACCACTGAAAAAAGACTGTCCCCATCCCTTTGACACTCACCCTTTAAGTATTTACAGATGTTGATCAGATCCCCCCTGATTTGGAGCAGGGTTTTCTTCCCTCCTCTTGCCAGGCTCCTGGCACAGTGGCCACTGCAGGCATTGGGTAGCTCTCCTAAGAGATCATGTTGTGGATAGGAAGCATCGGTTATCTGAACGGAGATCTTTCACATCACAGCAACTGGCTCATCCCACCCAGGGTAGAGACACAAAGGGGTCTAAGGAGCTGACAGCTCCAGGGCTGCGGGACCAGGCTGGTTCTTGCTCTCCAAGAAGCAACACAGCAGAAAGTTGACCATGCAAGCTGAGCAGAGAGGCACAGGAGAAACACACTTCAAGGGTAGGTTTTTGTAAGACCAGGGAAGCAGTGTTGTTGGCAGGAGGATAAAATCCAAGAGTTTTAAAGCTGCTGAATCCCACTGACTGCATCTCCTTTTCATTTTGAGTTGCAAGTACTTTTTGCTTTAACTTCTAGGCAGGAACAATTTCTAATTCCACTCAAATATGAGAAGAAGAAAAACCCCTTGACCACTCACCATAATTGATACTTCACCCACACTAATTGCTGCATTTTCTGATCTAGGGCTGTTACCTTGAAGTCTTTTTATTTCCTGCTTTTGGCTTCACTTGAAAGGCTTTCAAAGTTCAGAATGAACTTTTATTAATGATTAAGCCCCTTAACTCCTTGTTGCCTTATAACCCTTCAGAGAAAACCAAGCCAGAGAGGCAGTCAGCTGCTGGGAGTGGGACTGGGCTGGTGTAGGCTCCCTTACTACTCAGAAAGGACTTGCAGGTGGGGTCTGGGCTGTTGGTGAATATCACAATAAAAAAAGACAGAAGTGGTATTTTCTATGATACCTGTTACAAGGAAAATGTCACTGTTCCCTGCTGGTATTAAATTGCCACCAGGACTTTAGTGATGACAGAGAAAATAAATGATCTTTCTGAAATTTTGTTGAAAGAAAAGGATTAATTCTGACCTCCTCTATGCTCTCTTACACCAAGAATGCCCTCTTGTGTACGCAAAGAGTTACCCATGAGCAAGGCATCTCAGAAACAACATTCCAGGAAACTCATTATCTTCAGGTTTTCATTACATTTACGTTCAAAATCAGCTCAGCTTTAGCTATGGATCAGTTAGTGCATCCAAAATTGATTTTCTGTTCATTAAAATGCAAACCCTCCTGAATTGCAGTGACACTTAATTTCACTTTTTTCTCATCATCCTGTGTATATTTTTCAAGGCATGTTTCAGCACAGCCCTACATTTGTACTTATGGTCTCCTGATATTTAAATGACTCTGAAGAGTCAACCTACCTGTGCAGCATCATTTAAATTCTTTTCATTCTTAGTACAGCAACTTAAGTTCAGAACATTAGGGCAGTATTTAACTAACTGATGAAAAAAAAAAAAAAAAAAGGCGGCTAATCCACTACTCTGTGTCTGTTGCAAAGCAAACTGGTGGCTCTTTATGAGATGCCTAAATCTTGTTTTAAAAGTACCACTGGAAATTAATCACAAGGGGGCAAATCCAGTCCCTAGACCATGGCATAACTGTAGTTCAGTAGCTAGAGGCATGGCATAAAATTCAGACAAGCAACCCTGCAATTTTGCCTAATCCCCAAAGCACCTCCATCTACTTCTACCTTACCTCTACATCTACATCCTCTCTGTCTTGAAGGTTGCCAGACTACTGGAATCTTCTTATTCTACTCCCTTTCTGATGAGAGCACCATTGCTGGTATCAGTGCTAGAACCTGGAACTTAAATTTTAGGTGGTGTGATGCTGTTATAGCTTATCTAGGTACCAAAGTACTATTTCAGAGTACTTGTCTAAGCAAACATTATGCAGCAAAGAGCTGGTGGCCCTGAGCTTGGATTTGGTCTGCAAGTCATAGAATCATAGGATGGTTAGAGTTGGAAGGGACCTTAAAGATCACCGGGTTCCAACCCCCCTGCCATGGGCAGAGACACCTCCCACTAGACCACGTTGCTCAAAGCCCCATCCAGCCCAGCCTTGAACACTTCCACAGATGGGAGTTTATCCCATTTCCCATGCTTCCTACAATAGCTTTTCACAGGGACTGGAGTGGCTGTTCCTTACACTGAATCCTCCGGCTGCTGAGTATCTTGTTTGGTCAAGGGATTAAATCACCCCGGTGCTGGTATTCCTGCCGTTTGTCCCAAAAGACTATTCCCTCAATATATCTCCTTGCTATGGCACTTAGCCTCATGGACAGAGTGATCTTTGTTTCTGCTCAAGTTCGTGTCATGTCTCTACCTTCGTAGCTCTTTGGATCACTCACAGGTCCTTTTCTGGGTGCTCACACCTTTCTCTTATTTTCCTTCATTTGGCTGTTGGCTAGCCAAGCTAAACAAATTTAATTATTTGCCTTCAAAGTTAGCTCATTCAAGTCTTTTCTGCATATCCCATCTGATATAGTGACATTTTCCTGTCACTCAAAAGCCCAGAAAGACACGTAGTATCCACGACTACCAAAGCCGTGGGCAGACTCACCTCTGGTCTGTAAAACACATGACCTTGCTGGAGCTGGTTCCCCAGAGAGATCCATTGAGAATTGCTTTGCCACTGCAGCAGCCCCTGACACTGCATCCTTTCTTTTCTCTGCATCCCTATCAATACTGCAGGGGATGCCTGCAGGTACCATGAAGAAATAAGACATGTATGAAAGTATCTGCTACCCATCTGCATTCCAGCATGCCGGTGTCCACGCTGCTGCACAGCACACTGTGACACTCCTTTGCTAAACTACTGCACTACCATCTGCATCTGCCTCAGGGCATGGTCAATCCCAGGGCTGAGCCAATGGACCTGAATTTGCTGCATCCAGACTGCTGAGAGTGAGCCCCCTTCAAAGCAGCATTCCCACAGGGTGTCTAAAGGGAATACTGTCAGTTGACACCCAGCTTTGCTCTTCAGCTTGTTCATGCAGATAAATCCTGGGGTAACTGCAGAATTTGTTTGGAAGCTGGTAGTATCTCATTTTAAAAGAAAAAAAAATAATTCTTTTTTATCAGGATCCTGACAGGCTACAGAACAAACAGCATTTGGGAGTGATGGCAATGTACACAACACTTCATTTAGTACTGTATTTATTATCAGAGAGCTTGTCACAGACTCTACTGAGTAGGTTGCACTACAGCCGTATTAGCATACTACCTAAGAAGAGTGGGTAGGTTGAGATTTACACTCATAAATCACTTCTGAAAATCCCATGAGGACTTCTTACCTGAAAAGAAATAAACTTTTCACTGTCTTCAAAGTAAACTTGATTACTTCAAAGTAATCAAGCCTGAGCTGATTGGAAACTTCCAAGTGCTTGGAAAAATCACAGCAGCAAAACAAAGTCTGAGGAGCCAGGAAGGTGAATCGGTGTCACATCCAATCTTGCCTTCAGATCCATCCCAGAGGCCAGAGGACAACTCACTTGGTGCATGCCCTAAGGCCAAGCACATAACTGGGGATGGAGAAGAAGGGAGCAGAGGGAGGGGAGGAGAGCTGCAGGGCAGGGGAAGATGTAATGGCTCAGGCATCAGATAGAAGAGAGACCGTGACTTACAGCCATAATGTTAATGGTGGTTTCAAGTTCATTTATTTCTGTGGGGAGACTCTGGCAGGAATAACTCAGCTCAATACCAGATTTTTATCAGCCGGCTGTCCTGCTGGGCAGGAGATACAAAACCTGCACCCACTGATCTGACTTTAGTGCCCACAGATTTCAACAGATGTGCAAGATGTACAGCTACTTGCTCTCCTCTTCCTCTGTTTTGATTCCAGGCAAGAGCAAGCTCTTCCCTTCACCCATTTCCTGGCCCATTAGGACTTGTTTGCTAATGCTTTCCAAAACAGAACTTTAGCCGGTGCCCCACCATGCGCTGCCCTGGCAGTACAGAGCAGGGGAACATCCTCCTGATGCCCTGACACCAGGACAGATGTCCTTCTGAGCAAAGTCTGGAGACATTTCCCTTGCCCTGTGGACACCACCAGCCCTTTTTTGCTGCTTTTTCTAGGAATGGGTCCAGGGGCTTCTCTGACTGCCCTGTGAAGTGATATCACTGACTTAAAAATATCAAAAGCCCCAGATGTGAAAATGCACAGATAGCAGCATCCTCTCTGCAGAGCTGGGGCACCCTGCAGCAAATACCATCTTTGAGCAATTTATCTTTGGACCAGAACGGGGCAGCACCAACCCAGACAAATGCAGGCAGAGACCGTGTGTGTCCCAACCCGAGCAGCATTTCTGTGAAAACCCCACATGTTTCGGGGAAAAGAGTCTTCAGTGTTGCTAGTGGCGCTGAGAGTGGCTGCGGAGCCCTGCCAGTTGTGTAGTCAATTGTTGAGAGTCTCACTTTGTTAAACATGGATCTGGAAGCCTTCCCAGACTATGCATCTGCCCCTCCAATTCGAGACCTAAGAGGCTGTAGCTGAATGAGGAGATAATGAGCAAATACATTCCCAGCGACTGCTTTGGGAGGGGAATTAATGAACCATTATCTTTTTCTCTTGAGCTCTGAGTGGTCCCTACCTCCCTTTTCTCCCCTCCAAAATCAAGCTATTGGGTCGAGGCTAGACACGAGCAAACATGAACACCTGTGTGCCAGATGCACAGTCCCACATACACATGCCCCTCCAAGCTCGCCACAGCGTCCCTCCCCGGGGGTCAGACAGACCACGTGCCGCATGATTAAGAAATGACATGATGCCTCCTCCTACAAGGCTCTGAGTTCTTGCCCCTGCAGCAAGGGCAGAAGCAGGAGGCAGCTATGAAATGCCAGGCAGAGGGGTGACACCACTGTGAGAGCTGCGCTGTGGTGACAGGACTTCTAGCAACAACCAGGCAGTGGACACGGCTCCTGCAGAGCTGAACTGCGCTTATTTGGACACCAGAAAAATGAGTTGCCCGGGCTCTGGGCACTGTTTGCAGGTGATGTTCATAGGTGTGTTGGAAGCCCACCTCAGCTACAATAGCAACACTTGCAAATGTGAAAATAATAGTCAAGATCATGTAATGGGAAGAGGAACGGGCATGAAATGTGGCATGTGGTGAAAAGGGAGGCTCGAGACTGAGTTCTTCTAATGAGAGGCTGTCAGCATTTGAAAGAGCTTAGTCAAGTGTAGGACACAATTGAAGCAGAGGAAGAATTTCTGTACTGTGCAGCATTCGGGAGACAGGAGAGCCTGAGCAAAAATGTGTGTGTGTGTGTGTGTGAGAGAGGCCAACCTGCCAGGGAGAGGAGGAGGGGGTCGCACAAAGAAACAGAAGTGCTTTCTTCGGCTCAGAATGTCTTCACTCTCTACCAATTCACAGAGATAACAAACATGCTCCTTCTGAGAAAGGAAGATGTCTCTCCAGCGCTGCCGTGTAAGATCCTCATTCTCTGCAGAGAAAACACGAGCAGTGTGTGGGGGATGGTGTGCTCCCATGAAAAGTGTCTGTGAGTTAGAAAGCCTGGTGGATCTGCCCTGAATTTTGATGCTGCTCCTGTGTCCTCTGTCTCAGTTACTCCTTCTGTAAAATGAAGGCAACCACGTTTGCCTTTTTCTATGAGGTGCCCCGAGGGCGATGTTTTGGCAGCACTGCAGGGCTCCCCAGAGCAGCACCGTAGGCAGGGTGCTGGCAGTGTCCACACTCCTGCGTGGTGAGGAGGATGCTATTCGCCCCACAGAGGTCACGCTCCTCTGGATCGAGGAACTGCGTGACACAGTCTGCCTGGGGGAGGTCCTGGGTCCCAAACCAACCCCAAATGCTTGCTCCATGATTTTTTTCATAAGCCTCCCAGGAGACATCCTACTCCATTGCTTACCCATGCCGTTCTCAGCCCCTCTGCAATCTATGCCCACCTCCGCTTACGGCCCTTTTGCCTCTTCAGGCATCTGCTCGGAAATTGAGCCATTTGCAGAAGCACTCTGCAGGGATGCTCCCCACAGAATGTTCTCATTATGTTTTACTCTCATTTTGCAGGGCGGCAGCGTTTCACTTTAATATTGCCAATGTGCTCATGATTAGGCACAGAGGTGACAGCTCTCATAAGACAGGCTGCTCACACTGTTCTTGATGCTGTTGTTTCTCACTTTCTGCAGAGGTAAGCATTCATCCTTTGCAGCATCAGGCTGTGCTGGGAAGACATCAGGGCTCAGATACAGCAGTAGCTCTCTGGGGAGTAACTAAGCACCTCAGATCCACTCATCTGTGGGAACAGTCTATGCGCAGCCTTAAGAGCATCCTTCCATGCAGCTTAAGCTGATTTGTCCCAGTGACAGGTCCCACTCCTTGCAGCGGGGATGCTGCCTCTGCGTTCATCAGCTGAGCTGGGTCAGGGAGTTACAGCAGCCAGAAACCATTCACATCTGCAACAAAGACAGCTTATTTAGCTATCAGTGAAAACTAAGTGCAATGACATTAAAGCAGCTATTTGCTTAGCAAACAGATAGGGGCTCATCAGTTGCCATGGAATAGCTGATGCGAAGTTACTTGTTATGGCACAGTCACCTGGCGGCCCCTCTGAAGCTGATGCAGGCTAAGCCAGCAGTGGGTAAGTCCTTGCCTTTGCAGTAAGACAACTAGAAGCATTAGCAACAAAAGCAGTTGTGCCTCTCATTGCTCTTCTCCTGATCCAAGGACTAACAGTATATGAGGTAAGATATAGAAGCTTAAGTTCTGGGAAAGCGATAAACCACTTGCTGGTCTCATCATCCCAAATGCTGCACCATAAACATGATACTCCCACCCCATCGAGTGTGCACTCGGTGCATTTCTTGCTACATGACTTTAAGGATAAATATCTAGAACAACAAAGGTGATAAAGGGATTGGAGCATCTCTCTTATGAGGAAAGGCTGAGAGAGCTGGGACTCTTTAGCCTGGAGAAGAGAAGGCTGAGGGGAGACCTTATTAATGCTTACAAGTACCTAAAGTGTGGGCTGAAAGAGGATGGAGCCAGACTCTATTAAGTTGTTCCCAGGGACAGGACAAAGGGCAATGAGCACAAGCTGGAACATAGGAAGTTCCATTCAAATATGAGAAATTTTTTTTTTTACTGTGAGGGTGCTGGAGCCCTGGAACAGGCTGCCCAGGGAGGGTGTGGAGTCCCCTTCTCTGGAGAACTTCAAGATGCATCTGGCTGCAGTCCCAAGTAATGTGCTCTAGGCAATCCTGCTTTAGCAGGGGAGTTGGATTAGATGATCTCTAGAGGTCCCTTCCAACTCTGACAATTCCATGACTCCATGATAAACAGTGTCTGTAAAGCATTGGATGGAATGTCTGATCTCTAAACTTCAACCAGGCCCAATAACGCCGTCCATCTTTTCTCATTCACAGCATGCTTTATATTTGGACTCCTCGCTTTCCTTGCCTTACCACTCTCCATGACTTTTACAGGTAAGTTGACTACTAAAGCAATTTAAAAATAGGAAATTCCCAGCACTGTGTGTCAGGTTAACACATCTGGAGGGAGGAAGGAGTTGGAAAACTTAAAAGTTTCCAACTGTTAAACCTGTGCACTGGTACTTTAGCTTCAGAGAGAATCCCAGCCCGCATTGCGTGGCAGGGAGGAAGCGGCGCTTCAATCTGACCCTGTTTGTCTTAAAAACCCTTCCAGTGTGTCTTACCTCAACACAGGGCTCTGTCTGTGGGAGGAAGCTCAGAATCTGACACTTGAGAAGATTTCGCTAAGCGGGATCCCTCTGTATTAAGTACACTGTAAAAATCTTAGAAGCGTAGGGCTGGAAGGGAAGAAGAGATGATCTAGGCTGCTATTTCTCCACCTTTTTGAAAGTGAGACCTGGTTTTTGGCTGATCTGGCTCTGTATAACCCCCTCCCAAAGGCTGGATTTGCGTGTAGCATTTCAAGATCAAATATTTAAGGAAGGAAAGGAAAATCCTTTGAGACTTTTTAAAAGACTTTTTAATTTTTTTTTTTTTTTTTTAAAAACTGAGCATTTTCTAACAGTTCACTGCTCCTTTTGGGCATTTCACATCTTCCACATGGGTTGCGACCCTCACTTGAGAAACATTGGTAGACACACAGGTCCACCTCCCCTTTCAGACAAGGCTTGCTTGCTCTTGGCATCCCCGACAGATGTCTGACTTGCCCTTGCTCAAGGAAATTCCATGGCTTCCCAAGAAGCCAATTTCAGCATTTTATTGCTCTCACAGACAAAATATTTTCCCCCATATCCAACCTAAATCTTCCCTATGGCAAATTAAACAGATTACAGCCTGTCCTACCCACCATGGTCACAAAGACAGATTGGTCATCGTCCTACTCAAGAGAACCTTTGAACTGTTTGAAGGCTGCTATTATAGCCTCACTCCATCTTCTCTTTTTTTTTTTTTTTTTTTTCCTCAGCGATCTCAAAAACCTATTTCTTTCATCCTGACCTCACAGGTTGCAGTTTCTGTAGTGTTTTTTTTTTTTGCATTTTTTCCTCCCACCTTTGGCCTCTGGCCAACGTAACTATTTTTTCCCCTTAAAAAAAATAAATTAAAAAAAAAAGAAACACAAGACTCCAGCTGAGACCTGAGGAATGAGCAGTGCAGAATAATTAGCTCCTCTGTTTAACATGAAGGAGTCCTGTAAACACACCTCAAAATGAAAGATTCTCCCTCTGCACCAACTCATTGGCTCCAGTTTAGCTTATGGTGCATTGTAAGCCCAGATGTTTTTTGGCAGCGCTGCTCCCTATCAGATATTTCTCATTTTTTATTTACATTGAAGTTTTCTCTTCTATACACAGTGTTCAGCTTTATCGGTTGTCATCTTGTAGATTTTGAATGTCTTTTTCCAGTGTATCAAGATCACTTTGAATTTTAAGTTCATCATTCCAGATGGGTGTCCTTGAGAAATAGCTCACTTTCTGCCTCATGATTAGTGGAAGACGGTGCAAATGAACTCTACCTGCAGATGCTATGGACAAGATGCATCCCACCTAGACATGGACTATACACATCTGTAACCAAGCTAACCGCCATGTGCTGCCCTTGCAGGCAGTTAAGAGAAATGGGTGTTTCTGATAGTGAAGGTCCCACATCCTCTTTTAGGTGTCTGCATTGAGATGAGATGACTTTTAAGGGAGTTGGGACACCTAGCTCACTGGTGTGTATAGTTAGCCAAACTCATAAAAAAACCTGTTCAGCTAGAGGTTGGTGCCACTCCCTTTATTTGGGGCCTTCCGAGTACCAGTGATGACTGTGGTAGAAATTCTGATTAGGACACCCTAATTAGGAATTAGGGAGTTCTAATAAGGGATTAAGGAGAAATTAGGAAATAGGGAAACGGACTGAACTGTTACATCTCAACACTTAGGCTCTTATGCTTATCCATGACTTAAAATTGCTGTTTATCCCTTAAGAGGATTTTAGCTTCAGCTTTTCCCCAGGCTGAATGCGACTGAGCTGTGGAATAGGGGTGGGAAGGTATAATTCAAAGTGTGGTACAGCTTGCATGCATATTGACAGCCAGCCTTCTGGAAATGGATCCAGGACTGGAGGAGCCTGACCACTTATAAATATAATTTCCTAGGAATATTTCATAATATCTTCAAGATCAGTGAGAATTAGAAAATGTATGGTAAGATATTAGCCTGGAGCTCTGGGTATCTCCTGCATCAGATATAGAGCTCTTTTCTTTTTTCCACAACTTAGTGAAATTAAGAGATAATGTCACTGTAATATGGTGTTGTCAGAGGATATTGGTTTCCTGCAGCTACATATCTGCAAAGGCATTTTTAGGAAAATGAAATGTCAAGGAAAATGCAGATATTTATTATCCAGGCAAAAGCCTCTGATTTCCCGATAACATTCTGTTACCATGATCTCAGAGAATAACTTGCGGATGTGCCTCCAGTCATTTTCGCTCTAGCTTTCTGCAGAGGAAAACTAAGATATTTTCAACTGTTAACAAATAAATTATAATATTTGTTGAAACTCAGAGACTAAGAACTGGTAGCTCTAGTAATAATTACATGTTAATAATTATACACACTTAAAATTCGGTAGCACTGTAAATCACAGTATAAGTGAAAACACAGGAATAGGACTCAGCAAATTTTCCAAGCTCCGGACTTGTGACAGCATTTAAGCTGCAGATTGTTTAGCAGCTTTCTAAGTTTTACTTACAGAGATGATCCCCTGTTTCTCACTAAACATTCAAAAAAATAGAGCAAAGTATGGAAAGACCTTATAGACTTCTTTTTCTTTTTCTTTTTTTTTTTTTTTTTTGAGAATTTCTTTTAGTTTCTGGGACAGTGAAGGATTGCTCCCAATAACACATTCTTGTACGCTGTCCAGACTGCCTTTATACACAGTGTCCCCCAGGGGTAGCTAAATCACATTTGAAAGCTGATGACATCGTTTTCTCAATAGGCACTCTAAATTTTCCAGTTCAGATTTAACCCAGTACTACTGCTCGTGTTCAAATCTACACCAAATAATTCCTCAACTCTCAAGTGCTCCTGATCGTTGTCTGAAGCCTGTTCTCATACTCTGTATCTTTATGTGGGGAGCCAGTCTTGTTTTTTAGTGGTTGCTGTTAACATAACCTTTCCTTGCATTTCAGTCCTTCAGCCACTCACTGTTTCTGTGAGTTTCTGTTGATTTGCTGAGATGTTTTCTGATAAAACGGTGCCCAGAAGCAATTAGTTTGAGATAAATCCTCTGCAGCACCCAAATCCTAGTGTAAAACCACAGTCCACGGACTAACTGAGGTCCGTCCTAAGTGATGGCAGCTGCAGCCATGCACTAGGAGCAACTAAAAATGGTTTGTCATGTCATTTTAATCATAGAATTGTCTAGGTTGGAAGGGGCCTTTCATATCACCCAACCATCAACCCAACACTGACAAAACCCATCATCAAACCATGTTGCTAAGCACCACATCTACCCGTCTTTTAAATACCTCTGGGGATGGTGATTCCACCACTTCCCTGGGCAAAAAGAAGATGGGGAGCGGACATCAGATTAGCCTTGCTATACAGCAGCCTTCTTTACTATAGGATGCATTTTTGGTATTTTCAGCTACTTGAGA
>VZRU01016409.1:296237-314178 GCA_013398155.1 Pedionomus torquatus
GCAGCTAAAATGAGATCAATTATCTCAGTGATAATCACGAGCCACAAGGCCACTTGGTTAGTATGGTATTTGTGGGCCATGCCACAGCACTGTCCAAAATGGTGTCCTCAGAGAAGCTCATATCTTGAACACTCGCTCTTTCTACTTGGCTAGACTTTGCATCCTGGATCCCACTGCAGTGTTGTGCTGTGGTAGCCAGGAGGTAAAATGTACAAGTCTCTCTGCTTCCCCAAGCTTCCCATCTCTTTTTTTTTTTTTTTTTTTTTTTCTTTTTATTTTTTTTTTTTTTTTTTTCCTTTGGACACTGTGGAAGCTGTTGAACATCCTTACTGTGTCTGATCTTGCAAGGGTTGCTGGTTTATTCATTTGGACTCAGGCACTGGTCTGCATCATGGTGAGCTTCAATCACTCTTCACTCTAAACCACAGATCACTCTGGTTTGCAGGGAGCATTGCACTAGATGCAGAGCTTTGATCTCTCACAGTCCATATATCCTGTCATTAACAGTCAAAGGAAAACATATATGGTACCCATGGCAGTAGGTCCCTATTTCCTACTCACCCTTAGTGTTTTATTTTTTAAGTTACTACTATATTACCCTCTTTCACCTCCTCTTTTGCTGTCATAGCTGCCTGCAATATTCTCTCAAAACCTACAGAGTACCACTGCCTGTCATTCAAATCCTTCTCAAGACGGACTGCTGTCATGTTACATATATGAAAGGACTCCAAAATAGATTTGACTGGGAAACAGAATCATAGCTCCATGAAAAAAAATGGCATGTTTTCTTGATTAATTTTTTTATTTTTGGCCTCAACTCAAAATCTCAGTAACACACTGGAAATAGCAATTGCCTAGGTTCCTAAACTGAAATACATTCCCTGAGATCCCTGGCCAGCTGCTTTTGTGGCAGGCTATTAGAGGGCCAAGGACTCCAAAAACCCTGGCAGCTGCTTTCTGAAAATGATATAATTTGTGATGATTTCCCTGCTGCCCAACCCCTGTAAAGTTAGGGGTCTGAGCAGCTCTCAGTGTTACATCGTGGCAAAATGGACAAAAAATTACAGCCTTGCAATAGGGGACAAAAAGGGAGAAAGTCCAAATCAGTCCAAGTCCAGCCCTTTTCAATTATGAGAAGGCTGGTAAATAAATACTTAGTGTAGAAGAGTCCTCTGGACTCCATACTCAGTACTCTCAGCAGATCACAAGATACCGCCTCATATCCTATGACTAAAATAAGACCTATAGCAAGCATCCACAATCCAGAACACCTGCATTATGCTATGCAAAAAGCACAAGAGAGGTACAGGACATCAGCAATGTTCTGGACCAGCAATAGCAGTGTATTCGGTGCGCAAATTGATAAACCGAAAAGGATTACAGGTACAGAAGAAATTAAAAAAAAAAAACACCCAAGCCACTGGTACTTCTTTCCTGATTCCTCCTGTTTAGTGTAGTTCTGAATATGGAGGCAAGACCTTCCTCCTGAGAGATGTGAAGCACTAAGACCAGCACATTCCTTTCAGTATCCTGCATGCAGATAAACCCAATTATTCAGAGAAAAGTAGACATTTCTCCTTGAAAATGAAAAGAGAAAAAAATTCTTTCTGACCTCTGCAACTGATCAGTAAAAGCCCTGAAACATGGGATCAATAACAATAAAACAAGTGTAATGAACAGTTTAAAATTGCTGCTGGTTAAGAGACTCGGGCAGGGGATTCATCTCAGCTAACTAACTTTAGATATCTACAGCTGGCTGTCTAGATTCCTTGTATAGCCATGGAGAGAAAGATGCACTTTCAGGGCCCAACTCATCTGACCTGTTTTAAATGTCTGTCTTAGGCATGAGATGAATTGAATTTTACAAGTGTCTATTTCTCACTATTGACTATAAAGAGAGTCTAGGAAACTAGTTCAGATATGGATGCCTGCATTGCAGACATCTATATTTGGACAGATGAGTGCCTCAGACCTGTATCACAAGCTGCAGTGTCTACTGCCAGCAACATCCTTATACTGCCATACATTCCCTTCCCCAAAACTTACCCAGCTTTCTCTTTCTAGCAGTAGATTGAGGGTTGCCAGGATCCTTGCCTCTATAACAACCAATGCTTTTAGCCTCCAGCAACCCAAACAGCCTGGAAACTTGAGCTTTTGTGGTTCCGCATCAGCTGTCTGGGAAGCTAAAATGGTCCCAGACACTCCCATGGGTGCTGGGTCCCAAACGTCAAGGCATCTAACTCAGGAACATGCCACACTCACGAGAGCTAATGAGCAGGAAAGGCTTGGTAGGAGTGTATCAGAATTCCTTCTTTTCACAAACAGTTTTGATTTTCAATGAATTTTCTGCTGCTGATGAAAATGTCCTGTTCAGCTCATTCAGTTGTTCATTTAGCAAAGATGCAAGTGGCTGAAGCTAATGACCTCTGTACATGGCTCCAATCAGTAATGCCAAATCAACCGTAATGCTGTTGTTAGCTTTGCTCCCTCTCCTCCATCTCCTGCCTTTTGCTTGTTCATGGCCCTCACTCCTTAAGGGGGGGGATGCAAACCCCCTTTAATTCAGCCCCCATTTCAGTAGAAGCTGCATACAAGTCTTGGGGCTGAGCACTACGCTTCACTTGCAGTATCTTTAGTTTTCTCTGTACAGCTTGTTGCTCTATTTGATCATTTGAGATAACAAACATTAATTTTTGCTGTTCAGGAATGAAGTTTTTGGAAGATTGCCCAGTTCAGCCACTAATTCCATTATATCTGCTGGTGGGTGGCGTGATTGGCAGCTTAAAGGTAATGTGCCTTCTGTGTGTGAAAAATATTTTGTGTGCCTAGACTTTAACTTGCTAGCTAAGACATAATGATGGCTCCAGACAGCTATGTGCATGCGGTACTGCAGAGAGCTATGGGGATTGAACTGCGCTTGTTCCAGCACCTAAAGCACCCGTCAGTCAAGTGAGACATTAATGAGTTCAGCCTCCAGCATTGTCCCACACATTGTGGTGTGACTTTCTCCTACATCACAGCATCTGTGCTGCCATCCCTACGAAGGAAAATGACTGCATAACATGGATGTGTGTGGTAAATGGAGTCTTAGTTCCACAGTCTTGCAAGTCTGCCAGACCTTTCTCTCTCATTTTCAGACACACAGGCTGGACAAAAAGTGAAGTTGCTCTCCTAGCTTTGGGAATACCATAAAACTACAGGTGTTTGTACAGAGCCCTTCACAATTTCAATTTATTCCCACTCTGACCTGGCCAGGAGCAATGACTATGCAGCAGCGTGGCTTCCTTCCAGAGTAAATATACCCTTGCATCACAGCCGGACTTATTCTAGCACAGCATTTTCTGACCACAGCTACTTGTCTTCCAGTGGACTATGCTCATCTATACCTTCCCTGAGCTACAGCCTGGCTGCTTGACAAGTAGAGACACCCCCATATCTGTGTTACACCCTGATCACTATCAAGCCAGAACTCCGTGCTGACTTCAGGGTGAAGGATTGCCCCATTCTGAGAAACTCTTTTTGCAGATGGTGTTAACTGGCTGCTAGTGGGCACAAAGAGGCTTCTTGCAGCAAGCTGCAGAGCTGCTTTCAGGCTTCTCAGCAGGATTCAGCAAAACTGGTTTTTGCTGTTCCAATGATGCTTCTGCCAAAGGAAGGAACAGGGGCAGAGCTGAAGGAAAAGCTTTGGAACTGCAGGAAGAGCTAAGATCAGCAAGTGCTGCTGCTGGAGAGAACATCTGTACTGCTAGAATGGGCTGTCTTGCGTAACTAATGGTGGCAGCAGCAACCCAACACTCCTACCTTCCCAGGAGCCCAGCACCAGCTGAGCAAACAGGATAGACCTGTTGGGTTGTGGCCTGATGTTTCAAGGGACAAGCCCTTCCCTCGAAAGGGAACCTGATAGTCTCTGACTTGACAGCACTGCATATTGCAGCCAGCAGACGTTGCAGACAGGAGCTACCTACGTTCCCCTTAGATAACATTTCTAGCCCCTTTTCTCTGCCAAAATTGAAAGAAAGGGGAAAGAATATTCCTCTGCAGGTCTCTGCATCCACTGCATTCTGTCACAGTGGTAAACACACAGCAGTACATCACTGGGATATGCATCACCCTCTTGAGGACATTTGGTCAGTGAAGAAGTAAATGGAGAAAAAAAGAAAGTACTTAATCTTGTTATAAGGAATTTGCTATGCTAGAAGCTCTACTGGCAAATGCTTAGTCATTCAGTCACACCAGTGGACTAATCTGTATAATCAAAGGTTCATTTAATAATAGTTCAGAAAAGAATAGAGCAGAATTGAAAGGAAATTTTCATGCTGATGAATTGAGGCCCTCATCAAAAATGTTAACCATTTCTTAGCTATTTCTGGTTTAAAGTCAGGTTTTCTCACCCTAAATATGACATTAAGCGAGTCACTTGATATTCCTGATAACATCAAATAATTTGGCTTCAGTTGGCAGTAGAACTGCCTCCTTGGCAGTCTGGCAATACATTTGGTCAGAATTTGATTGGCATAACTCATGTGTCATCATCTCATCGTTCTTGATCTGTAGCCAGATTCCACCCGTCTCAACTCTGCCCTCTCTTATGTTTGTTGGACTGCACTGACTGCACTATGTTTGATTGACCTCTAAGAGTTACAAGGCCAGCAAATGGGTATAGGATGTAGTTGAACGAACGCTGTCCTTTGATGGACATCATTTAATGGCAAGTCATTCTGGCCCAGATGTGTAGGCTCCTCATCTCTTTCTTTACCATTTCCAGTCTTTTAAAAAAATAAATGGTAACCTACAGATGTTCACCAAGACAACTGAACCATCCTACAGCATCCAGAGAAGCCTGCTGAATTCATGTCATGCTCTTCCATAAATGTACATTCATCACTTATTAACAATGTGAGCAACTACTAGAATTTACTTCAGTCACAGCTTTTTGTTCCTGGTTGGCCAAGGCAGGTTCCTGCTCATTTGGTTTCTTTAAGTCCTTTTCCCAAAGACACAGCCCACTGCAGGGAGGCTTGCATGGGAACCTGAGCACCTAAAAAGAGGAGTTGAGATTACAACAGCTAGTGCCTTGTGGATTGGGACAACTCTTTCAGAAGTAGCAAGATAACCCAGGTTTCACAATGTTTGGCCCAAATCCTTGCTGGACACTGTAAATACCTTGCCTACAAATCTACCAAAATTAAGGAAGTCATTTAGAGGACAGAAGTTTGCAAGCTTCTCTACGCTGCAGTCCATCTACCTACATACTTTGCACTGCCAAGACTAAACTAGAAATCTTCTAAGCATTGCTGATGAGTCCTACCGCATTTCCCTGCAGACCAGACCTTCCTAACCTCATGGTATCATGATATTCTGTCTATTTCTCTGCTGGTGCTGACTAAGGACAGGAATGGAGCAATCTGAGAAAATGATGCTTAACTGAAGAAAACTTGACAGAATCATTCCAAGCATCTGAAGCAGTTCATTTGCGGTTTAGGTCAAAGTCTAGATCCTTCATAATTTTATTTTAGCTGATTCACCTATACAGCCATGGAAAATAGAGTTAGGAGAGACAAATCCACCCACTACAATGCAAGAACTACTCCACTTAAATCATTTAGCTCTAATCTGTTCTTAAAAGTCTCCAGCGTGGGAGCTGCTACCATCTCCCTACACAATCTGTTCTCATGCCTTTCCATCCTTACCACTGGCAAGTTTTTTCCAATGTCTGGCCTAAATCTCCCTGGTGAATAAACTGTAGGGGAAAAAAATGTATTATTTTCCAGCAGGATCTGCCTCATTCGTGAATACTCACCTTTATTTTACACGATTTTCACACACCCAGCTTTAATTTGGCCCAAAGGCTGGCAGCGGCCAGAAGGTGTTCAGACTTTCTGCAACCAGTTTACTCACTTCCTTTTCTCCCCTAACACCTCCAGGTGACTCTCCTGCTGTACGACTCAACCAGGATGAGGCAGCTGCTTTCCAAGTCTGTTGTGATCGATGATGACGACGACGATGAATATCCCTGGAGGCAGAACGCTCACAAGTACTACATCCATCTAACCCTCAGCCTTTTCCTCTTTCTCTGGTTCATTCTTGGGAACTACTGGGTTTTTTCTGTGTACCTGCCAAATTTCATCCCACCTTTCCATCAGCCTCAAGATTACTGTGACAAAACCCTGTACATTTTTGCTGTTGGTGTTCTCATTGTTAGCCATACTGTTCTCTTTCTCCTTATCTTTTGTAGCTGCTGCATATATTGTTTTTCCAGGCAAAGATACTCCTCTGAGGAAGACTAAATGCCACATAAAAAAAGCCCCAGATGCTTGGGAAAGAGTGTACAACAAAGGACAGGCAATAATTCACTCTTGTGTACATCTTTGTTGTACTATATATATGTATGATAGCAGTCAACTGCAAGAGGAAATTGTAAAGTACAGTGCCATCTGGAAATAGCTAAGCTGGAATACAGCACAGTCAATGTAAAATTGCTGCTACAGATGCCAGGGTGCACTCCTGCTAACTTCTATCCCTTTTTTGACTCTTGGATATTCTATCTGGAGTAAGTTCTTGCAGGTGGCAAACTCTTCTAAAACCAGGTCCCCTTACGTTGTTTCAGCATTTTAAACTGGAAGAGGGGAGATTTAGATTGGATATTAGGAAAAAAATTCTTTACTGTGAGGGTGGTGAGACACTGGAACAGGCTGCCCAGGGAGGTTGTGGATGCCCCATCCCTGGAAGTATTTAAGGCCAGGCTTGATAGGGCTTTGAGCAACCTGGTCTAGTGGGAGGTGTCCCTGCCCATGGCAGGGGGGTTGGAACACGATGATCTTCAAGGTCCTTTCCAACTCTAACCATTCTATGATTCTATGATATTCGCCTAAAAGAGTAGCCATGTTGTCCTCTTCACTGGGACCTGAACCTTGTAGCCTTGCTGAGGTTTGGTACTGTACCTGCATTACAGAGGAGGGAGCTGAGACAGAGATAAAGGGCTGTATTGGGACCACTTTGCATGGTGCACGGACTTTGACAGGAACTTAGATTC
The DNA here is from genome assembly GCA_013398155.1 of Pedionomus torquatus. NCBI lineage: Eukaryota > Metazoa > Chordata > Aves > Charadriiformes > Pedionomidae > Pedionomus > Pedionomus torquatus. Next base: position 303,271 of record VZRU01016409.1, read on the forward strand.
TTGCTAGAGAGTTATTCAGGCCACTGTTGGACCACTCAGTAAGTAGCTGTGATAGCAGTATGACCATGTATAAAAGGCAGCTTGAATACGGTCCCCAGGTCTCTTCTGAACTTGGATGAGAAAGCATCTGTATCTAATTATGGTGCTAAAACAGCCTGTATGTGTCCACACATACCCAGCACATCCAAACTGAGCCACGGCCACTTTGCAAGTCTTTGGCAGAACAAGGAACTGAGCTACTGAGTATCAGAACAGTGCTTTAACCAGGGCTCAGCATCCCCCAGCCTGGGGAGACTCCTCCACTTTTTGTATGGCAGTAATTTGTCAGTACCACACCAACACAGAGATGGCTAATAATAATTGATAGTGATCGAGTTCATACAAAAACTGATGATGTCATATTGGTATTTTAAATATTAAATAAGGCAGGGATGTGAGAATTTCAGGTGGCTGTGTTCACTACAGCAGTTCTCTGGTTGCAGTCTGACTGCACGTTTGATTTGTTCACCTTGGTGCTGTACATATTGAAATCTATACTTAATGGACAGATATAATGCAAACAGCTTTTAAGCCAACAGCAGTGTCAGCTTTAAAAGCACCAGCATGCACAGAGACAATTATTTTGTGACATGTAATGGAACAAGCCTGTAACTGGTTCTGGTAGATTGTTTTTTTATGTGTTGATGAATGCAGTGTAAAAGTGCTCTTCCTGCTTTTTATGCGCTTCTGTTAACATGGTCAAAATGGAAGGGCTCCCCTCTCTAAAAATATGAGGGTGTTCCCAGGCACGGGAAGAAGATGGGTCTTTTGGGTATTTTTTCTGTTAAAACCCACACAAGAAAAAACTAAAAGAGTCGCACTAGGCCTGTGGAAGGGTGAGATCTGTTGAACATCAACAATATGTCACAAGTGAAGCAGCTCCACTCAACCATCCTCTCCTGGGACTGAGGCTGACCACAGCGTAACATCAGCGGGAACCACCTGTCTTCAACCATGAGTGTTTATCTCAGGGGCTATTGTATAGATAATTAAGGGTGCATTTGGTTCATAAGAATATTAATTCAGGCCCTGGCTTTAAGAATTATTTCCAGAAAATATTCCTAGAAAGACGGGATCCTAGAAAGGCGGGAAGATAAAGGGTGAAATGATCTGACAAGACGGCAGCATCAGTCTAGAGCATCTCCTACTCTGCAGCATGCACTCAGGAGAAATCACTGTCAGGTTGTCCCTACTCAAAAATCCATGGAACGGGAATTACTAACACTGCTGGCTGACTTAGGCCATGCACAGTTGCACGTAGGGAGTTATGACCAATGGAAATATTTCTTTTTATTTGTGGGCCTGGAAGAAATCACAGGCTGTTGTTCTCCCAAGAGCTGCTCCTCCCCACACTCTCCACTGCCCCTCTAGAGGTACTACACATTTCTGAAATACCACTGTTGCCAGTAGTGGAATTCTACAATTCCTCCTTTCCACCCCAAATACCTCACTGGCTCAGCACCTGGGTCCCTGGATTTCAGCATTCAGTTCTGAACTGATCTAAGTGGTTTTACCTTCAGTGGAGAGCATCTTTCATTCATTAAGATGCCAAAGCATTTAAGAAATTGTCTATCAGCAGGCATAACTCCATCCATCACTCAAACGCACCGAGCAGATGTTTGTCATTACACACAAACTTTACTCAACAGCTTGAAACAGGCATTTTAAAAAAAGAAAATTACACTTAGTTGATAATGCAAAAGAAATTTAACAAGAAAGTAGCTACACACCCTTCACCCAGAGAATTCCAGTACAAACTTCCCTGTTCTTGCAAAATGCTGTTAGAACCATTCTTGATGACAAAGAATTAAGGGTTCATACTCCTGATAAAGTCTGAATTGACTCCCATGTTGCTGCGCATCCAGTGACCGTGCAGCAAGTGATGAAGTGTGCGCTCCTGTCTGAGGAAACGCGAGGGGATTTTAACTCAGCCTGGAGGAAAAGAGATGTAAGCAAAGTCACATTGCCTTGTGTTTTCTGTGTGCACAGTTACAAATGGGCACGGATTTATCAAACTTCAGCCACACGATAGTAAGCCTGTGCACCATTTATGGGAGGCTAAGACTGACTGATTCTCCACCATGGAGGCTTAATTCTTTAGGGATGAGAGCCTGGTGCATTCACAGACATCTTGGGAAAGAGCTGCCAAATCACAGAGCTAGTGTTTCAGTACCTGGTTGGCACAAACACAAAGATAGAAGAGGTATTAATGAAGCAAAAGGCATTTGTGAAATACTTTGAAGTTATACAGAGTAAACAAAAAGCTTTGTTAGGACTGGGAGAGGAAAACTCTAAACTGATAGTATTTACCTTTACTTGCCTACATCAATAAGCTATGGCACATGGAAGTGTGAACATCAACACCTCCAAAACTGTTGGAGCCATCAGTTGTGTACACAGGGAGATCTGAGCAGACTTTCTCCACTTTGACTGTTATTGCCTCCTTCACCAGGCTGGAATCATGCAGGTGTGGAGCAGGGACAACAGGTCTGGGCTATATTATTAAATACAATGGAATTACAGTGACTTTTAAAATTACCACTCTTTTCCTGACCTGCCATCAGCAGCATAGCTTCTCTTGGGTTGCTCCAGCAGCTAAATAAAGCACAGTTTAAGCCAAAATGAAAGTAATTTAATTGAAAGTACTTTATTTCACTTTGGGGTAAGCTGGGAACATGTGCATGGTCCACAGCTCCTTACCTTGCAAGCAGCAACTTTTTAAATTGCCACAAACTGACAGTGTCCCAGACATATGTTCAGTCTCCGGAGAATTGAAAATGTTCTGTTGGGTTGTTGTTTTTTTTTTTTTTTTCCACAGTAATATAAATGTCTTCTGGAAATGGAGAAAAATACACCCTTAAGCTAATTAGTATGAACTTATAAATTTGTTGATTACAATGAGAAAAACCAGCTGTAACTGTTCCAGTTAAATTACCTCCCCATCTTGAGAAACACAGGTCTATTTCCAGCTTTTAAAGAGNTTATGAACTCATAAATTTGTTGATTACAATGCAGGAAACCAGCTGTAACTGAAACACAGGTCTATTTCCAGCTTTTAAAGAGAAAAAGTTACATGATTTCAATGGATTAGATAGCCTGCTCCCTGCTAGTTGTGGGTACTACAGAAATCGAAGAATATAAACACACAGACTCTAGACATAGATGTATTACAAACGCAATGGTAGCAGCCATGAAATAAATCTCACTTCATTGCCCACAGTATATTTCCCCTCCCACTACTCCACCTTCTTTAGCAAAGGGCACAGTATTCCCAAGCTCTAGGGAGCAGCTCCCCACAGCTCTTTTAAAAACTGCAGCCAGACAGGCAAATGCTTTGTTCCTTCATTCCAAACATTGAACACAAGCAGCTCCTACCTCCTGACCCAAAGAAGACGGATGAGCATCAGACATAGCCAGACCTCACCTCCTCAGGAGCAGAAACAGGAACGCTGTGCTGCTGGAGAAGAGAAGTAGACTACTCTCACATAGCACTTGCTCTGAGCATTACAAGGTCCCAAGAAATCACACTTTAAAACTACAGGTGACTGTGCATAAAAAAATAAAAATGCAGAAGCTATTCTAGGTTATGTCAAGAGCTTTTTGAATGTCTCAGAACCTGGAATGTGAACAGTTGGTGTAAACGAGCCTAAATGCTTTCACTTAACAGGCAAAGGGCTATGAAGATTAAACCGGTGATAACTCCTATACATTCTACAACATTCTAAACTAGATGAGCTTCTGTAAGTTATCTTGAATCTTACCGCTTATTAGTCATCTTCCCCAGATTCTAGTTGACAGGGATTTCACATCACAGTGAAGACCCATGTATGTTCTCTGTATGATATAGAAAGGACTGTTACTTCAGGACTGCAATTAGAAATTGTTGCTTCTTGGCTTGTGTTTCTTGAGGTTCCTGTTCACTACTTTAGTACATGAAAGTCCCACAGATGCTAGCCAAAAGAGGAAAAACAAAAACATTTTTAGAAGGTATAATATTTGAGGGAAAATAAAAAAGGCTAACAAGTGCCATCTAATATTGTATAATACAAGAAAACAAGGTACAAGAGAGCTGCTAACAAGCAAGATGTTATATTGCAAGAACAGATTCTGAAAAAATTGCATGAAGTTCTGAGAAATTGCGTATACGTTTGTAACAGTGTTTTTATACCAAACATCTCATTTGAATAAAAATGCAGTGAGGAAAATATTGACCAGTGTAAATGCATGAACCCATGCCATCAGAGTTTAAAAATTAGGGTACTTTACATTTACCAGTCATGATAATTATAATTAACCCTGCCACAATTTCACTGAGATGAATAGTTATATCAGAGACTCATTTCGGCCACAGATTTGAACCTAAGCCATACTGACTCTTCTGTGTGATCAATAATATTCAAGCAAAGGGGGAATGTGTGATACCTTTCTCTGTGCCGCAGTATAACAGCTGAAATGTGAGAGGTGCTCTGAGATGCAAACTGTGGGCCTGTAGGCCAACATACAAGAAAGCTCTTTTTTAACAAAGTCCTCATGATGTGCATGTGAATTTGGTACCTGCACATCTCACAGATTTGATTTTCAGTCCTTTGGAAGAAAACATTTAGCCTTTCATATCAATATGAAATGAGTGCACAGGCCGCAAACAGTGGAGGAAAAAAATGAATCCACTGCGCACACTTATTCACAAGTTGTGACACACAACACTTTGTTATCATCATTGCTTATTTTTGCTTTAGTACTGCTATTCTGCTTCTGCATGGATTTCACATTACTTTCTATTTAATTTCAGAATATAACAGAAAAGAAGTTGCTTCGTTATTTTTAATGAACTCTTAAATTTTTTTTCCAACAACAGGTGAAACAAGACTTTTAATATGCAGGTCAGGTGGTTATTTGCAGGGGAAGGTTTGGCTTTCTAGCTTTATGTGGACAAGTCTTACACATTTCAGTGGGTTTTGTTACCACTGCAGGTGGGCTGCTTGCAGACACAAAACTTCAGTCCGTTCCACTGCATCAGCATTTGAACCCAACATACAGCAACCACATAGGCTGAGGTTGCCCTGTTGCCCTGCTTGTAGGTATCTCTTGGTGGATAATTGTTACCAATATGTAGTACCTGCAATTTGGTAACAACTGTGCTAAAATACTAACAAGCTGAAAGATTTTCACAAGAGTCAGAAAAATAAAAGAATGGTCAATAAGCCCATGAGCATTCACATCCAACAACTGGTAGTAAGGACAATAAGAACCAGTAGAAGAGGAGTAAAAAATGAAACAGGTAGCTGAAGAAAATATTAGTACAGATAACTACATTACTGTCACAGCCAAGAAACAAATGTGTGCATTCACCTACGTTGCCTACTGTAAGGGCATAAAGATAATTCTTCGGTCATGGGAATCAAAAAATTGATCTTTTATTGACTTAAAAACGTACTTTCCAAGATGAAAATCAACTATAAAGCTCCTATTATGTTTGAAACAGTTATATACTAAAGCATGCACAAACTGTTTGATACATTGGAGATTGATTTGCTGCTCCCAGTCATTTCCCTTTGGTAGGACACCCAGGAATCCCTCTCCCTGTCAGGACATACCTATCCCTGGGAGACCTCTCAGAGACCAGGGCTCGCAGCAGTTGATGGAGCAAACCTATACTTCTGATAAGCAAAGTAAGAGATTCCTTTTACAGGCCCCTGAGTAAAAAGGAGTGATGGAGCGGAGCTGATGACATACTGCCACATATGCTTCTCGAGAACAAAAGGCTATTTGGTCTGGGGAAAGCTTGACTGTTCATTGGAGACAACGCTGCTGATGACAGCAGCTGGCAAACTTGGCAGTGACTTGGGTGTAAGAGCACACAATAAAGAAAATACCCTGCTGTTCCTAAAAACACCACACACACCAGAACTTTGACCCCTCCCTGTGTTCAGGACGGGCAGCTTTTGCTTCTCTCTCCCTCCTAACAGCCAGCACAAGCACTTTGGACCTGTGCCCAAGACCTCAGGGCCTGGATGCTCCTTTTCCATGACTCGCCAAACCCTCTCCCTTCAGCCAGGCAAAAGGAAGAGCGCCGGCTGCCTCTCCCCAGGATGCTGACAGCTCTTAATCACTACTACACTCACTGGGGCAGCACTAGTTTCTAAAGCTGGTGTTTTCAAGTGTTCTGCACCCAGAGCTGAGGCCAGCCTGGGAAATGCAGGGCTGGGAGTGGCTCCCGCAGCGGCAGTGGCTTGCACATGGTCGCCACCTCCTCTGAAAACCTGGCCCCAACTACAGATGCCCAGCTTCTCTGCAAATCTGGCCCTTAAAGCCTGCTCCTGTTCCCACTGCAATCAGAGGCGATGTTCTGATTGATTTAATGGGGGCAGGCATACAGACTTAATTGGAAAATTGGTAACTGCAAGGAAAGAAGAGAATGCACAACAGCTTGCCAGATCTCCAGTGGAAAGCAAGCAAAGGAGCTAGTTTTCTGTAAAACAGAGATTTCAGCCTCTCAAAAAAAGAAAAAAAGAAAAGAGACTGGCAAGATGGCCTTGAAGCTGCTCTTAAACGTCCTGTATAATGTATAATTGCCTTTCAGCTCTTGAGTACTCTATCTACCTTTTAGATTTGTCCCCCGGGAAGAAAATATGAAACATGCTGAAACATATGGCCCTTAACGGCAATCAGTGTTTTCAACTTTTCTTTTGTGTCAGGAGGCAATTAAAACTTTGCTTAAAACTCCTTGCTCTTTGACAGGTACAAAGACAGGCCAAGTCTAAAGTGTATTTTTCATATTAGTCCAGCTGGGGCCCAGAGAGGCACTTTTCATCAGCTCTTGTGTTTTAGTAAAATACCAAGATTCTCAATTAATTTCTGTGTGAAAAATTCTATTATCTGGACACTCACACAACACTCCAGAATTTTTATTTGCTTTGAGGATTACCTGCATTCTGTGGAGGTCCTACATAACAGATCTGGGGGCCATTTCTACATTGGTAAATGCATCTGCCTGACTGTAGGATCACAAGTTCCAAGCCACGCTGTGCAGCATTAACCCTGATGCAGTTTCATCCATAGTGCTTGGGAACAAATTATCCCTTGAGCAAACTGTCCCCCGATGACATCTGAGCTTGTTTTGGACAGAAGTAGCTGTTTAATACCTAAAGCACTGGAACAAGCTGCCCAGGGAGGTTGTGTAGTCCCCATCTCTGGAGACCTTCAAGACTCACTTGGATGCAGTCCCGAGTAATGTGCTCTAAGCAATCCAACTGCTTTAGCAGAGCAGTTGGACTAGATGATCTCTAGAGGTCCCCTCCAACTCTGACAATTCCAGGATTCCGTGATTCTGTAAAGAGAGCCTGAGCATCAACAAAGATTTGCCTAGTTTGGACAATAAGAGTATAGGACCTGAGAATATGTTATGAGTTATCTGATAGTGTAGATAAACCTTCAGTGTCCTTCAGGGGAACAGTTAACATGGGTATCTTACGTCAGGACTAAATGGTGCAGCCATTTCATTCCGTGAGGGAAATTTTAGGAACTCAATAGACTTGTGGCTCTCTTGATCTCCCTTCCTTCCAGTGCAGTAACCAAGCTACATGTATATCTGAGTTGCTGGCTGCAGTAACTATCTGAGATGCTGGCTGCCAATCCACGAGAAGAACTTATCTAAAAAATCCCTCACATTCAGAGCAGTGTCCTATCATGATAGAGTTTAATGCTAAGCTAGTAGAAATCATGAAAGAAACAAAAAGCTGTAACTTTCCAAATTTCCCAAGCTCCAGAATGGATTCTAATTCAGCTAACAAGGTGTAGTAACCCAGAATTCACTACAAAAGGCAACATGCAGACAAAACTCATGATGCAGGTAAAAAATTTGCCTGTGAGAATTCTACAAGGCCGGTCCTTCGTGGCAAAACTGTATCTTACCTTTTTCCCACACACAACCCATACTGCCTTATCATTGCAGTGACTGGGTTAGCAAGAACAAACACTCATACAAACTTGAGAGTCTCCTGCCTCTGGAACAACAACACGAAAGCAAAACATCACACGGGGTGAACTGAGGTAGCAGAAACATCTAGGTGTTAGGATAATGTTTAACAGCTCGCTCCTGATGTGAAGTTGTTCAGATGGAGAGAGAGAGAGAGAGATTTCATGGCTGAAATATTTCTGCATGGATGTGTCAACACTGTGCTGCAATGACTCCTTTCTGGGTGCAAGCTTAGGGTCTCCCTCTGGAAAAAGGAAGTGTTTCTAAGGAGAAATCTCCCAGCTGAGTGTGCTCAGGGACTGCTGCACTCTGGCAAGGGCATCACTTCTCAGTGTTTACAAAATCTCCTGAAAATTACATTTGTTTGAAGGGTAAGGCTAATGCCACAGTAGCGATGCTACAATATATAATATGCTCAGACCATTTTTGTGCTCACCACACTGGTTCCCAACACTACATTCAAATGTCTTTCTAACAATCATATATTTTCTAATGTTAATAACAGTAACACACTGTAATTGCCCATTACTGCTCGAGTCCCAACATATTATGAGCTGCTCCCATTGTCTGGCTGCTGTAATGTATTTTGTGTTTATCTCATGGACAGCTTCTGCCACCCATACTCACATTGGTTAGCACCTCACAGCTGCACCATCCAGCATCTTGCTGATTACTGTCCAAATGGTTCTGCCTGCAAGGAATTCTGTGTATCTGCATACACCCTGTTTACTTTCAGAGGTCAGCAGACTGCAGGGGTGTACCCCTCGGTTTATGAGCACACAGACTGGAACTACAAACAAAACACATCAGAGCCATCTGATGTGTACTAAGCCACAGTCGCAGTGCTTAAGAAACAAACAGAGTAAACAAAGAAATGACAAGGGAATAAAACCTGCCTTATTGCATTTACTTACAGGAGCTTCCACGGGGGTTTTGTTTTGTTTGGGGTTTGCTAATGTTTTTCAAACTGAAACCATATTTCCTGTAAAGAACGCAGCCAATTCTGTGGCATAAGCAACCGTGGAACGTTATTCTTCTCCTAAGAGCACACGGAGATAGATGCACTGAAGGTTACAAAGTCCAAGGTGAGACGCTCTTTAACTAGCATAAAAATGCAGAGCAGTGCTGCAGTTTTCTGTATGGATATTTGTAACAGCAGGCACAACCATATAATTCCCTGGTTTTCCCCTGCTGTGGGGTTTTCCCCTGTTTTCCTGAGCCAGGGTTCAAGCAAAGTAACCAGACAGACTTCTACAAGCTGTGAGGGAGAGGGAGAAGCTCAAGGGCTAGCAGGGCAAGACACTGAAAGTAGAAAGAGGTGACATTATCTCAGCCTGTACGCAGGACTCGCACAAGTCTAACATCTGCTCTGTTCACAACGAGTGTGATTATCTAACCTCATTATAGCAGTCTAGGCTGTACAGTTTTGGTTGCTAATTGCATGTTGTAAGTGATGATCACAAACCTATTTCCATATAGCTCACAATTATATACGTACAGACATCACAGTACGTATCTATAGTTCAGGGTGCCATTCATTTTCCATTGTAGGAAATAACACTCTGCCACTCAGACTATTGCCAAGCTGTTCTTTTCTGGGCCAGAAGTCTCCATTTTGAGCAACAGAATCAGGATGAATTGTTTAGGAACACTTCATTCAAAACCTCCTAGCCATGTCCAAGAACAAAATCAGTTAAATCTAACTCAGGCTGCTGGTTTTAAATAGATTCTTTCAACTCCTTTAATAAGGACATTTTCAGATTTGGTGCAAAGGTATGACATTTAGCTCGATGGTCTCTGTAGGGAAGAAAATATCGCTGTGAAAGTGTGCTTTTTGCCTTCTATAAACTCTTTATTTCACACACAATACCTAGTACAAGCAGGCAGTGCTGAGTTCAAAAGTTTGCACTTCATGGTGGGAAATACCTTTTGTGTCAGAGCCTAATACTTATACAATGTGCTGAGAAAGTAGAGGACTTCAGTATGAGGCCTTTGCCAGAGTGAAGAGTTTTAGAAAAAGAATTACCAGGCTACCATACAGGGTCAAAAAAGTCAGGATATTCCCATTCCTCCCCTATCTCTGCTATTGAAACCAGGTAACTTAAGCTCTTGGTAGGGTTCGTAAGTTCTTAGCTAATGTTCCCAAAGTAGCTTCTCTGCATGTGGCCCTGCATACCACATAAAATACATAAATCTACCTAGCTTACAGACCAAACTTCTTAAGCACGTAGTTCTTTAATGTACTTTAAAATGTAATTATACCTATAATGTCCACTTCCTTATGGCTAACATGGGCTGTCCAGATGCGCAACTCCCAATTCTTTTGTGCTTCTTAAGTCCAATACAAGTACCAGGGGAACTGAAAAGAAGACATTTTAAAATTTCATTCCACTTGTCTACCCTCTCCTACTGGTATACTTTACCCCATTAGTAGGAGCTAGGAATTTCCTGGGTTACGCAACTTGCTGTGGCACAACGCACTTGGTTATGCTTCTGCGAGAGCACCCCTTTTGAGAGCTTTCCAGAGGAGAGGATGCAGGCCCAGCTCTGTAGCACTAAAACTCATTCCCAAAACCAAACATCCCATTTCCAGCCCCAGCTCAGTTGAGAATAGTGTTCGTCCCGTGAGAAACAACGGCTCACTAGTAAAATGTACAAAGGACAAAGTCTTCGAAGCAAAGGTTAAAAACAAAGTACAAAAGGATTTATTAGAATTTTTCGAAACAGCGCTGTATCGGGTGCATCTCCAGGCTAGATGCATGAATTCTCTCATTATGTTGGGGATTTTTATTCATTTTACCCGGCCGCTTATGTCCCTGTCTCCCCTCTCATCAGTTGAGAGGTCAGAGCTCACATCCTTCCCAACCGCTTAACTTGTTTCAATTTGCACCTCT
>VZRU01016409.1:315039-342799 GCA_013398155.1 Pedionomus torquatus
GCCCTGGGGCTCCGGCCGGGCCGCCTCCCGGGTGACAAAGTTTGAGCTGCGTGGCTTGTGGTGGGCTTGTGGTACCGACACATCGCTCCTCGCAGTGTCACCTGGAGCTGTAGGTAGCCTGTCCCACGAGTACGGAGAAGGGGGTACTCTGGGGCGTGAGGGGGAGAACGCTTTTTCACTGGGTTCTTTCTGGCAGTGCTCTCTTCTAGCTTTCTCACAGGTGTCTCTCGTTTGTTCAGGAGCGGCTACGAGTCTGCTTCCAAGCACTTCAACCCAGCTGATACGGAGGTGAACGTGGCTGGAAGATCCTTTCTGGTCACGGGCGCCAACAGTGGCATTGGCAAGGCCACAGCCACAGAGATAGCAAGGAGAGGTGAGCCAGGCCATGACGGGGTCCATACGGAGAAGATGGAAAGAAGCAGGTCCAAGCCTTCTAAGCACAAACACAAGGCCTCAGACACAAGGAGCCAAGCATGTCATTTTTACAGAGTTGTTCGTATGGCTTAGAGGTTTAAGCATCATCCACCCTGTGAAAACTGGAGTAATGAAACAAAATTAATGGGAGAGGATCCGCAAAGTGCTTTTCAAGCACATGTTTAAGAAAACTGCCAGTGTCACAGTGGCATCTGGGGGTGTTGGTGACAGATCAAGGTCTTCTTAAGGGTGTCTTGGTACAAGTAGCAGCCTGGCTGCATTTGAACTGTTTTGAAGGGCAGGGGACTGTATCATGCGATGAAAGAAAACAATTGACTGTGCTAAGCTGAGGCAGGAGAGTATAAAAGAAGCAAAAGTTCTGCTTGTTATTAACAATTATAACCTGTGCCCTTTAACTGATCACATACAACCATTTTTTCTGTTGCTGGAAGGGAGGAGGTGGTATGAACTGGAACTAGCTACTGTTGAGGGATAAACTTAATCCCTTCCAGAGTTGGTGAAATAATTCCTGTTGTGCAAGAGTGATAAGAGTTTTGGCATGTAGGGTAAAAGGGAGGAGCTTGTTTCTCTTTGCCTGCTTAGGTTTCATAACTATCTTATGAAGCAAAGTGGCAACTCAGTTAAACTAAAACAATTCCAAATTATTAGCATCAAAGAGCCTTTAGGTTAAAGATCCCATCAGTGCCTGTACATGATTGATTTCAGGTTCCCACTACTGCCATTATGTATAATGGCCTTATGTAAGTATTGCATTGTCTGGTGACTGTTTTGCTCACAAATGGATATGTCTGCCAAGTTTTGCAAGCTGCCAAGCTGACTGGATCTGCATAGAATTCGGTCACCATGTCTAGTATTTGGGGCCCAAAGAACAACCTTGGGCTCATACTGCTTGTCTGATACCTTGTGTGGGTGTTGCTGTGCGTATGAATCTAAAATGTCTAAACTGTATTTTCCTATCCTTGTGCGTGTTGCACTGAAACTCAGTGTTGGCTATTGGGTCTCTGGCTTCTAGCTGAATCTTTTGAAGTACATCATAACAAGAAAATGAGGAATTTGGACTCAGCAAAAGAATAACCAAGCTATGTTGGCTTTACCTTCAAGCACTTCAGATCTTTGTAAATAATGATAGTCTTGATGACAATTTCTTTACCCTGAGTTCAGTTTTTCTCTGAGTCTGTGTTTTATGGGCATTGCAGATTTGGGCTTTCCTGGGTATCTTGTGGACTGTACTTCCAGTAGGATGTAGTCTTCTCCCAAACCACTTTGACAATACCCGTGTGTTGTTTAAGTTCAAATAATTTCAATCTTTACCATGGAAAATATATTTGAATCCTTTTCCTAGCCCAGAGGTCACACCAAAACTACCTTCTGTCTTTTAACAGCAAAAGACCCTCATATTCAAAGCCCTTAAGACCTACCTCTGGTTTTATTGAATGTTTTCCACTGTAGGCTATGAGAATGTTCCTCATCAGCTCGAAGGCCAGCTACTTCTTTCATGTGTTTAATTTATACCTGTACACATTGCTTTTGCTGTCTCTTGTCTTTGGGAACAAGCACCATAACTGCAAATGCACATCCTTAACTGCCTTAAGACCTGTAATTAAAGCTGTGTTTTCCTTTTTGAAGCCTGCAGTCACTGTGAGAATGCCCAGAGATAAGCATTGGACACTGCCCCTTCTCATTATCATTTCTCTCACTCATGAAATCTACTTTCCCTGGGGCAACGGCTGTCTTTCATTCTGATCTGTATATATTCAGCGCCTGTCTGTGCACAGTCCCTTCCATGCTCAGTGTAATGCAAACTGAAGATATGAAACTTTTATTGAACATTGGTTAGTGTCATGTATATGATTTTCCCAGGTTCAGGAGTTTCCCACTGCAGTTGCGCACTTGGTAAAAGCAACCCAACTGACTCTGGCAGTGCAGCAGAAGGATTACATTCTGTTAGAAATTTTCAGAAGAACCTTGAGGATTGTTGCCTGCATCAGCTTCATACCAGCTATAATTGCTGTAATGGTGGCTAGTGGCAAAACATCTCTTGTAGTCAGAAGAATTCATTAGCAGATCCCATACTAGGCTGCGCAGTGTGTGACTGCTCTGTCCCTGGGATAGACTTGTTGTCTTGTGTTTGGGTTTCAGGCACTAGAAGAGTGACCCTACACCGTTGTTTCTCTTGCCATGCCTTGGAATTACATAGCTTGAGCCTTCTGGTGGTGCACTGTTAGCAAACCCTAAAGCACACTTTTACCTATTGTTGCAGGTGATTGAGATTAAAATGTTACTTGTAATGATCACAAATGCATAATGATATCAGGTATCAAAATGAATTGTGCCTACCTGTACTTCAGTCCTGTTTTTGAAGGCTCTCTTTAATGTGGCTAAGCTATGGGATCACTTAGGTAAGCCTTTGAGAGAAGCCTTGCCCTGTGTATTCTTTTCATTCAAATGTTGGTTGGAAGAACCTCTAAAGGTCATCTTGTCCAGCATCCCACTTGAAGCAAGACCATTGCCAATACTAGATTGAATAGGCCGTTGTTTTGTCTCGCTGCATCTTGGAACCTGTAAGGATGAAAATCATGCAGCCTCTTAGGACAGCCTGATCTATTTAGAAGAAAACTAGTGAAAATGTTTTTCTTAATGCCTGACCTGAGTGTCCCAAGCTGCAGTTTGTGCTATAGTCCTTGTCATATCTCATGGCTGAGAAGAATTCTGATATGTGGCCTTTTTATTTCCTTTTCACAGAGCAATTCCAGTTGCTTGTGTTGCTCAAGGCCATTATTGATTTTTCTAAGGCATATGTCAAAAGAAGCATTTACAATACAGATGCCTTAGCTTCAATTGCCAGTGTAGCTCTGGCATTTTATCAACACTAAACATGATGTGCTAACTTGACAGAAAGTGGTTTGGACAGACAGTACCTAGAGTGCAGTTGCATTCTCCAGCTTTGGGAGAGGACCCTATTACATCATGATGCTTTCTCCCTCCTGTGTGTCTTCATAGGCACTGGAGCCAAGTGGAAATCTTCCAGCTTTCTTATTACATCTGCTCTTTGTGTCCTAAACCTTTCTTTTGAAGGACCTGTACCTCAGTCCTTTGACAGACCCTGTTGGGATTCTTGGTGTGTTCAGTCTGCCTGATGGTACTTCTGAGTTGGTGCCTTTTGGGAGGAATTGGATCCCCAAGCTTATAGACCCGCGACTGCTATGGGGTGCCACGGCCTTAACTAGCTCCCTGCTTCCAGCTTGTTGACAGGAGTCATGGGAGTCCTGAGAGCTTCACAAACCTGAGCTTCAGCAGGATTGATGAAAAGCTACTGCTTAGCTCTTGGCAGCAGGGAAGTGGGACTGTTGGTTGTGAGCAGCTCAGGAACATTCTGCCTGCTGGTAAGCTCTTGTGATATTTTGGTGACCACCTGACCAGTATTGCCACTGTTACTAGCAGGCTATGGATGTCTCACAAACTGCAGTGCAATCACAAAAGCTTTTTTGTTTCTTTCATTAAATTATATCAAAAACTAACCCCAAGCAAGGACTGCAAATTTCACATCACTTCCTGGCACCCCTTTTTTCGCTGATGCCTCTCCCAAATTCAGTAATTAATTAATTACCAAATGTGTTTCTTGTCAAAATCCACCAGGTGGCACGGTTCATCTGGTTTGCCGAAATAAGGAACGGGCTGAGGATGCCAAAGGAGAAATAGTGACAGAAACAGGCAATCAGGTGAGTTGTTTTTCAGTCTTTTGTTTACTCTTAGAAAGATTGCTGAAATTAAGGGCCTCAGAGGCCTTGATATATTCTGTTTTGTCATTTTACTGTTGTGTTTTTAATAGTGTTTTCACATAGTTTGAAGTGATTTAATTTCACGAAGTGGCATTTTGCGTGATTTATGATATCACCAGCAACATGCTGTATTATTTAATGCTTGTTTTCAGTATGTTTTGTGATGTCCTACTTACTATTCCTAACTATGTGGCTGAGACTTTTAAAAATTAATGCATTGCAACGCCTTTGCAACAACATTTATGAGTTCACTGCATTGGAGTTGAAGGTTTTATGTGTCTGAATAACATGCTTTTGATTTTCTGAGGTTGGCTGCTCAGTGAAGTCCTGCGTGTGGTCCTAGTTCCATGCTCTACAGACTTTTCCATCTCCTTTTCTTACAGTATCTCTTCCTTGCTTCCTCCCTTATGTTACAGATGCTTTTTGCTTCTACATGCATCACTGTACAGTATAGCCCTGTAGCTGTCACTGTTGCTTTTGCTAATTATTCAGGAGGGAGTGCTTATGGAGAGATGCAGTCATCGTCTTTCTGTTTTGGCTGGGATAGGGTTAACTTTCTTCACAACAGGAGCTGCTGTGTTTTGGATTTGTGACCAAAATGGTGTTGAAACCCATGTTTTAGTTATTGCTGAGTGGTGCTTTCACAGCCTTTTCTGGTTCTCACCCTGCCCTACCAGGGAGCAGTCTGGGAGTGCACAAGAAGTTGGGAGGGGACACACTGGGACAGCTGACCCCAGCTGACCAAAGGGATAGCCTGTATCATATGATGTTGTGCTCGGCAGTAAAACCTGGGGGAAGGAGGCGGAAAGGGGGGATGCTCACAGTGATGGTGTTTGGCTTTCCATATCACTGTTAGGTGTCATGAAGCCCTGCTTTCCTGGGGATTGTAAACTCCAGCCTGACAATGGAAGTAGTGAAGAAATTATTATTTTTTTTGCTTTGTTTACACACACAGCTCTGCTTTATTTATTAAACTGTTTTTGTCTCAACCCCCAGGTTTTGTCTCTTCTACCCTTCTCATTCTCTCCTCCAGCCAACTGAGAGGAGAGTGAACAAGTGGCTGAGTGGGGCTTAACTGCCTACAGGGGTTAGCCTGCAACACTTGGATAGAAAGATATCTGCATTTTAAAGAATGTCTGGGCTAGTGAACATGGTATTTTGATTCCAGTAATAGTTCTTAATGTGGATCAAAAATTCTGAAGACCTCTTCTGCTTAGAGATACCATATTGACTAAATTTCTGCTCCTTGGTTTCATTTCCCTAGAGTGGCACAACCAGCATTACACTTCAGCTCTTTAATGGAGGTGAATTAGATCAGACCCTATGTAGAAATAAATACTTTCCAGCTGTCTATAACTGTGTAATCCCATGGCTATAGTAAGACTGGTGATTATCTGTTCTGCCTTCTTTTCTAACTGCAGTCAGACAGCTTGGAAAGAGGGGTGAGTTTGATGACCTCTGAAGGTTCCCTCATGTTCTGTTTTCTGTCATTTGGTGAAACAAAACTTGAGGCAAATAATGTTCTTCCTCTAAAAGCAGCACAATTGCTGCATTCCTGCTTTTTGGTAGGCTGCAAACCTGTAGTTTCTCTAGTAATGAAAGGGTATGAGGGCACCACAGAACTTGTTCACGACCCTGGGGACAGGGTGCTTGCATAGAAAGCAGCATTCAGTGAAGTGTTAGATGAGCTGCGCAAGAGGCCCTGTGGGACATGTGACTGCACTGAGAAGAGTCATTTTAATAAGGAGTCCACAAGAACATCCTTCTTTATAAGCACTTATTCAGAAGCAGTCCAGGCAGATAATAAAATGCTGTATCCAGACTTAACTTGCTCTTCCTGATTATATGGACAGAGATCCCATTGTAGTATATGCCAAAGATTTTTTTTTTTTCTTTTTTTTCAATCTTCCACAGCAACACATGCTGGAGTTCGGTGTTGAATGGAGTTATGTGGCAGGCACCTGCATGTGGACCTGGCAGCTGTGAAGTTCTCCTTATCTGTTAAAGTAGACTTGGTCATGGAGATCAGGTCTCACTTTGAAAATGACTTTGCCACCATTGAGGACTCTTATAGCGAACAGGCCTCTGGGTCCTTTTTCTGAGCCAATGTGACAGTCTTCAGCAGACAAGTGTTGATTTGGATCTGTTTCGGTCTCTGAAATCACTTGTAATATTGAACACCTGCCCCAAAAAACTTCAGCTCTCCTGTTCCAGTAGATAATGGTAGAACCTTAAAAAGCAGAAAGCTTTGAGAGAGATATCCAGTTAGAAACAGTAGAGTAGTGTCAAGTTTTTGGTCAGAAATGAACATTATGGTGAGAACATCCTGACCTTGCTGAAATCCAGTGGCTACAGAGAAAAAGTAATGTGTCTTTTATCCGCAGGGAAGCGGAATTATAGGCAGGGAATAATGCCTTATAATTTTCTCCGTTTCTTCACTTACCTCATTTGTTTGTATAATGAGTATTTAAAGAAACAGCTTTGAAAGAGGAGGTCTTCTAATCACTATTTGTTGTTTTGCATGAGAACACATCCTCTGCATAATTATTTTAGAACTGCCTTTTTCTGGGGTACGTCATAAGACTATCTGTGATATGTTTTTGAGACTCAGTGCTATTCAGGAGAAGAGTAGGAGTTCACATGCCTTTTGTATGCTGATAAATGCCACTGTGCTTGTACTTGGTAGAACACAAATTTGCAAAAAGCAGGAGACTTGCCTGTAACAAACAGTAAAAGGGTTTTGATGGTTTGGTGTGAGGAGATATTTCTAGCTTTAGCGATTTAGAAAATTATAACTTTGCTCTATGTGAGGCTTTTCATTTCTTTATTCTATTGCATCCACATCCCTGGCCACAGTACTTCAAAACATTGCCAGACTGTTTTGACATAGGGTGGCTAATGGGAATTAGCAGTTAGCATGGAAAGGGGTGCATAAAGCACCCCTTGCTCTAAGGCATCTGGAGTGGGTGCAGTGATGCACCTGAAAGTGTGCTTTCCTGTCTTGGTTGGAGTGACTGTGCCTGGCAGATGGGAGGCTGGCCCAGGCAAAGCTCCAGGGAAATTATGTTGCAGATTCTGGGCTGCAGAGAGTGACTGGGACTTTTCCCTAAGCCTGTAGCAGAGCTTGATGGTGGCCTCATCTGCTGGGTTCTGCTGTGGTCAAGATGCTGGGCTGCCAGGGGAAGCACCTGCAGGACAGGAGCTGGCTGTGTAACTGTAGGGAACAGAAACAGGAGGTTGATAGGGTCCTTAGTGGGAGTAGAAGAACACAAAGCCCACAATGCATGGACGAGGGGCAGGTAGAAGCTGTGCTTGAATAAGTGGTGGATAGAGACTCCTAAGATAGGGAGAAATGGAGGCTTCTGCTGGTGACAGAAGGCAGGCTCATTCTTTGTTTACAGATGTGCATTTGTAGGATAGGTATAGTGCCATGGTAACAGATGAGGAAGAACAAGCTCTGTCAGGGGAGGTGTTGGAGCCAGATGAGCCTGAATTCTTGTCTGCACTGGGAGGAAGTGGTGGGTGATAGCAGCTGAAGGCTCCCTCCTGTTGTTGGTGGAGGCAACCAAGTTCACGGTCTCGGCTTGATGTCTTGAGAGATTTGTCACTTCATGAGGACTGAGATCCAGAATGTTGTGGAGAGTCTGCTGAGGCTCATATAGCTGTCAGACTGATACCTTTTGTTGCCCAACCACATGGGCTCGTAACATTGTGTGGGGTGACCCTGAGTTCATCAGTAGTGCTTACAGAGGGTGAAGGGCATGGCCACTCAACTAGTGCTCTTTTAAGTATTTCTAGTGAAAGGGAAAGGCTCAAGTAGGAGCATATGCACCCTGGAGGTCAACACCAGAGGTGCAGCTGGTGTCACTGGTTTTTGCCACTTTGTCTTTGGCCTTTATGACCTTTTTAACTTTGTCATTTCTGCTCAGCAATGCTCATTTCTCAGAGAAAGTGGCACAAGAACATCTCTGTCAACAGATTTGCTAAGCTAGTGAGGAGGGCTTCATTAGGGGACAGTGGTTTCTTTGGGGCAATGAGACCGGTTTCATTGGAGGACTGTGACCAAACCTAGAAGAGTAGTGGAGTCATGGGAGAATTGAGTATATGTCTAGGGCACAGCAGTTTTAGGCTCTTGCAGTTTTCGTATGGAAGCAACATGACTTCCATGGGAAGCCCATCTCGGGTGCCTGAACATGAATGTGCATAGCATAGGGAACAAACAGGAATCCTTACATGGTTGTAGAGCTCTAATCTTATTGGGATTAGAGAGAGATGGTTGGCACAACTAAAGCGCTGGAATGGATGTATACAGACCCTTTTAGGAGTGCAAGCTGGGAAGACAAGGAGGAGGAGTTGTGCTTTATGTAAAGGAGTGGTTTAAATGCATGGAGTTTTGCTCTGAAACAGGTAATGAGCTAGTTGAGATCTTACGGGCAAGGCACACAGTCAGATCAATGTGTATGACATCATGCTGAGTCTCTGCTACAGACTGCCTGATGATGTACAGAAGTAGATGGAGCCTTTTTTCAGATGGCTAGTGAAGCCTTGTGATCACAGCTCCTGATACTTAAAGACTAATTGAACCACCTTGAGATCTCCTGGCAACATGGCAGGGCATAAACAATCCGTGAGACTTCAGGAGAGCATCAAGGACAATTTTTTTGATATGAGTATTGGACAAGCCAGCTAAGGGTGATCTCTGCTGGACCTACTATAAATAGCAGTCTTGAATAACTCCCTTGGTGGAGGTGGCCATCAGATTGTGGAATTTAAGATCAAGACAAATGAGAAGGATGAGTATTAGAACTACAATCTTTGGTTCTAGGAAAGCAGAATTTATCATTTTTTTATGAACCTGGTTGGCAGGATTCCATGGGAGACAGGCATTAAGAGCAAAAGGCCTTGGGAAAGCTGGTTGATCTTCAAGGAAAACCTTCTCAAAGCAGGAGGTGCTTTCTGTGAACTGGAAAAAGGAAACCCGCTTATCTTCAAGAAAGGCAAGCAGGATTTGAGGAACCACAGACTGCTCAGACTTACCTGGCTCCTCAGGAAAACTCTGGAATAAGTGCTCACAGAAGCCATGAAGGACAGGAAGATGATTGAGGGGGAAAAAAACAGTGTGGATTTATCAAGGGTGAACCGAGCCTGACTATCTTGATTGCTGCCTTTGGTGAGATGACTCTGTGTATGGATGAGAGGAGAGCAGTTCTTGCCTCTTTCCTTAACTTTGCCAAGGCTTTTTACACTGTCTGCCATACTATCCTTATACCCAGTTTGGAGAGATGTGGTTTGAACTAGTTGATGACAAGCTGGGTGGAACGTTTGTCTCAAAGTAGCAATTAACGGTACAAAGCCATTCCGTGAATCATTTTATAATAGCATCCTCCATGAGTCAACACAGGGGCAAAAACTGTTTAATGTCACTTCTAGCAACTTGGACGGTAGAGTGAAGAGCAATTCACTTTGTCAGATTGTGGGTGATGTCAAATGGGGAACTGGAGAGCAGGGTTGGTAGTCAGAGGGATTTAACAGGTAAGGAAGTAGGCTGACATGGATGTCATGAAGTTCACCAAGAGCAGATGCACAGTCTTGCCCTGGGATGGAGTAAGCCCATGGAGCAGTACAGGCTGGGACTAACTGGCTGGAAAGCAGCTTTGCAGAAAAGGACCTGGGGTTGCCAAGTTGTCCCTGAGTGAGCAGTGTGCTCTGGGGCAAGGAAGGCCAACCACAACCCAGTCTGTATGACCACAAGTGTAGCCAGCAGGCTGAGCAAGGTGCATCATCTTCTCTATTAAGCCTTTGTTAGACCACAGCCAGAGTCCTGTGCCCAGTTTTGGGCTCTGAGGGACAAGGAAGTCATTGATATCGTGGAGTAAGTCCAGTGGAGGGCTGCCAAGATGATGAGGCATATGCAAGCAGAGGCTGAGAAAGGGCTGATTTTGCTCAGTATTGGAAGAGAAGGCTGAGATGTATCTTACTGTAGTCTGCAGTCACATGATGAGAGGGTGTACGGGAGGCAGTGCCATGCCCTTCTTGGAGGTCTGCAGTGAAAGGACAAGAGACAGCAGACATAGATCGTAATAGGGAAAAATTATGATTATATAGTAGGATGATTATTTTTTTTTTCTACCATGAGGCGGGTCAAATACTGGAGCAGGATAGTCAGAGGGGCTGGTGAATCTCCATCTGAGGAAATAAAACTTCTCTGGACAACCTAATCTCAGTTACCTGCCTTGAGACAGCAGTGGGACCAAGAGGTCCCTTCCAACCTAAATTATTCTCTAATGCTGTGACCTTGAGCATTGCTATGGAAAGATTCTTTCAGCTACAGAGGAAGCTGCTGTATGAACTGTTTAAACAGAAGATTTGCAAGCTTTGCAGTATTTTTCTAGTTCTCTGCTATGTCTGACTATCACATCTATTTTTCTAAGTAGTGGTCTCTTTTAATAAATTTGGCTCAGAAGCAACTGATTTGAATGACTAAACATGTTTTAAGAACTAGAATTAGAATTTTCCAGTTGTGCATGTTAACTGTATTTTAGTTGTGTTCTGGAGATAATATTTTTTCATCCTGCTTAAATACCTTTTTGCCTAGACAGTTCTTAGCAGTGAACAGGGTCTCTTTACTCTCCATGTTGATTGTAACTTATTTTTTTTCCCCTTTAGAATATCTTCTTGCATATTGTGGATTTATCGAATCCCAAGGAAATCTGGAAGTTTGCTGAAAAATTCAAAAATGAGTATAAATTAAATGTGTTGGTAAGTTTTCATATTTAAATCACGTGTCTGTCTTTGGAGCGTGTAGCCTCTGAAGTTGTTCAAAGGGTGATCTAGATTTTATAACTCGACCTGTAGTTTTTTGCTTAGTTTTCTCTAGATGTTGCTGCAGTAATCTCTGTCATCTGTTTGCCCTTGTCTATTCTCAGTTCACATACGCAGATGTGACACTAAAAAGAAATAATAGAGAAATGAAGTAATTCTTTAGCTGCATCTTTTGAGGTTCTTGCTACACAAACACTGTGGCCTTTAGGTTGCATATCAGGCTGAGCGTGTTCTGCTAAACAGAATATGGCAGGGACTGATACCTACTCCCGAGAGCAGATTACATTTGCTTCAAGCTTATCCCTCTCAAAGATTAAACTTTTATGGAAAGTGTAGTTAGAGCAGCCTAAAACAGAGCCAGGGAGAGAGCAAGCAGTTAAGCAGCATGACTGGGAAGGAGCTCAGTGCTTTCCTTTTTATTGAGCTGTGAAAATCTGCTCTGGGGACTGAACTAAAACTGAGGCACCTGGAGCAGTTGTTTTGATGCTTATTAGATGAGGAAATTCTGATAAAAATGAGAAAATATCTTTTGAAGAGTGGCCACGAACAAGGCAGGAAGGTATGTAGGGGCAGATTTCTTTTTGAGGTGGAAAATGAAAGGTTGAGCTTCCTCTGGAAGATAAGGCAAAGAAGTGTGTCTGAGAATATGCTAGCTGCACACAGCTTGCAAGCTTCTGATTCTTCATGACTCTTACAGTGCATCCATGCTGTGGGGTGCAGGGCTGCTTTAGCAGTGTGCGAGTCAGGTGGGGTATCTGCAAAATTATGTGGCACTTCAGGATATGCTCTAGCAGCCAAGATTGTTGGGTTGGGTGATTTGTTTTGTGGGGTTTGCTTTTTCGTGGTGGTTTGGGTGGGGGATTTGGGGTTTTTTTTTGGGTGTGTGTATGGTTGGACTTTATCTCTGGGGTCCCTTCGAACAATGAAAATTCTGTGATTTTGTGAAAAGCTGGGGTGCCTACAATCAGGGCACAAAGTCAGTATGAAGCACCTGTACTGGTTAGCTCTGCTCTTCTTGGGGCTAACTAAGCTGCAGCAACCTGCTGATCTGGCTAATGTGCCAATTTAGAATTCATCACTACAGAGTGCAGATTGTGTGGGGTGAGTGTGGTCTCTCAGATGAGACTAACAAACCACGCTGCATGTTTATGTTCCAATATCTGCTTTACAACTTACATAGTGATTTCTGTAAGAAAAGAGACACATAAGAAGACTGTTGGCTCTTGCTGTAGTGGAACTGCAGTGATCCATTTCTCTGAAGGTCTTTTGTGAAAAACCTTTGAAGTCAGTGACAGAGAAGTGCGACTTGGAACGGCATTTATTGAAACAGTTTGTAGCTTGGTGTTGCAGTGTTGGGAAACAGCAAACTAGTATGGACTGCTTGAATGTATAGTTTGGTTCGTAGATATTTGTGTAGATTGATTACAAGAATTGTTTTACAGATCAACAATGCAGGATGTATGGTGAATACCAGAGAACTCACTGAGGATGGACTTGAAAAAAACTTTGCAACAAACACTTTGGGTGAGTGTTGAAGGCTTAATTCAGAAATATGATACTTATTTTGGTTAAAGAGGCATATATTTACAGCTGAGTTTGTGAGGTGTGTATTCCCGCTCAAAGAGCAATTCTACCATTGCTGTACAAGGGAAGGAGCAGGAAAGGAAAAGAAGCAAAATTACAGCTTTTTTGAAGTGTCAGTTTTTAATTTCTCCATTTTTCTGTTGTTCTCATATCAGTGCCTTCGTTTATCATAGCAGCAGTGGATAAATACAGATAAGATTTAATTAAACTGATTCTGGAGTTTGCTCGGAAGCTCTGTTCCAAATAGTGCTGCTAAAGGCACTCGCTTTGTAGTAAGTATACTCCTGTGGCTTGGGTAGAGGTTAGAGTATGTTCAGATATTTAAAAAGACATTAAAATGTTTCAGTAGGCCTGAACAGCCCTGTTTGATGTGATGTAGGCACTGTGTATGAAGACTGTGCATTATATAGTGCTCAACACTCTTAAACAGTCACAGCATCTAGTTAAATGATGGAGCAGCACTGGTAAATTTTAGGCATGCCACATACAAGGGTCATACCCTGTGAGCTGTATGGTGGAAGTATATTATGTATGTATATATATTATGTGTGTATATTATGTATGGTGGAGAAATTAAGGGAAGCAAATGTGGGGGAGAAGGGGAGATGTGGATGGGCAGGGAAGGTGGTGAGCAATGTGAAAGGTTACCCCCTTAAAAGACATGGAAAAGATGTGAGCAAACAGCCAGCTAGCAGAGAGAAGAGCTGTCTGCTGCCATGGATATCTTATCTGTGGGGCTGAAAGCCGTACCACCTGCACAGAGAAGTGTGCTTCCATCAACCAACAGTCCTGACTGTCCCTCACCTCTGTGCAGGGTAGGTTGCTTTCTCAAAAGACTTCTTTTCCTGTTTTCCTCCTGTCCATCAATATCTGGGACAAGGGAGGGGGAAACTTAGGCTATAAAGACTGGGCATTTATAATGTAGCCTGGAAAACATTGTTGGGTTTTAGTTTTAGCCTCTTTCCTGCATTGCTTCCTTAACTCCTATTTACTTTTGAAAAACAACATTTTAGGCATAAATGTCCTGTGCTTAGCTGATATGGTGCATACAGATTGATTTTGCTGCAAGTCTGACTACATTAAACTGACAATGAACTCAAGTATAAGGGCACAGATTCATTTTCTTCAAATTAATCTTCTGCTAACATTCTTCTGTTTCTTATGGCCAAAATTCAAAATGGATTTTATTTTGCTGTCAAATTTCCCCTAGCTGCAGAAGTACAAGAGCCTTCTACCTTGAGAATTTTATTCATCTTAAATTAGTTTAACCCTCTTGTGGCCTTTCAAGTAGTGTGCAAAGGTGCAATTCTTCCAGGGGGAAGCAGAGTGAAACAAATACAACAATCTGAAAATGAAAGCATGTTTTGGTTTAGCTCTAAACATTGAGGAAATTAATTGCTGAGGAACTGTAGTAGTGCATCACTTGAATTGGATTTTATTACACAAGTCAAAGCAGCAAGTTCTCCTTTCCCAGCTGTAAATCAGCCTCACTGGAGATATACAGCTGCACAGAGGAAGCTGAATTATGATTGTAGCGAACTAGGAAAATGCCTGTATTATCGTTTATGAATGTTGCATATAGATCTCTTTTATTCATTAGTCAATCACTTGCTGCATGACTGAATAAGAAGGTCAAGGAGGTGATTGCATATTTGAGCAGATAAGGTAAAACGGATAACTCATCCTCTGTTGTCCAGCTTCCGCGGACAAACAAGGACTGGGTTGTTTGCTTAGGCTCTCTGGGTTCTCTCTAGGCAGCAATAAGGATTAAATGTTGAACCTTTTAGAGCAGAGCAGGACCTGCTTGAGCTGGAAGAGGCTGTCTGGCCAAGAGAAAGCTTCTGTGCTTGCAGGTCAGAGACATGTGAAGGACCAACACTATCAATGGTGCAAGGAGTTTTTTTTAATTCAGAGTTAAGGTAATAAATCGTATCTGCTGGAGTCATAGTAGAAGAAAGATGTATGGAGAAATACATACTAAGCACTAAGTATCTTTGGGCATGTTTTACTTTGGAGAAGTTATTTCTGTATCTGTAATGATCTGTGGTTATAGGTTTCCAGAGAAAAACTTGGCTAAATTAGATATGGCTGCTATATAGATTGGCTGTAAACTAGAAAGTGGTCTGTGAGAACAAACTAAATTCTCCTCTCTGCCTCTTTCCCCAAAACAGGTAAAGCATGAAGGGTGACATGAGCTTAAGACCCCTGTTTTGAAAATCTGCATTTGTACCCCCCAGCAACAGCATAGAAACAATAACGCCTGAGTGCCTGGTTTCTGTAGAAATAAGATGGAATAATACTATTATTTTTTTTTTTTCGGATCTTTACATGCTGGGTGTATCTTCCAGCTTTCTTTCACTCTTTGTTTCTACCCTGGATCTTGGCTCTGGCCTAGAAAAAGATTGTGTAGGTTGTAACTATCTAAAAATGCAATACTCTGAACTATAACATGCTTTAAATGCAAGACAGAGTGTTTTGAATTCTGTATCTGATATCTAATTAACATTTATATAAGCTGTAGAATTGCTCATTTAGGTGTCTAAAATGCTGTGGAGATTTTAAATCCAAACTAGGAGTATTTTCCTCTTGACTGACTTGTTAGTCTCTTTTCAAGCACAATGGATGTTAGAGTTCAGTTCTAATTGATTATCTGACTTGTGAAAATATTTCATATATTGATCTCTTCTTGGCTATACATGGGACAAAAATTAATGCATAAGGTAGATAAGGTGAATATGTATAAAAATAATGCAGGTTAGAATAGAAAGTAAACTTTCCTTGATATGAAATACAACTGACTGGCTAGTTGAGGAAGGCTCACTGAAATAGGAGGTGCAGAGTCCTCTCTGGTATTGTCAGAATTTACAGGTGGGTGAAGGTCATGGAAATGCAGATTGTGGGTTGATGTTGATGAGGCTTTGTAAGGTTTGTCTGAAATTCAAGTTCAAACTGTAAATAGCTTTGAGGGGGCAGTGGTGGCTTTATCTGTGCTGGTGCCTAGAATCCTCAAAATGGGACTCAGGCACAAATGCTGTGTGGCTTGTGGTTCTGCTGTTGCTGTCACATGAAATATCTTACCTTGTTTCTCATGCTTGGTCCCCAAGGATCATTGCTTTGATTGCTGGAGCTCAGTGAAGGCGCAAAGAGCAGAATAGCTGTGGATCGCTTAGACCATAATGTGGGAGCACTAGCTGGGCACCAGTCTGAAATGGCACATTGCTGATAATATCATCCGTTCAGTATGAAACTGAACAACTGGCTTGGGGTAATGTGGGCTGATTTCCTGGGGAGCTGCTGATCCTGATGGGCAGATTTTATTTGTGTATCCTTTAGTCTGTGTGGTGTTGTCTGTGTTTCCCCCTGTGGGCTGGCCTTGTACTCAGGGTTGTATCCAGGAGCTGGGCAGCAACAAGCAATTGTTTCTTCTGATGGAGACTCGCAGACTTCTGAGTCAACACTTCTTTCACTTTTTCTTTTCTTCCAATTTAATTTTATTTTGCTTGTTTTAGTCAAACTCCCAACAAAGACTAATCAAACTGACAATATTCAGTCATTATGGAAAAAAACCCCAACTTGTCAGCATTGGTAGGCAAGTGGAGCAACAGAAGGGTGTTCTTATTGAAGCACTAGACATTTAGCTGAAACAGTCATTGTTCCTCTATTTTGTAGGCTGCCTCACTTTACTTTTCTCAACACATCTTCTTGCTTGACATGGAAAAATGGCATATATGTTACATTTTTATTGCTACTTAGCAGCCGAGGGGATGCTAAACCACACTCAGAGATAAATAAATGATGCTCCCAGTATGCATCTTTTCTTCAGTCTAATGTGCTCTCATGTTTTAATGATATAGACATATACATTTCCTTTGTGTGCAAGAAGAGGTGGGGCCAGAGGAAACAAAGATGCCTTTCTACCACAGTGCCAGTGTTGCCCATCTAGGGCAAATTGCCTCACCTGTATGAATATTTGTCAGTCTCTTTGTTACACATAATCCATGTCTAACTGGTGTTTAGCACAAACCAGCATTGCTTGGTGGACTGTGTTCTGAACTACTGGGAGGTCAGGCAACTTGGGTTGCCTGTGGTAAGTCTAACATAACGTTGTGCCTCATCTTTGGCAAGACCACCTTGCCTGTGAAAAGGAGACCATGATACCAATTTTCTTTCCAAAGAGCTTTGAGACTTATGGGTGAGAGGTGCCGTGTGAAAGGTTAAGGATGAATATAATTATACAGCCACTAGCTATACTGAAGCCTGGGTTCCCAGGGTACATACAAACCCTTATTGAGCTTTGTAATTCAAGGGAAATGAAAACCTTTGTTTTGTCTTTCGTGTTCATTAGCTCTTCCCATGCACTCTCAGTTACTGCTAGTGGGGTGGAATTGGCCCTCAGAGACAGCACACTAAAATCTTCATTCCTGATCTTGTACTTGGGAAACAGACTCAGGGATGTCTCTTACTTGGAATTGCATAAACTGAAGGCTTGAAAAGATAGCCAGGTCAAGGAAGAATGTCTGTTTGTTCTTGGGTGAGTTTTTTTGTGGTGTGTGGGTTTTTTTGGTGTTTTGGGTTGTTTTTCTTTTTTTGTTTTTTTTTTTTTTTTTGTTTGGTTTGGTTTGTTTTTTTTTTTAAGACTTGGACATAGGAAAAGCAAGCCAATTTAACTGATTTTTGCCAGATGAATGAGCCATTGAAATGCATACAATAAAACTTTATTTTTTGTTCCCACTTTTTTCACAGTTGAAATAACACTGTTCCTAATAATACTGCAAAGCTCAGGCAGATGGAAAACTTCACCAAGTGTGGTGCTGGCTGCCTGCCCTTATCTGAATGTTAGCAGATTAAAAACCTCACCAACAATTTACCACTAATTGCCAGATAGAACATCAAGTGAAAACTATTCTAGAATCCACCAAGACACTTGGGTCTGCAATAATTGCATCATCAATTAATTTGTTGATTTAAACAGGTAGTGGCTTTACAGAATTACTTCTGTTCAAACCATGATTTTCTTTAGAAATTGATTTTAAAGTACAAGTTTTAGGGTCATTTTAAATCTGTAAAGCAGATTTAAAGTACTATGTGTTAATGTACTATTATTATATGAGATATCTTGCTGACTTCCAAATCTGAAGCATATGAATCCTAAGGAGTCTTCCAGGTTTTAGCAGGCTGAACACTAGCATTTTGGGAATCTGCCTTCATGGTGTTTGTTTATATTTTCTATTAGGGCTGTTCTGTGTTTTGTTTAGTTT
Organism: Pedionomus torquatus; assembly: GCA_013398155.1. Taxonomy (NCBI): domain Eukaryota; kingdom Metazoa; phylum Chordata; class Aves; order Charadriiformes; family Pedionomidae; genus Pedionomus; species Pedionomus torquatus. The sequence goes on from VZRU01016409.1 coordinate 332,918, forward strand.
TGTGTTCCAGTGCAGAAAGATTTGTAGCCGCCTGTGGGAAGGAAAAGTGTCTAATGTACTGTAGGGTTCTGTCCTTTTCACTTGGGTTGTACTGTGGTAGAAATGCTGAGATCCACGGTGAACTACCTGTTGCAGGAACATGCAGAGCTGCTGCGTGAGCAGGATGCAGGAACAACCACAACACCACGGATTGAAGGCAAAGCACAGATTTAATCTCGAGACCTCGTGGATCGGGGAATTTCTGAAGCAGCTCCCAGGCAGAGGCAGGCAAGCAGGGGACACAGACACCACAGAGTAAGCAAAAGAATCCTTATTCGCAAGAGAGTCCTTCTTAGCAAGCAAGAGAGTAAGAGCGCTCACACAGAGTTGCTGTTCTGACCTGTGTTTCAAGGATTCAGGCAGATAGTTTTACACTGTGCTTTTATCTCTTCAACAGCAAGGCAAGAATCTCGAGCACGCCCCCGAATCTATCCCAGGCCTGCTTTCTCTTACTGCAGGTGTTCTTCTCGCAAGCACACAAAACTAAACAACAATTTGTGTGATATATGTGTTTCCCAGCACCCCTCGTATGAGTCACTTGAGCGTATTTACAATCTTCATTGCCAATCTTCCATTACTTTCCCACAGCTACCTTCCCACAAGACCTAAAAATAATATAAAGTCCCCTTAGCTTCTACTTCAGGTCATGTGAAAGGTAGCCTCGTTTTATTTAAGGGTTTATGAAACAGGCTGATTTTTTTATTATTTTTTTTTTTAGTTTTTTGGGTTTTTAAAACAACTCGGTATTCAAATTTAATATTTAACTCCATAACAATCCCTCATTTCTACCCTTGCATTGTTGAAGTTTCACTACATGATTGTGGAAACCACTGAATTCAGGGCTTGTAGAGGTTGACAGAGGGGTTCTCTGTATGGGGTTAAAAATGTGAGGAGTTAATTAGAGCACAGTATATATTGAGAAGATCTCAGAACAAGTGGAGCCACAAGAGAATGCATGGTGATTTATATATATATCTATATATATAGTTGTTTGGGGGTTTTTTGGCAAGTAAACATAAAACAAACATTAATGTGATCAGCACTTGGAAGGGAGTATGTGTTGAACAAAGTGTGTTCTTGTTAAGTGTCATTCCCATTTCTTTTACTGGAATTACCACGTGTAGTACACAGACTGACAACCCACACTGTCATATCTGGCATATGATAGAGTTGGTTGAAGGGTGTGTAATGGTGGAGTTGCTGTATCCTTATAGGAAGTTGGTGGTTTTTTGTTTTTTAATTACGCTGTACTATACATGACTTCCTACTATGTGAGGTCAGCTTCAAGACATAACATTTACAGGAAATTTTCCAAAGAAAACCAAAGGATGTTTATCTTTAAAAGAAATTATGCATCAATTCCAGGAGCTACTTTAACTGGAGAAAACGTGGCCAACAAGTACTGTGTCAAACCTCATTATGCAGAACAGGGCTGTAGCTTGTCCAGTAGGTTTCTCTGGTCAACTCTTCACCTCAGCAGAGCTTAGTAAGGGTAAGATGAAATCCTGTGCTTGGGAGTGACAGACTGGATGGTTACTCACTTCCTCCTGATTTCCTGCTGCTTCTGAGCAAGCTCCCAAGTTCATCATGCTCAACGCCTTTGTGGCACAGCAAATATTCCTTTTCAAAGTGCTGTATACCATTGCATGGCAAATCTTGCGATTTTATTTTCCCCAGTGTTGAACCAGTGGGAGTCATGTTTTCAGGCCACATAGGCAGTATACCTTCCAAAGGCAGGAAAAGGTGACATGTGAGAGTCTGGCCTCTCTCATGAAGTCATATATGCACATAGTACTGCCATGTGTTCAGCACTGCCTTGTAGGTATACTCATAGTTCCCTGCCCTTCTGGGTGTGAGATGCGTGTGAGGGACAGGCTGCTTGCTTGAGTTCCTGCCATGTGAGTAATTCAAAATAAGCTGGCTCTTCCACAGGCACTCAGACTTGGGCTAGAAATGGGCTGTAGTCATGGAATCATAGAGTGGTTTGGGTTGGAAGGGACCTTAAGGATCATCGAGTTCCAACCCCCCTGGCATGGGCAGGGACACCTCCCACTGGAGCAGGTTGCTCAAAGCCTGGCCTTGAACACTTCCAGGGATGGGGTATCCACAGCTTCTCTGGGCAACCTTAACACTTTCAGTGCAAGGCACATCACTGTTGGTCACAGTCTTTCCCTCCATTCACCTTTGTGTTCTCTCTAGGTCTCTTTAAATGATTTGAAAAAAACCCAAACCCTCAAAAAATCTATACAGTTGGAACACAGTGATAATTAAACATTAATCACATTTTATATGCTTTATGCCATTTTTAACTAAGCTCTGTGGGAGGAGGTTTCTCCTGTAACAGACAAAAATGATTTTTGTGTCAAGGAGAACTACTAGAATGCTGAAGTGTTCATTTTGGAAAGGCAGATGTCCAGTACATTGATATTAATAATCAGTTATTAGCAAAAGGATATATAATTCGGATGTCTTGATTTCCTTGAGTGGGGGTGGATGGGAATGTAGTTTCTTCTACCAAATCAGTATTGGTTTCCCTTGGAAATATTTTTTTTCCCTAAAAATAAGAAAATTTTTGTTTTATGTTTTTATAAGGACTGTGGCAGTCAATGCATTCATTTGCAGCTTCTGCTTTTACTTAGAATTTCTATCTTACTGTGTGTTGCAATACTGCTGTGCTCATGTGATGAGGTGCGAGGCTGTGCCAGGACCTCTCCACTGGCTGTACTGTTTGTATTGAATGTAACTATCAAACCACAAGCCAGCTTTAAATGAATAAAAGTGTGGAGATTTCAGTCGATGATGATGTATGCCAACCAACAATCTACCTTATTAAGAAGGTATATCTATTCTACTGTTATTGTACTAAATGTCTTGTCCAGGGTATTTTGCCTGACGGACCAGCCCGCACAAATAAGAATGTATAATACCCAAGTACAGTTGTGAAAGTGCCAAGGAGTTTGTGTTCAAGCACAACGGTTGAAGAAACGTTGAGTAGTGGGAGAAATGAAATAGTTCAGCCTTAGTGCCTGGTGTGTCACATCTTTGTGTGTTTTGAGATGCTCGTGCTTACCATAGGAAGCTGGGATCAAAACTGGTCTCTTTGTGCCTCTGTCTCAAAGCAAATGAGCAAAGTGGTTTTGTGGGGCAAAAAGATCGAATGCTGCAGCTCTGTGGGATTTGCTGAATTCTTAATAAACTCTAGGAAGAGAGGAGACGCTGGTTTTGCAGTTGGTTTGTGGTTTTAAATAAGCACATAAACTTCTGACAAGCTGTAGTTGCTGTAAGCACGATTCTTGGCATAGAACACGTCTCACATCCAGCAGGAAAACAAAATAAACCCCAGTTGTTAATGAGGCAATGTTGATGCAGTCATCTTTGCATCTCTTTAGAATTAACAAACCAACATGAAGTCCCTTAAAAGTGTAAATTAATCTGCAGAATGATTAAAATTAAGCATGCTCATAGCTGGTGCATTGCAGCTCTGCCTTTAGGAAATGCAGCTTCTTTAACCAAGACATGATGTTACTTTGCATTTGAAGAATCCATAGCAAATCAAAACTTAATCCAAGGCTCTCATCTTGTACTGAAGTGATTTATATATTTATTTATTTATTCATTTACATCGTGGCAGTCTCCCATGACAATCTGCGGTAGTTCTTGTCCTAATGATGTCATCGTTAAGTCTCCCCGCCACTATCAGGGGAGACATACGGGCTCTCCTTATTCACTGGCGACTGCCTTTGCTTGCATTTTCTGCTAAAGACAGGCTGCATTTCCTCATCTGCGGTGCATTCGCTTTGTTTGATTTGCCAGGGTTTTACATATATTGTGTGCATATGGATGTCCCTCTGATCACATAGAGAAAATGAAGACTGCTCTGACCAACAGGGGAAATTAACAATTTGTTCATCAAGCATGTAACACGCTTGATTTTTTGGTAGCATATTTATAAACATGCTGTATTTTAGTTGGGTGATCTCATTGCCTCTGTGGAAGAGAGGTTATAAAGACACATGCTGATGTCTTCATGTCTAGTGAAAAACATGGCCTTGGTAGCTCACGGGGGAAAAAAAAAATCCTTATTCCTGACATAGAATTGTTGAACTAGAGCCATTTGTGAAGAGATGAAAGGGAAGTATTAAACTCGATGAGGAAAAGCTAGGCTAAACAGGGCTTGATTCATTTTGAAGTAAACATTTTTCTTTAAAATACAGCTTAAAGGGGAAAAAATTAAATATCTCTGAAGAGATAAAAAAAACAAAAATCCCTGTGTCACACTTGAGTGGGTGAAACATCACTAGGTGGGTCTGAATCAAATACATGAGTAGTTGAACAATGTTTTGGATAACAAACTTTACTGCTCATGGTAACAGCTGTCATGGAATATATTTGTCTGGTGTGTACAAATCAGTGCTAAATGAACACCATTACAGTGGGGAAGGACACAGTTCAGTTTCCCCACGTAATCTTAGCTCAGCCTTGGGCACACAACATTTGGATTCTTTTCCCCCAGGCGTTCTTTATCTTTTGTAAAAGTCATGCTGGGGTTTTAAGAGGCCATTTTTGTGTGCAACAAAAATCAAAAGCGTCGGGGTACTCTGATTTCAAAGTGAGAAGGTAAAAATGGATGAGTCTTAAGCGCATACGTGAGGGCCTAAGAAACACAAGTGTTACATGCAATTTCCTTTGCTTGTTTGTGACCTGGTGTCAATCGCACATTTGTGCCATATGTGGAGGGGAAATGAATTCCCCGTTTCTTCACTGGCATCACCTCACACCCAAGGAAATCCATACTTGGGTTATTTTGCCTTCAGATTCATGGTGGAATGTAGCGAAAAGTTGGCTGTATAGGTACAATAAACATAAAAGTCTATGAAATAACTGATGGCCCGTTGATAACGATGCAGCGATGTGGACTGCTACAAATTGAATTGGCATAATGCAGGTAAAGCAGTGGAAAAAAAATTAAATCATTAAATTCAGACCGAGTCTCAGAAATATGTCGTCTTCTTTGACTTTTGACATCTTCTTTGGCTTTTTGAGTTGTTACAGAGAGTGGAGAGAGAGAAGAAAGTCTTGGGTGTTTTTTGTTTTTTTTTTTTAGAAAGAAAAGTTTATGTTGGTGCCCGTCTGTCTTGTAGGTACATACATTCTGACAACTGCCCTGCTGCCCCTCCTGGAAAAAGAAGCTGATGCCAGAGTGGTGAGTCTGTGATCCTACTGATAAGTGGTGTTTTACTATTCTTACCTTCTGGTTTGTGACAGTGCTTCTTTTACTGTGCTAGCAATGTGGGATTAGCTATAATGCTATAAGCATCTTTAGAATCCTCTTGGATTTTGCTAACAGCCGCCTCCTCCAAGGCAAAGCTCCTGCCGGCTGCTCTCAACTCTTCATTGGAAATCAGAGTAAAACACTTCCTTTGGAGACTTCCCCATTGACTTTCCCTGGGGCAAATTATCTCCTGTAGCATGGTGCAAAATACCTATAACAGGAATACAGGCTTAAAAAACCCTTTCAGACCTTGATGTAAAATAGGACAGCATGTACTCCTTTTGGTTTTTAAATGAAATTTCCCAAGTTTTGTACACTCTAGCTTTCTAAGTTGCTTCTATAAATGCTAATCATATAAATAGTGCTATTCTGCTATTTTCTTTTTCCATATTGCTTTTCAAAAGGAAGAAGCACAAAGTTCCCTGAAGAGTCAACACCACTTTGAATGAGAATCACTTTCTAAAAAATACTCTATTTCTTCCACCTTCTGTTCAGGTATGCTTCACTCACGAGCACAAACACAGTGCAAAGAGTGCATGGAGGAATCCTGCTCCCGAGGGACTTCAAAATATGGCTTGGAGACCACATTGCATGCATGAGTTGATTGTGGCGTGTTCCTGGTTTTGTTTATTCATTCGTTTGCTTTTCATCCATTTGATTACAGATAACTGTCTCTTCTGGGGGCATGCTAGTTCAAAAATTAAACATATCTGACTTGCAGTCGGGAAATGGGACATTTGATGGAACTATGGTGTATGCACAAAACAAGGTACAGTCTATGGCTTTGAAAACAAAGCTCAGCACTTGTTTGCAAGGCGACTCATACCATCTGCTTTGCAAAAAGCCTGTTGTTTGCTGTTGCTTTCCCATTGCATCCAACCCATACAGAGGCGTACGAGCAATAACCTTAAAGGAGTATGATGGCAAGCACTTAGGAGTGCATACCATCTTGCTCGGAAGAGCATGGCTAGACGTTCACTTGATTTGATTTAAGTCTCAAGGTTGAGAAGGGGAAACTGTCTTTAGCTGCCAAATCCTTTCTGCCCGCTTAGTTCTTACCTGCAGTCTGCAGCAAGTAGCCGTGGTCAGTAGAAGCAGCGTAACCACTTTAAAAGTAAGCTTGTGGCCAGGATACAGATTGCAGTGACCGTGGTGGTCTCTGACAAAATGATCCAATAAATCCCATCAGGATGAACAAGGGTATATACATAAATGCCCTATTGTTCACAGCACATTTGATACAGCTTATGTCCCTGGGAACTAACTCGGTGGGCAGGCTGTTGGACTTGATGCCACTTTTTGCTTTCTTCTAGAGACAGCAAGTTGTCTTGACGGAACAGTGGGCAAAAGCTCACAGAAACATCCATTTCTCTGTTATGCACCCCGGCTGGGCAGACACTCCAGGTAACATCTGCTTGATGTTCTGACTGTATTTTTTTTTTTCCTTTCAGGTTTTGCCTAAAAGCAAAGGGAAATGAGACTTTCTGGTAGATTTCTCCAACAGGTGCAGTGATTTCTTGGCTCCCAACTGGTGCCTGAAGTAGTTTTGTACCCCCTTGGTAGCTCTGTTCTGTGCAGCATCTGCCATCTGTGTATAGCTAGAGAATAATAACAGGCAATGAATAAATCCAGCCCTGCACAAAGGCCCGGCAGAACCATACTACATTAAGCTAACCTTCAAGTTAAGTTTGTAGTGGGACTGTTAAACACACAGATAAGAGCTTTTGCCTCCATGAGTACCAATGTGCAGCTGTTGGGAGTTTGCAAGGGCATATAGAAAAACAGAGCATGCCCCATCGTGTGCGTACTGTTCCTCTCCTCTTCCTCTTAAATGTTTATTGCTGTTGAGAAGCAGCGTGTTTGGGCAGACAGCTCTTTGTCTGAGCTGCAGCTGTTCTTCAGCAAGTGTGTCTCAGCAGGGGGTCCCAGCATCAGTTACCCAGTGTGCATGTTGTGTTCTGCAATGCCTTACCAGCCCCTAACACTCCAGTTTGGGACGCAGACTAGCAATCTGATCTCTAGGTTTTTGCTAGGGACCCAGTTTCCCAAATTTGCTTCTGATGGCAGGAACATTCACCCAGTCTGTTTTATGCATGAAAAACTGCCCTTTCCAACTAAATATCCCAGTATTTCTTTTACATTAAAATACATATATTTTTGCACACCCTTTGTCTATTTCAAACCGAATGAACCATAAAGTTATCCCACCTTAAAGTTCAAGGATTCTCCAGCCCCCCAAATTAAACAGCTGTAGGGGATGGGCCTTCAATCATCACCTGCTGGACAAAATAAAAAGAAACCAGGGTTTAAAGATTAATTATATGGTTGGTCTAGGTACTGTTCATCATATGTTTTTTAAATATGATATTGTAATCCCTAAAACTGGTGAGAAAGTAAGAGTTAAATATTTTGTTAGAATACCTGGATTTTGGTGTTTCTGTTTCCCTCATGTCTTAGTTCTTTGCAGTTTAGAATGGAAATTGGCTCAGCAACCTCTTGTTGTTCTCAGTTCTTACTAGTTTGGTCCCTGTCATTTGACCCAAACAAACACTGGTTTGGTGGTTTTGCACTATTCTGCCATTATCGTTGGGGAAACACATTCTCTTTCATAAACTGAGATGTCGTCTCTTCTTCCTATGCTCACAATAGCAATTTTAAGCTGTTCTTTTTTTTCTTCTTCTTCTTTTTGTTTTTTTTTTTAATTCAAAAAAGCCTTTCATGACAGAGCACCGTTCTATTGTTATTCTTTCTAGCTGTGAGGTCAGCAATGCCGGATTTCTACCAGAAGATGAAGAATAATCTGCGCACAGAGGCCCAGGGAGCTGATACTGTTGTATGGTTGGCAATATCACCTGAAGCAACAAAGTTGCCGAGTGGCTTGTTCTTCCAAGGTAAGATGGTGAAAGATTTCTCAAGTATTTCTCAAAATTGTTCCAAGACTAAAGGTTCAAGTGAGCATTGTGCAAACAGAAAACAACTTTATTGAGTTGTTATGTTCCTGCTTTTGTCCTCTAAAGCAGCTGATAGAGGCTTCAAAGCATTTCTTTAGGGAGGGTTGGGTTTTTTTTTAGTCAAGTTTGCTCTATACACGACTGTGTCCAATGGAGATGAATCGTGGAAGTCAAAGAGCATCTTTTATAATGTTGGGAAACTAGCATGCTTCTCACAGAGCACTGAGGCTGGCTTTGCTTTGCCAGGCTCTTCTTCCTACTGTTCCATGCTGGTTAAGACTGCCAGTTCTGCCTTTCTCTAGTGCTGGGCTTGAGCAGCATTTTAAAACAATTTAAAACTGTTATCCCTTTTCCTATCACTTCACTTCCTGACAAAGTCCCTCCCCATCTCTTCTGTAGACTCCCTTCAGGTACTGGAAGGCCGTTATAAGATCTCCCTGGAGCTTTCTCTTCTCCAGGCTGAAAAACCCCAACTCTCTCAGCCTGTCTTCATAGGAGAGTTACTCCAGCCCTCTGATTATCTTTGTGGCCCTCCTTTGGACCCTCTCTAACAGGTACATGGCCATCTTCTGCTGAGGACTCCAAAGCTGGACACAGTACTCCAGGTGGGGTTTCACCAGAGCACAGTAGAGAGTAGAATCACCTCCTGTGACCTGCTGGTCACACTTCTTTTGATGTAGCCCAGGATGCAGTCGATTTTCTGGGCTGCCAGTGTGCACTGCTGCCTCTGTTGAGCTTCTCATCCACCTACACTCTCAAGTCCTTCTCCTAAGGGCTGTTCTCCAGCCATTCTCCACCCAACCTGTATCTAGAAGGAGAAAGACAAAGCTCTAATGGCTTACAGAAGACCAATACTTTTGTTGGATAAGGTACTCAAATCCTGATTCACTGAATTTCTAGGTGGAGCATGCAGGAAATTCAGACTCTCTGGAGCTGGCTTGACGACATCCCTTCTCTCCTTTCCCAGACAGTCATGCAGGGTTGGCTGACAGATATTTAACCAGAAACCAGACCTTTTTAATGTCATCCCGGGATGAATGCTGAAACCCTACATCCCAGCTGGTTAGTCCTCTTTGTAGAAGCAGACTTTGCCTTTTTGGTAGTCCTGTCACCTTCCTCTGGTCTTAATGCTTCTGCTCAGGTGTTCTTGCTCTAGATCATAATTCTACCAGGCTCTCACCTTTGCCTTTTGTCTACCCCCAGCTTCAGTTAACAGGGGACACATCTTGGCTCTTTAGCTATATATAACAACTTTTGAGAGCTTTGATTTTGGCATGATTGCTCTTAAGACTGCAAGAGAAGTCCTATTTGCATTTCCCGTGCTTATAAAATAGTGAGGAAGTCAGTTATTTCTCTCTCCTACTGCCCTACTGAGGAAGCCACACCTTAATATGGGCCTTCTTCAGGCTTTTTCAGTAAAGGGCTTTGTGCGCAGGAGCACTTTACCCTGCTCTTCTGGTCCTAGATGGCCATTTCCTCAGTCACACCTTCCTTTCATTTCCTCTGTTCTCTTTTTATTCTGTTCCCTCTGAGTGCAAACCAAAGCCACCAATTTATTATTTTTTTTTCTTGGGAAAAAAAAAAAAAAGAAGGGGGGGAGCAAGGAGGCGAAAACATGAC
>VZRU01016409.1:353881-377513 GCA_013398155.1 Pedionomus torquatus
ATCTCTAAATAATTTGCACCTTGTTTTTTTCTTAAGAGAGGCTACATCGTTAGAGGCGAGTGCAGCAAGACTGAAGAAGTTTGATTTGATCTTCTAGCACTTATGTCAGTTCACAACTTCTACCTGGTTGAGGTTGACCAAATGACATCCTCTATGTCAATATGCTTTACCCTTATGAGCCAGATTCACAGCTGGCCTTCAGAAAAGCCAAAACCACCCACACTATATTGTGGACTTGAATGATTAGCGAAGTCATAGCGCATTTTGAACTAGTTTGGGTTTTTTTAATTATCCCAGCTTTGTTATAAACATTATTTTAGAAACTTATTAATTATTTTAGCTTTTTCTTTACCTAGCCACACAAACTGTGGTTCATCATGTTGAAACAGTTTGTCTTCCCAGAGGAAAAGCTACAGTGAGCACTTGTCCCAGTCTCTTCAGGTAATAACTTCATAGACTAAGACCTCCTTGGTCCTTACTGGGCACAAGTCCACCCGTGAGGGGTCTCTGGGTGGAAGAAAGCAGGTAGGACATACCTGCAACCACACAGAAAAGGAAAGGGAAGGGAAATGACATACAGGAGCTAGAGCTCCTCACTCCTACCTTAATAACCTTGTCTGTCCCCGAGGTCAACAGCCATCCCCTGGTGGCATCAAAGTGTACGTGAACAATGTTGTGCTTACTATCGTGGAAAGTAGCTGTGGGTGCCCGCCTGAAGAAAAAAAATCTGAAAATTAGCAAAGACTGTGACTGTAGGATTTTCCCCCAAAATGTTCTCTATCGAGGAAATAAGTATCTGAATGCTGCTGTAAGTCAACCTCTCCGTAAACTCCACTTTGAGACTTTTCCAGCACAAGAGAAGCTGGGGTGGGAGGCTCTCCATCCCTTGAGGTTCACTGGTCCCACAGAGGCTTATCTTGCTGAAAGAGCTCAGGGGCCACCCCTCTGAGCTGCTCCCTCCTGGAGCCCTGCATCCACCCAGGCCCTGCCAGACGCGCGAGTTTTGCCCCGCTCCAGTGGAAGCCGGCTCAGTGTCCACACTTACTCTTCATCCGTTATGGACTCGTGACAGCTATCGCAGACCCTCACTTCAAACTCGAACCCCATCAAGGGGATGGAGGAGCGCTTGGAACTGCATTTGCCGCACACGGCTTTCCCACACTTCCGGCAGTGATGCTGTAGGAGACAACACAGAGAAAGAGATCTTCAGCCACGGACCCGCTGCTTGAGTCCCACTGGCTCCATCATTTCACTGCAGTGAGACCCAGCCAAGGCTGCAGACAACAGGAAAGTGACTCGTCCAGGAAGGATGAAGGAAAACAGGCAAGGACTTCAGAATAAACGAGGGGAAAACAAAAAACAAATCAAATCTTGTTTTTTTTTAAACTTCTCCACTACCTGAGGCAAGCAGCAGCTGATCACTAGCACAGACACTGGGAAGTGGCACCTAAAGCACTACCCAGGCTAGGTGGACTCTAACCCCCTCCCAAGTTCCAGGGTGACACCATTCACCACCCAGTAAATCATCGCTTCCTCCACCACTGGGCATCTGTGGATATAGCTGTGGGTCACAGCTTCTTCACTGAGTGCAACCAGTGTTACAGGGGCATTTCAGCAGGGCAGAAGGTGGAAGAAAGAAATCTAAGCTGTAGCCTTTTCATTAGCACAACTAGAGATAAGAGGACGGGACAAGGAGGCCTCTGTGCAGCTGAGAGATGCACCCCAGCCAGCCAGGCATTGGGCACAGGGCTGGGAGCTGTGATTACCCCTGTCCCCGGGAGTCTCACTTTGGGGGTGGTAGGGGATGGCACCACCACTCAGCAGCATGTGACACATCAGAACATCTCCAGGTCAAGGAAGGATAAGGCTACACTAGCAAAGTGTCATTCTGGAGTCTCCCATCCCAGCTTCTAAGTACAAACATCTCCCATATGATAATCTCGGTCAACTCCTTTGGCCATTTTCAGCCCCAGAAGCACTAGTGTTTGTGTATTTTGATGCTACCAGCCTCACGCTTTCTCATGTGTTGGCTGTGTAGGACCACAGGGCTGCCTCACCGGCTGCAGAAGAGCCAGGCTCTGCAGTGATGAACGTTACATCACAAGAGAAGATGCAGCTCAGCCCTGCCCAGGGCAGGCACCTGGGCCTCCCAGGGCAGGCACCTGACTTCTCCAGGCTCCACAAGAACATCCCTTTCAGTGTTTTTATGCCCCTCTTCCATAAGCCTGAGATCCGCAGCCCACTTCTGCTGGACAGGAAAAACACAGCAACATGTTTCAAGCAGACAAATAAGCTTTCTCCAACACAGCCTGAGCAGTTACAGATGTTTACCCAAGCTCATTGAAAACAACTTTTGGTTCCAACACAACATAAAAATCTGCTGCAACTTAATTCTACACCACAGTCAACTAACAATAAGCAAAGCCATGGAAGTCCCCAAAACAATTTACTCAGCCCAAGGTCTATTATATGCATTTGCTACTGAGATTGGCTAGGAAAAAAAATAAATTAAAAAATAAGAAGTGTATGCTGACCACAAAATCTTCAGTAGAGAGCCCACTGTCCCACTATCGAGCACTCAGTGGAAGAACAAAGTGCAGGTTTTCAAGGCGTTAGGGGAAAAAAATGTTACTGTGAGCTATTCTGAGAGAAAAGCCTAATCACACCATGTTAACACACCAAAGGACCCGTACAAACCTGCCTGAGGCCTATTTTCTTACTGTCCCACATTTGCTTGAAGTTCCAGAAGAAAGGCTGGTCACATTTTTGACAGGAATCACTATCCAGCCACTCAGGGGTCTGCAACACACACACAGACACAAAGAGGGGGTGAGCAACAAACAGAATAACTTCCAATTAAGCCCAGAGACAGGATAAGAAAGATGCAATGGGGTGTGTTAATGTGGTCAACTAAAATTAATTTAAAGCCCCCATTATTACAAGATGCCATTTTGACTGCTCTGTGGGATGTCTTTTTTGGCTTACTTCTGGGTCTTGAAGTACATGGTAAGAACAATTCTCACCCAAATCATGAAGCAGATTTCGATTGTAAGACCATAAATAACCCAGGAACAAACAAGCCTCCCCCACCTCTCCAAGTTTGGAATTAAGCATATAAAAATATTTTGCCCTGTCTGGACAGCATCTCCCCATCTGCTACTGCCTCTGGTGGGAACTGGAGGCAATTGGTATCTCAAATAGCCAAGCTCCTCATCTGGAGAAACGAGAGAGATCTGAAATGCTGTTAATTATTATTTCTTTCTTTTAATACTGTAAGAGGCATTCCTGCCGTCAGAGGTGCCTGTGCTACAAATCACACGTAGGGCTGAGCAAGATGACATTCACTGGAACAAGCCTAAAACCCAAACTAGCTTTTCTCCCCGTTTTTATACTAAGACAATGGAAGGAAGGTCTTACATTTCCTAACTGTGAGTAGCTTTGCACTCATGCTGTAGACAAAGCAGATAAGAAAACTGAACAAAAAGAAAGAAAATACTAAATAAAGGCACTTCTCTCTCCTGCAGCTAGGTTTTGCTGTGCAGGTAGGATGGACCAGATGCTGAGCAGGACTTGGGAGGTGATTGTCCCCCTCTACTCAGCACTGGTGAGGCCCTATCTTGGGTACTGTGTCCAGTTTTGGGCACCTTACCACAAAAAAGACATTGAGATGCTGGAGTGGGTCCAGAGAAGAGCAACAAAGCTGGTGAGGGGTCTGGAGAGTAAGCCTTGTGAGGAGAGGCTGAGGGAGCTGGGGTTGTTCAGCCTGGAGAAGAGAAGGCTGAGGGCAGACCTTTTTGCTCTACAGCTACCTGAAAGGAGATGGTAGAAGGCGGGGGTTGGTCTCTTCTCCCAAGTTACAGGCAACACCACAAGAAGAAAGCCTTGTTGCACCAGGAGAGGTTCAGATTGGATAACAGGAAAAATTTTGACACTGCAAGGGTTATTAAGTATTGGAATGGGCTGACCAGGGAAGTGGTTGAAGCGCCATCCATGGAGGTATTTAAAAGATGGGTTGACACGGTGCTTAGTGATGTGGTTTAGTGAGGTATTGGTTTTTTGTGGGTTTTTTTTTGTTTGTTTGTTTGTTTGTTGGTTTTTTGTTGTTGGGTTTTTTTTTTTGTTTTTGTTGTTGTTTTGTTTTGTTTTTTGTTTTGTTTTGTTTTTTGTTTTTAATCAGAGTTAAGTTGATGGTTGGACTAGATGATCTCAAAGGTCCCTTCTAACCTAGACAGTTCTATGATTCCATGCCCTAGTGTAGGCAAGCAAGTCTTGCCAGATCCTGAAAAAGCTCAGGAAACACTTGCTATGGCAGGGATTCATATGGAGGGGGTAGTCAATCTCCTCCCCTATGTTTGTGTCACCCGACACTTGTCCTCCATGACAGGAGGACATGCAGTGCATCTCCTCACAATGCGAGACTTGTGAGAAGTCTTAGTTCTTGACTGCTCTCCAGCTGGCTGTCAGTCTGTCTGTCCTAACCTGGCCTAGCAAAAGCGACACTTCTTCCCAGTGGATGACTTCTGCTCCTTTCTCAGCCCCACCAGGACAAAAAAGCTCAGCCCCAAGCTGGCAAGCAGGTCCATCTTGATCCTGCAGTGGGGCAGCCCCAGCCAGGCAGGGTCAGTGCTGCCAACGCTGCCTCAGAACCACTGTGATGTGCTCCCACCAGCCCCACAAACCCCATGCGATTAAATAAACATTAAATAACATTTAATACTATGTAAGGAAGTGATATTAGCAATCTACAGTTTGTTTAACAGATCCACTGGCTTCTGACTTACTGCAATTTAAAATGGCAAGAAGCACAGCTGAGTTTAAGAATTAAAAACCCCACAAAGGTAAGGCAAAGATAAGGTAAGGCTGATAGTGGAGGCTCTCAGCTTTCAGGATAGCTTTGACCCCCCAAGCAAGTGCCTGCTTCAGCTTCTGCCAGTTACTTTGAAGAGTAACTGGGACAAATCCCTGCCTTTTCTAGGTACAAAGGTCTTATAGTTTAATGCCTATGGATTTATACCAGTGTGCAGAAAAGTTTTCATCTCTTAAGCATCTGAACACTATACATGAAGAAAACATTTTGCTTGTGACAAGTAACCACTTTGTAGTCAAACAGAAACACAGCTTCTAGCATCTTTCAGCTGTTCTGCACTTCCAGCTTTTTAAAACTAGAGATTAAAACAAGGAATCAAGGGCTAAAATGGCTTAATTCACTCTAACGCAATCTCAGAGACGTGGGAAAATCTGACTGCATCAAAGTGAGTACTGAACATACACCACAGAGAAAACCCTTGCGTGAGGGCAAAAATCCTGAAGCCAAAACCCAGAAGGAAATGCTCGAGAACCCCAAACCAGGATTTGGTATTAACACCGCAAAGGTTCATATTTTGGAGGTGATTTAGCACCTATTGTGCTACCGATAAGGGGAATAAGCCCACAGAGCCATAGTCAGAGAAAGCGCACGCTCGTTAGCACCTGCTGCTCAGCCCTCATTTAGCTAATTATATTTCTCCTCCACTTTCCAAACCAGCCCTCTCACAGCATTGCCGCCTGTTTTCTGACAAGCCAGTCTTAAACCCTACTGTAGTCCTTCGAAGACAGCAAATAAATAAAGGTTTTCATTTCTGTATGTTTGAGTTGCAGCAAAAAGGAAACATCTGTTGGGAAGGAGGAAGCCGCTCTGCTCTCATTTCACTTTTGGAGCTGATGACATAATTGGCCATTAGATTAGCCATTAAAGAGAGCCAACTGGAATGCTAATTCACATAAAAAAGGGAGCTCAGTTCCTGCCTAGGCCTATTTCAGTAGGGTTTTTTTAATCCAATTTTCCACTTAGCTTTCCTCCTTGGCTCCAGGGAGACACACACGACCAGGGGAGGCCAAACCCCTTGCGAACCAGCAAAGCTGGTGAAAGCCCATGTTGCCACAAGCCTTGTTGAGATCTACCCACTGCAGGGACTTGGGGTGCCTCCCTGCCTTCTTAACCCCTGCGGGAGCAGGGCAAAGGTTTTGCCATGACTCACTTTACCGGAATTTTGCCAGGCTGCTGAGCAGGGCTGACGCCTGACTCACTCAGTGCAGAGCAACATTCGCGCCCCCTTTCTGAGTCAGGCCTCCGAAATTGCCGAGCGGGGGCTGCTCCTGCAGCGCCAAAGACCCAGGGATGCGTTTTTGCACCCGCTTACGTTTGTCGGTCACGCAGCACAAAAGCTATTAGGAGCGTGTGGGTGAAATCTTACTGTCTGAATTGGCAAAGTCATCGTTTACTCCAATTCTGTGTAGTTACACCAGAGGGAAGCAAGACTGAGTAGCAGGTGAGATTGAAGTCCTAGTTAAACGTCTTTTTAGCTAGAACAGGGCTGGGGTGGGGAAAAGGACTACGTGTTTCCAGAGATGACAAAGAGCTTCCTTGTTTTGTTTTCTTTTAGCACCTAATAATTATCAATCCATCCATTTACCTCTGAACTGATAATATTTCTCATGTTGTCCTGAAAAACAAAGTGGAACACCTCACAATACCCTCCTTAGAGAATGTCTTCTGGAGCAGTAATGTAAAGGGTAAGAGCCATTTAGCAGCCTACTTAATAAGCATTTTCTGCCAGACAATTTCCCCTGTACCATATTATCAAAGGCACAGCATAATTGCTGTGTAACAACTGGAGCACATCCAAAAACATTTTTAAAGCCTGGAATGACATTGTTCAGGTTGAAAGTTGCACATTTTAGAATGTTCCCAAGACTGCTTCTGATTAAATTGACAAGAACCAAGTATCTACCTCCTGCCTCTCAACATCCATGTTCCAGACGACGATTCCCCCATCCGCACCACAGGAGATGAGCTGCCGAGTGTGGTGAGCGTAGGAGAGAGACTGAACTTTATCGCTGAAAAAGAAACAAGACAGTTACTAATCAACCATCTATGGCTAACACGTAAGTTAAGTACAGAATATACAATGATGCAGTATAAACTACTTGTTTGCCCATATGTTGTCGTCTCCCCCCCCGCCTTCACTGTACATGGCATCCACTGGATGCAAATCAGTCTTTGCTTGGTCCCAGCTGGGACCAGAACTGGAGTGTTGCTCATCTGGGCAGCATCCACAAAGGCAAAGACCTGTTCTGAAACTGCGTTTGCTGCTCCCGAGATGGGAGGTGGCAGCTGCGCTGGGAAGCCTGAAGAGAGCTGTGGTGCTGGCACTCTCCAAACGCACGTATGGATGCAGAAATGCAGCCCCAGTAAGGTACCCTCTTGCCAGGAAGTCAGTAACAACTTTGGTTTTGTAAATCTCTGTGATAACTGGGAATGAAACACTGAGGAATGACTGAAGAGTTTCTTTTAGCACTAACAAGAATAGAGAGTTTCAAAAACAATATAGGAATCACTAAATCATTCCTAAGCCTTCCCAAAATAAGGCGGAGGATTAACGTGCTTTTGCTGTTCTTTTAAGGAAAAAGCAATATGGGAGAAATAACGCAATTTAACCCCCCAAAGCTGTGCTCATTACTTTGTAAAAGAAAGCAAGCCAGACAACATCCTTAAGCCCAGGTCTCTATGTTGTACAGTATCAGCCAACCACAGATCTGGTTGAAGATGTCCCTGCTCATTGTAGTGGGGTTGGACTAGGTTAACTTTAAATGTCCCTTCCAACCAAACAATTCTACAAATAAGATCCAGAGGCTGACTATTAGGAGAACTGATTTCCACTGCAATAAATCTAGCAGCGGTCCATTAGCAAACACCACTGGTAGGGTATGAGGGTGGCCTGGGAATTTCAGCAAGAGGTCTGCAGTGCTCTGAAATCCCAGTGGCATCCAAATCCCTCAGCAGAGTGCAGCATCACTCAAAAGAAACATATTCATATGTAAGAAACTGTTAGACCAAAACCACCACAGAATTTTGCCTCTCCGGGCCTGACCCTGGCACCCAAGTCCCATGTATATGCACTCCTAAGACATGGAAACAACCTTTTTTCACTGCCAGTATTAAAAAGCCTGGAGGTCATTGCAACCAGAGCTATTCTGATCTCCACTCAATGCCCAGAACAGGCTTACTTTTCTTTAAAGACGTCTACTATGCTATGCAAATATGAGGTCTGCAAGTGCAAAGATGAAGTCTCTTTGCACTGGGGAGATGATGAAGGCCCCTATAGGTAAAGCACATTACTTAGAACTCAGACAGCAGGTAAAGCGGCATGGAAACAGCGTGAAGGAAAAAAGGACTAATTGGCCGAGCCTGATGCTCCCTCTAGGGGAAAGAAAGACCTTGACACCTAAAAAGTAAGAATTTTCCTGCAGTTGTCCTCCTTTGAGAACCCTCCTCTTTCCAACAAGGATGAAGGCTTTGGAATAAGACACTCAGGACTATAAACATTGTCTTTTCCTTCACTATTCTTTGCAAACTCTCAAACCAGCCAGTGGGCCCAACACTGAAAAACTCCCTACAAGCAACTTCTTCGAGTTGTATATGGACCACACATACAAGCTTGAGACATGTGAAGACTGCAAACTTTGGGCTGTTTGTTTCCAGATGTGGCTTCTGTCTTTAGCTTTTCTCCCATAAAATCAGGAGGAAGGACTTCGAACATACTTATGTCCTTGCAGCTCGATGGCTGTTCCTTTTCTTCCTCCAATGTCCCACATTATAATGGAATGATCAGAACTGCCTGAGAATAAAACTCGCTGTATAGGGTCCCAACAGAGAGCAGTGACACCACCTGAAATAGAAGGTGCACACAAACTGTCATTTCATTACAGAAAGTGGAAGACAGGAATGTAGCTAAATATATAAAGATGTAATAAAAAATACAGAGAAAGTGATTGAAACACAGGTTTCTTTAACAAAGGCCATGTAGTCACTGTGCCAGTTGAAAACAAACAGCCTAGAAAACTGATTGAAGCCTCATCCTGTTTTTCTGGAGGCAGAGGGCTCCACTGCCACTCCCATGGATGAATTTGCTGAGCAGTAAAGCATGGTGGAAGGATGGTCATGGTGTGACTACACAACTTTTCATCTCCATCATTCCAGGAGATATATTTTCTTACAAAAGATAAGTTAGTGTGGAATATTACGAGCATTTTCACAGTATCCTAGCACGAGGATTGAACTACCTTGTGATTGAGCAATTAATACTCCAGAGAGGAAGGATATGGAGAGGAAATGCTGAGGAATGACCTCTATTTCTTCTGTTCAATAGCAAGATCATATCCTAGAGTTGCTGCTTTTAAAATGTGATGGGGCACAAGTCCCAGCAGAGAAACAAGCAATCAGTGCCTCCAAGATGTGCCTATTCCACGTGGGAAAAGCCTCTACCAATATGGGCCTTTCTTTGTGGGATGTCCTTTTTCCCCCTGCAGAGTTACTACAACTTGTTTTACTCTCACTCTGCTTTAATTACCCAGCTACTGATTGCTGTGTTTTCTGCCATGGAATTTGTTTGATCACTCTCGGTTTTACCAATAAAGAACAAATTTCCCTGAGCTTTAGAGACAGTTTAAGGTCTATCTCCCTTCCATGCTATGCAGGGACACGAGCCATCCTAGTGTTTCATAGGAGAGTCAAATCATCATGATGCTGAAGCACAGATGAAGAGACAAATTGGGTCTTACCTGTGTGTCCCTTAAATGTCGTAACCAGACTGCAGGACTCTTGCTCTAGTTTGAGTATTGTGACTTGCCCAGAATGATCACCAACAAACACGTGTCGGGTTTCCACATCAAATCTGATGGATGAATGCTGAGGAAAAGACATTGCTTATACAAGCTTCGCATTCCTTCCATGACTGGTTAATTCTTTTAACACGAGTACACTGCAACCTTGTGAATAGCATTTCAGTCTCCATGATGTATTCAGAGTGTACTTTTAGGCATCAAGCTCATACCTGTTCACATTAATAGTGCAATCTCCTTTGGTAAGCCAAAGAATGGGAAAAAACAGGGATGGAATTTGTATTTTTGTTATGAAATACCTTTGAAGTACACTTTTGCCGTGAACAGAGGAGTTATCTCCCCAGGCTCTCTAACTGAGGTGCTAGAGTTGGATGGTGTCCACTCTATTTCTCCTCCAAAAATTGTATAAAATACCTATCACTATTTTTTTCTCCTTTGTTACCGTTAAGTATACAAGTACAATGAAAGACTATTGTTTTATGTTGTATTTGAGAAGTGTCAGCTACATCAGGCACATCATAATCTAAAGTGAATAAAACCTGGACTCATTCAACCACCTGGAAGAACCATTTATCTGGACAGATTCTGACCCCTTCATCCAATTTAATTCCACATTAAGAGTCCATACTAGATATTTAAGGGGCAACTGGAGCATTCTCATCCCCATGCTGAACAATCCTAACTCTCTCAGCTTATCTTCATAGGAGGTGTTCTATCACTCTGACCATTTTGTGGGCCTCCTCTGGACCTGCTCCAAAAGATCCATGGCTTTCCGGTGCTGAGGGCTCTAGAGATGGATATGGTGCTCCAGGGTGCAGTCTCACTAGAGAAGTTGAGAGGCAGAATCACCTCCCTCAACCTACTGGCCACGCTACTTTTGATGCAGCCTAGAATATGGCTGGTCTTCTGGGCTGTGAGTGCGCATTGTCAGCTCATGTCTGGCTTTTCATCTACCAGTACCCTCAAGTCCTTCTCGGTGGGGTGGCTCTCAATCCCTTCATCCTCATCCTCTGTTGATACTGTCAGCTGCCCCCTCCCACCTGCAGGACCCTGCACTTTGCCTTGTTGAATCTCATGATGTTCACATAGGCCCAGGCCTTAAGCTTGTCCAGGGTCCCTCTGGATGGCATCCCATCCCTCAAGTGCATCAACTTCACCACTCAGCTTGGCACCATCTGCAGATTTGCTGAGGGTGCACTCGATCCCACTGTCTATGCCAGTGATTAATACATTGAACAGTACTGGTCCTGATATGGACCCCCGAAGAACACCACTTGTCTCCAGTCTCCATCTGGATATTGAGCTGTTGACTCAAATTAAAGTATCCTCCAAATTTTGAATTGCTCAAAACAGTCCATTCTCTAGAGATTTAAGAAATACAGCACAAACGTCTGCATCACACTTCCAAAAGTATTTATCATTCAATTAAAAATTAGGGTCATTTTTTATGCTATTTAGATTGGCTGAATGACCAGAGGATAAAAAACAAGTCCGTGTTTAGACAGTGATTTAGAGTCAGTCTCATTTCACCATCTATACCACATACAATATGGGGCACTAAAAAGTCTGCTTATGCTAACCCCTGATTTCACCCTAAGAGCTCATACTTTTCTGCTTCCCTTTTCATTTGCAATAAAGCTGAATTGATATTTCTTTTATTGTTAGGCAGCTGGGGCAGCTCTAGGTGAATAAGCCACTTGAGTGCCATTTCTGGAGACATTTACTCCTTAGTTATCCCAAATTCCCAATACCTATTGGGTTATTCCAGAGTGAAGGACAAGTACACATTACTTTATATTAACATAATTTAATTTTTACCATGCACACACACAGGCAAGCTGACCTGCTCACTGACCTACTTTGCTACTGTTAATTCTTAGAAGAAAGCATGCACTGCATGTTTAAATGAAGGTCCTGTCCATATTTGTTACAAAAGCAGACCACAATAGGTTGCAGATTGCCCATTGTTTTGCTCAAAAATGCTTAGACCTAAATATGCCACCATGCATTAAGGAGACAAAGCAAGAAGAACAGACAGTTTTTAAAATTGGCCTTAAATAACGATTTCTCTCACAAATCGCTGAACCTATACAGAGCATAAAATTTGGAGGACAATTAGGAAAATAAACCAAAGAGGCTGTTTAAGTGCCAAAGAGCAGAAATAAAGCTGAAAGCTCAGCAAAGGATACTGCAGACCACAGGCGCCCGCGCTGGTGCGGTACCCTCCCAGCCGCTGGCCGCTCTCCGAACAGTGCCACGTGAAGTTTTTGTCTTGTCCAGTGCTTAACACCCACTCCATCTCCAGGACAAACAGAATCATCATGACCCTGCTTTGATGAGCTGAAAATGAAGCAGACAGACACATAACGGCATTGCGGTGAAGAAGATAGGCACAGAGCCAACTGCGCCCAGTTCTTCCACTCCTTACTCACTCATTCACCCTTCCCTACAGAAGAAGCTGGTGTTTGACAATCCTGTTGACATGAGCTACCATGCAAGCTTGTAAAGTCCCTGCTCTGCATGTTCAGCATTTGCATGAGAAAGAGCAGAAGCAAGACTTAATTCCTTCCATGTCTTTTGCAGCTATTTGTCTTCTACAGTAGCACAAGTCTTCCTTCCATCATTGTATCATCACCGACAGAGCTGCCATTGTGGAAGAACTCTGGGCTCTACTTAAACCTCCTTTGAGCTGGTTTTATGACAGCCGTGCAGATGCCGATGCTGCTACTCCTGCTGTGAGGTCTGGTGGATCTGGGCTGCAGATTGTGGTACCCCAGCAGAATGGTGACTTATAGCACAGGCACAACCCTGCACCAAAGGGAAGTTTTAGCATGGCATGTAAACTAGCTAAGAAGTAAATTAGAAGGAAATAAATTACCCCCCCTAGAAAAAAAAGATCACATCTGGGCAAGATGAATGAAACAGCTGAAGGAAGAAATTTCTACTGCTACCCAAATAAAGCCATCAAAAGCTTTTCATTAAAGCAAGGGAGCCCAGACTCGTACAGACGTTTTTTTTTTTGTATGAATGACCAGTAGGCTTGGTCATGAAGTGCTGGCTGCGCCAGCTTTTTAATAAAACAAGTGGCTGGAAAGACATGCAGAATTATTCCCAGCTGTAACTTAGCAGCGAATGCCATACTCCTCAATCTGCCCTACTGCTTTATTACTGTTCTGAGACCCAGCAACATGTGTCGCACAAAGCAGGCTGCTTGTATTTGTGTAAAAGCTGACACACTGCAAAGATGAAACATCTTTGGAAGCTTAAAAAAACAACCCAAAACCTCTGAAATGCAGAGAAATTGCTCAGAATACGGGAAGATTGCTGCCTGCCCTATACAAATACACAGCACAGGTGAGAGCTGTGCTCAAGCCCTACGGTGGGGAAACAGCTGTAGCAGAGAATAGGAGGCTCACATAAGCTAACATCTGCCCCTGATCCCCACTGCTTTTTAGACCCAGATTCCCTGAGGAGAAAAGTCAATAGATTCATTGACGCATCTGCTCTAGCTGGTGGAGTGGTGCACTGCCGAAAGGGCCAGGGTGGGATGGGATGCACGCTGCTACACCTGATGGGCTTGTACATGTGTTCCAGGGGTTTGTGTGCACCAGCAGTGCCATAGACAGACCCACACACTTCTACAGGGTGTGCAAAGCTAGCCAAAATTAGGCTGCTCAAGGCCTGTCCAGGGATGTTGTCTCAGCTTGTGGCAACAGCTACCAAGGGGGAAGGAAGGGTATCTTCAATACTTGCAGAGCATCCCAAATGGCAGCGTTCAAACGTACCACCCCTCCTCACACAAGGGAAGGAGTTGATGCCTGCAGGAGGCCAAAGCCCTGTGACCCACACCATAGTCCTGACTAATAGTGTGTCACATTCCCTGCCCCTGCATTTTGATCCCCTTTTGAGAAAAAGAAGATTTTGCAAATCCAGACACAGTGTTGCAGCACAACCTCTGCAGAACATGGCAGGCCACCTCTGCTGCCAGTGTTCAGTCACCAGATGACACTGGACCTGGCGAGATGCCCGAGCCAAGACCAAAGCATGGCCTACACACATTGTGTCTTCCTCTGTCACTACCAGACCATTTGACAGGCATATTCATGGCCTTTCAAGATGTAATTAATGTCCTTTAATCACTACAGCAGCTTCAGCTACTTAAAGTAATAGCTTTTTGTGGGGCATGATCAATAACCAGCCAGGGGCTAGTCAAGGGGCTACTTTTAACAGCATTGCTGAACATTTACAAACAATACTAGAGCAGGTAAAACCAGTCAAGCATGGCTAAGCTAAAGCTCCTTGGTAGACTAAAAATTATTTACCCCCAAAAAATATCTTTAAAGGCTTTACTTGACAACTTCGGACAAAACCAAACACCCAACACCTTAAAAAGTAAGGTTTTTAACAAATGAACCACTAGAAGGCCACCATACTTAGCAAAACTACACACTGCTTTTTAATTATGTTTTTCCTTGCCAGAAAGTTTTGCCAAGGTGCTTATGCCAACCCCTATACCTTAACACTGTTGTGTGAGGAAGGTGTCCTACAAGGATGGGAATGTGGAGGGAAGTCACCCTGAACCAAAAGAGGAAGGTTCATCTCTGCTGGATCATGATATGCCTACCTGAAGGACTAACTGACCTTTCCTTTCACCTTCTTCCAGAAAACATGGTAAACACAGGGCTCTTCCCACCTTGTCCCAGCGGTGCTGTGGGACTCTGGTCTCAGTAGGCCTGGATCCAGCATCCTGGATGAAGGTAACTGTGAGGAGCACAGAAGTACCTCCTGGTGTATGGTCCAATGGACCTGTATGGCCTGTGACTGAAAGCAGCCCCCAGAGCATCTCACTTTTGTGATGCTTCTCCATTACCCCCAACCTGCAGTAAAGATCCAGACTAGTCCAGAGGGGATGCTGCAGTTCCCTATCAACAAATAGGGTGAGAAGTAGAGAATAAGGAAGAACAACTCTATGGATGGGGGTGGTGGGAGGCACTGTGCTGCAGAGCAGCAGGCAGCTTCAGGCCATCCATGTGCTGCAAACAGCAGGGAATCAGCTTTGTTTTCCTCCCTTCAACCATCCCTTGAGACTTTGAGTGACACTTTCCAGTGGAGATGAGGCAAGCTGAGACTGTCCCTGAGTTGCTGTAACCTGCTCAGTGTCATGTCATCGTTGGCCTGGACAGAAGAGCAGCCAGAGGGGTTTGTGTAGCTCAGCATGGGTTTCCAGCACTGCTGTTAAGCTGGGAAAAGTGTGCCTTCATGTAGAAGCTCTCCTTCATCCCCACATCCTGCCTGCCTGTTACAGCAGCTGCCAACTGCTGTTGCAGGGAAAGTTTCCTACCAAATCTGAATGGCCCTTCACTGAGTCTTGACCCTCCTGCAGCACTGAACTGGGACCCACCTTTTCCCATCTCAGGTTGCCATCTCCATGTGCAGCACTAACAGTGCTCTGGCTTTCCTAATCTATCAGTGGGGTGAGAAAAAAAGAAAAGAAAAAAAAGAAAGTACCTTCAACAGTACCTGAGGGAGCATTTTTCCAAAAACAAACTTTTGGCCATGTTGTCAGCAACATGCAGAAAGCAGAACACTGGCCCTAATGCTTCTTTACCTCCTGCACAGAAGGGATTACTACACAGACAATCCTAATAGATGATTTTGGGGGATCTAAGCAGCCTGGGATCACTGCACTTTATTTCCACACCCAAAATTAGTAGAAGACAGTTTTCATCAGCTTAAACAAGGAAAAGACCAAATGTCAAACTCTGGAGATGACAGAGGAAAAGAGGGCAGGGGTTCCCTGCCCCTGGAGGACACAGGAGTGAATGTCACAGGTAGTAGCTTAAGTGCTTGAGGGCAGACATTGTCCACTGTCAGTGATCTCCATGGTTTGGGTTAGAACCAAAATGATGCCTATTTGAGCACAAGCATTGCTTCTCTTACCCTAAAAACTAAAATAGGTCCACAGCTTTCAGATAAAATCTCCTACTATATCGTCTGAAAGTCCTGGCACAAAATGATCAGAAGTGATCAGAAACCTTCCCATGCTGAGACAAGTGGCCTAGGCAACTCCAGTTGGGATTGTGGTCAGTTGTACCTCTTCTCTACTCATGTCAGTGGATCCTCATTATAGTCCTCTGTTATCCATCATTTGGGGCACAACATCTGAACTCTTGGGGTTCTCCCTCAGGACAACCCATGGAGGTTCTCCATGGTATCTTCCTATCCAAAGGCTTCCTCCAATGCTCTGCAGCAGCAGCAAATCTGGCACAATGCAGGAGATGGAGATGAGACCAGCCTTCATTTTTCTTTTTTTTTTTTTTTTTTTTTTAATTTTATGTAAGGCTGCTCCCCAGGCCTTGGGTGTGCTGCCACAGTGTCCTGGTTTCAGCTGGGAAAGAATTAATTTTCTTCGCAGTGATTGCAGTGAAAGGGATGTCAATAATGCGTATTGGTTTTAGTTGCTGCCAAGTGACGTTTACACTATTCAAGGGCTTTTTTTCAGCTTCCCATAGAAGCATAAATGGAATGAGAGAATGCCCAATGAAACGTTCCATACCATAGACATCATGCTCAGTATGTAAAAAGGGTTAGCTGGGGAGTATGAATCCACAATCACCACTCCAGATGGTGCCAGTTCACTGGGACCCACGTCAATACTATTATTATCGTTATTATTCTGGTTGGGGTTAAATCACCACACAGACACCTGGCTATTTTCCCATACTGACAAGATACCTGTTCCCTACTTCCAAAATTTTCAGCCTTTTCCCCAAAAAGCTCAGCAAGAAAGGTAGTCTCATGTACATGTTGTTCTGCATGTGCAGAAGAAAAGATTTCAGCTCACCTTTCCTAGGCTGCGATTAACCTGCAAGACTGAGTCCAAGCACACAAACGGATGAGCTAATAACAAAGAGGACTACAGAACAGTGAGAATGAGCTTTCATTGCAACAAGCCCCAAATACAAAAGTTTGACATCTGTGTCAGACTTTAGTTACTGTGGAGCAATCATGAATTTGGATGCTAAAGATTTATACCATCAGACTGCAGCAATCTTAGTTTAAGACTCATATATATATATATATATATATATATATGTAATCATCATTGGACATTTTCTTCAGTTTTTACAAGCCAATAAAATAGCAGGCATTCTAGCTTAATTTTACAGCACACCAGGCATTCATGAAAGAGCTGAAGTAAAACACTTGAAAGTCGGTGCATGTTATCTGTGCTCTGCTAAAATCAAGATTCTCTTCATACTTTAAAATCTAAATGTTACAAAGTGATCCCCAGAGCTTCCATTTAGAAATTTAAATTATCCTACCAATCCTTCAAGGTATAAAACTCAAAATATATGAGTAAACACCTATTTTAAAACACATGTGAGAAATCTCAAGCCAACATGTCAGAGGCTTCTATATAGGAACATAGTGCATAGATACGATACCATATAATATCATGACACTTCTTAGTCTAACAACAAAAGACATCTAAGACTAAATTGTCACATGTATTTGTTACTTTTGTAAGAATACCTATCCCAAGTACAGTGTCCTTCAGAGGTCTGACAAGGATAAATAGCTAGGTTTCTTAAATTATCACATCAGTGAATATCAGAATATAATTAGAAAAGGTATGGATTAGCATTTCTTGACCTTTTACTATGACAGGTATTCACTGATAATCTTGAGGTTACTGAAGCTGACACTTACTGAAATATAACCAGATTAACCTCAAAAGCTACAGTCCTAAATGCTTTAGCCCTAAAAGGCAGGTCAGTTTTCTAAGTTGTTTAATTAGATAAACTGAATTACTAAAGATTAAAAATTTATACTCCTCTTCCCCAAACGTGATCTGGACAGTTTGCTGTCTATAATGATATTCCAAAGGAACATTTAAGAGGAAAAACAGAACATGAAATAGCTCTTTAAAAGTCTTGTAATCTCAAAACAAAGCACTTTATCGATCTATTGCTAAAATCAGTATTTACACTAGTTGTTTTTGTTTTTTTTTTTAATAAAATTAATCACTTTGAAGGAGACTTCTTTCACACTCCTTAAGAGAATATTAAACAAAAATTAATGACAATACAAACCAATTAATATGGATCATGGTTCTTACCCTGGTAATTTTTCACTAGTGTCATCTTGTTGTAATCTTCTGATAAAATGAATTCCTGAGGGAGGGGAAAGAAAAAACAGAAGAAACAGTGCTTAGAGCTAAAAGAGCTTGAGAGTGTTTTTATTTGAATTTGTTACCCTGGTAAACTCCCTTCTTTGCTACCACAGCCCTGTCTATAGTTATGCTAATTTTGCATACCTGCATCTAAAAATCTAAATAATTTCACTTTTTAAAGCTGCCTAAGGAACAGCATATTGAGTGCTTCTAAACAGAATGGTGGAGATAAAAGAGGAAGTATTAAAAAACAAACAAACAAACAAACAAACAAGTTAAGAAAGGTGACAGAAATGGCTGGCTATGAGCTGAGGTACCCCAAAATGAGACCTGAGGTCCAGCGGGTAGCAATTGCCTGTTGCTCAAGACTGCCTGGGCAGAAACCTGCATCTGTGTGTGTATAGACATGTATACACCGTGTACATACGCTACACCCACATGTGGTGTGACCCAGACTGTGGACTTGATCCTGTGGCTAGGGAAGAGCATCACTGATGGGGACTGGCTCAACTCTCCTGTTGCCTTGGTCCTGCTGCTTAACATCTGATACAGCTTTGGCATGAGAAAATGATGAAAACAGCAGCTAAGAAAACATGGCAGCCTCGGCTCCTGGAAAAACTCTGTGTGGTTAAACTGACTGAGCACCTGGATGTCCCTGTGGCTGGTTTGGAAGAAGAGAGGTTGCTCAAAGCAAAGGAAACAGAGTGGCCACAACAAAACTCCTGCAATTTCTCTCTGGAGGAAACACCCAGACAAAGGGTGGGCTCTGCAGCATCACCGCATGAATTAGCTGTCAAACTGCTGTCAAGTATCTATATGTGTACACAGTGTACTCAGAGAAACACAATGGAGAAATGAGGAGTGTAAAAACACATCATATTAATAATTTATAGCAGACTACATGGAATCACAGAGGAGTTTTCACATAGAAACTCCCTAAATCACAGAAACTTCCCTAATCATAGAATGGTTCAGGTTAAAAGAGATCTTAAAGATCATCGAGTTCCAACCCCCCTGCCATGGGCAGAGACACCTCCCACTAGACCAGGTTGCTCAAAGCTCCATCCAGCCTGGTCTTGAACATCTCCAGGGATGGGGCGTCCACAACTTCTCTGGGCAACTTGTGCCAGTGCCTCACCACCCTCACAGGAAAGAATTTCTTCCTGATAACTAACCTAAATCTCCCTTCTTTCAGTTTAAAACTATTACATTTTTTTTTCCCTATTGCTCCACTCTGTGATTAAGAGGGGACAGAGGAATTAAAACATAATTTATTTAATCTGGAAATAGGGTGAAAATAAGAGAATGATTATAGATACAACATAAGTTAAATTTTAAGGCATGCAGCATAAGCACTGCCAAAAGCACTGTGCAACAGAGAGGACTGGACTTCAGAAGCCTACAAACTGTATTTAAGGTAAACCAGACATTTAGTGCAAAAGAGCATGAGAAGACATTCTAATGTCCAAAAAAGCCCGTATTAACCCACAGTTTCCAACCAAGAATTAAAAAAAAAAAAAAAAAGTCACTCTGCATTTTCTGTAGGTAGTCTGCCCATCTTTCCAGCACCAGGATTACCCTGACAGATCACGTCTACAGCTTGGCATCAAGATGGAGGTGCTACAATACTCATTTGTGGAAGTTCTACAGATCCCAGCTTCCAGGAAAACAACTGGGAGTGAGTTAAGGCAGCTATGCATCTTACTGTTTCTAGGTTTCTGTTCTTAAGTTAATTATAAATATGTTCTCTTAAACTGCTCTACTTCTTCCTCTCCTTAATCTGCTCCACCTCCTGTTAGCCTTCCCCTGGCAGCTGAGGACAACAGTGGGGAGTACTATTTAAACAGCAGTAACAAATCAAGGAAGTCAGCTGGATTTCTATACCAGGGTCACCTTAACTCTAAACCCCACAGAACGTTAAAAATCTGATACACTTCCCTAGCTACTTAGAGGGGAAGTGGTTTTCATTAACCACTGCCTGAAGAATGCTAAACCACTACATGAAATGCTTTACTACAAAGCCTACTTGAGGCAAGACCCTTTGCTATGAATGCTGACTTTCTGCTGTCGTTACCTAAAGAGAAACATCTTGAATTGCTGCAACACACGGTGGGAGACTATATCTGCCTTTCCCACCAATTTGGCTTTCCTGGTATGACCCCAGCTTCCACTCTGCTGCCACGGAGATGCTGGTGACTTCAGGCAGGATGAAGACTGTCTTTTTCATTCTCATGTTTCTTTGCCCATTGACAAATTTAATGTGGCCATTCTGTTCCATGATCTGAACAGTCCACTAGTTTCAGTGGAAGACTGAAAAGGCTTTTGAGTCTGTCCATTATAATACAGTGAATCAAACACAACTGCAGTTTGTAAGATTTGCCCAAGTGTTGATTAGCTCTATACACTTTAATACAAACCACAACTATGCACTATTAATATTCTGCTCCATCCAAAGAGATAAACAAGCACAGTATAAAATCAACACAGTCCCATTAACCTGAATACTGGATATAATTATTTTTTTTTTCCCCTGAAGATTTCTTGCTTCTCATTTTCTCCTTTGAAAGCATATGATAATTTGCAATGCATTTTCTTGTTCTGCATTTCCTAATCTTTCTCCAGGTCTTTTACACTATCACATATTCTTCTGTTGCACTCATTCCCCTCTTCTTCTCGAGGCCAAATGTTGTAGTTGCGTCAATAGATGGTTATTTTAGCACAGGGCACCCTGCTCCAGAAATTCATGCCCTATTGCACATACATTGTGTCATCTGCACTACAAAAGCACCGACTACATCTCTTTAACATTGTGCCAGCAGAAATTGTGGGTTTTTTTATCCTTCTACATGTAGATGTTTTGCCCCTCTTAGGGCTGCTTATGCTCAGTTCTCATTATGCAGCCTTTTTGGCTCTTCTTAATGAGCTAGAAAGGCTGGAATCATCCACACAACTTAGTTAATGCTTGCTAAAAGAACAGAGAATGTTTTCAATTCCTGTGTGAACCCTTTTGCACAGGAGGGACATGTATCAGAGCACTCAAGATGGCAAAACCAAAACCTCTCCCTGTAGGGATCAAAAAAATTTCTTCTGGCAAGATCATTCTCTGCTCTCCAGGGGAATTTCAGAACTAGCTCATGACCTTTTTCGCCATAGTTAAAATGCCAGTTATCAGTCTTAGCTCTTTCAGGTAAGTTTGTTATTCAACAGTGATTTGGTATAACAAAAGCCTTCAGAAAGGAGAAATCTTGAGCATCTGAAAAGACTGTCCAATCTAAAGCTCACTGTTGTACAAAGACCCAGCTATACCTTCATGGAGCACACCTACCTCACCACAAATGTCTCTTGAGCCTAAGATCTCCGTAAACCTCATCTTGGAAATATTATCAGCATGTTGTTTCAAATTGCTCTTGTTAAGGCAAACAGAACTCACATTCAGGTGTGTGCCACTTCAGAGACCATAACTACAGGGAGGGCTGGCGTGGCCCAGGGTTTAAAGAAGGCCCATACTTTTTCAGAGCTGCAGATGGATGCCAACTAAGGCATCCCAGAATAGCACTACAGACCTCTGCTTAGGCAACTAAATCAATTTCTGAGAATTAATAATCTTTATTTATTGGTTAGGTGTTATCCATCGAGAACCTAGTTTCCACCTCAGAGAATTTACAGTTTGTACTCTAAAAGATAACACCATTTTGGCAGCACGCTGCAGATCTCCTTAAAGGCTTGACTTTATCCTGTTAACACAAGTGGCCAACAATATTCTCGCTCTGTCTTCCAGGGATCAACAAACCTACTTCAGAAATGGAAGAGAATGAAAACCCTTAAATCTACTCTCAGACCCTACATCTAATGTCTGTTGCAAAGACAGCTCTATGGAATTATTAGTGTTTTCCCTTCATAAAGTATAAAAACTGGGGGAGGGCAGAAACTATCACGTCATTTTCCTGAAGTTAAAAATAGCAAACTTCTCACAGTGGCAGAGGGGGAGGGTGCACATGAGGTAGAGCCTGACTCAGCTTCAGGTATTCAAAGTATTCATTCTATTCACGTAGACACCTGCAAGATCAAATGATGTGGAAGATGAATTTGTCTTAATAAGTATCATTTCAATGGAAGAATTCTGAAGGGGTTATTCTGGTGCCCTCTTTTCCTTGTGTCTCTGCTCGAAGTGTGCAACAGCTTCATTTAGACACAAGTATGGTCAGCAAAAAAGATCAATTTAATTTACCTCCAGCTAAAGCTACCTAAAAACTAAATCCCTCATTTAAATCTCCCAGAAATGGGCAGAGAGATTTATGCCATTCTAAGACAGTTCCTAGAGCAAATAACATGGGTGTCTCCAAAGGCATTTCACCTCTTTTCTATTGGCTGCAGAACATAATCATTAACTTTATCTAGTAAGTTAACTTTCAGATGGATGAAATAGGTAAGGAATCTCATCTTGACTGTGGAAGTTCTTGTCTATTGCAAGTAGACCTTTCCTCTGTGTCTTCTTGTTGTGGTACCTTGAGAGACTTGCACCCATTAAAGCATGGGTTTTTTTTTAACTTCAGAGCAAGGAATTAATGGCCATAATAAAGTCTTTTGGCTTCCAAAAGGGATGTCAGGCAGTCTCTAAGCTGTAAAGTAACAGAAATGCAATTGCTTCTCAAAACAATTTTGCAAAGTGTAAAAAGAAAAAAAAATATAGAAAGGTGGTTGGTTTTTGGTTTTGTTTTTTTTTTTTTTTTTTTTTGTTTTTTTTTTTTCTTTAGGTACCACTGCTATTCAAGAGAATGGTCTACTGCGCTGCACGAATGTTTGAAGTCTTCATGTTGAAAAGTTACAAAAAGGTTGAAAACAATCTCTTCATCTTTTTAGAAGCAAAAATTGTCACCTTGTGTCACAAGGAAAGGTGGCCCATACAAGCTCACCTCTTGGTGAGCTTTGCTGGAACATCTTTCTTTAACAACAGCATTGCTGTTTGTCCTTCTCTAAATGCACCATACGTACTTCTGAGATGCCAGGCTTATAAGCAAAACCCATACTGTTTACAAAAATTTCACGCAAAATAAAAAAGTTAGTTCCACTTTCTTATTCCTATTTACATCTGAAAGTAAAAGCAGTACTTCCTCGCACTGCAAAAAGAGTAACTTGAGATTTTGTTGCACTCTTACGACTATTATACCAGCATACAGCCCTTGCCAGGAGTCCTTTACACAAAGCAAAGATGCAGAATGATCTTCAGCATTTTTTCCATTCTGCACCCAGCATACTCAAGAGCGCTGGGCATTACCAGAAGTGTTAACATGGAACAGTTGACTAATTCCCAAATGTTTTGAGCTGCCCAAGTAGATTGCCTGTACTCTCCCTTTGAGGGTCACATAGTTCAAAGTAAAGGCACTAAGGTCACCTTGTTGCAGTAAGTTCTCTTATTTTGTGGTCAGTGAGTCTTGCTTGTATACTCCTGTGTTAAACTGATCATCATAGCTGTGCCAGGGGAGGAAAACTTACCCTTTCCTCCAGAAGGTGGTTGTAACCCACTTCCAAGTAACCTGGGGATTTTATCTTATGCCCCAATATTGCTGGATCTTGAATATAGTGCTGCCCTTGATCTTGCTTCATTCCCACCTCCACCACTTCTTGTAGCACATTACAGTTGTGCCTTCTCTTACAAGCCTTCAGTTTGCTACAGAGAAAAGCATTTCATCGCTTGTGGAAGTTTGTGGAGTGCATTTTCTGCACAATCCTCTATCACATAACTGCTTGCAGCTACAGGAAACTAAGTCAACCAACATCAACAAATCCTTCCCCCCT
>VZRU01016409.1:378304-404308 GCA_013398155.1 Pedionomus torquatus
TTTTTTTTTTTTCTTTAGGTACCACTGCTATTCAAGAGAATGGTCTACTGCGCTGCACGAATGTTTGAAGTCTTCATGTTGAAAAGTTACAAAAAGGTTGAAAACAATCTCTTCATCTTTTTAGAAGCAAAAATTGTCACCTTGTGTCACAAGGAAAGGTGGCCCATACAAGCTCACCTCTTGGTGAGCTTTGCTGGAACATCTTTCTTTAACAACAGCATTGCTGTTTGTCCTTCTCTAAATGCACCATACGTACTTCTGAGATGCCAGGCTTATAAGCAAAACCCATACTGTTTACAAAAATTTCACGCAAAATAAAAAAGTTAGTTCCACTTTCTTATTCCTATTTACATCTGAAAGTAAAAGCAGTACTTCCTCGCACTGCAAAAAGAGTAACTTGAGATTTTGTTGCACTCTTACGACTATTATACCAGCATACAGCCCTTGCCAGGAGTCCTTTACACAAAGCAAAGATGCAGAATGATCTTCAGCATTTTTTCCATTCTGCACCCAGCATACTCAAGAGCGCTGGGCATTACCAGAAGTGTTAACATGGAACAGTTGACTAATTCCCAAATGTTTTGAGCTGCCCAAGTAGATTGCCTGTACTCTCCCTCTGAGGGTCACATAGTTCAAAGTAAAGGCACTAAGGTCACCTTGTTGCAGTAAGTTCTCTTATTTTGTGGTCAGTGAGTCTTGCTTGTATACTCCTGTGTTAAACTGATCATCATAGCTGTGCCAGGGGAGGAAAACTTACCCTTTCCTCCAGAAGGTGGTTGTAACCCACTTCCAAGTAACCTGGGGATTTTATCTTATGCCCCAATATTGCTGGATCTTGAATATAGTGCTGCCCTTGATCTTGCTTCATTCCCACCTCCACCACTTCTTGTAGCACATTACAGTTGTGTCTTCTCTTACAAGCCTTCAGTGGAAGTTTGTGGAGCGCATTTTCTGCACAATCCTCTATCACATAACTGATCGCAGCTACAGGAAACTAAGTCAACCAA
Organism: Pedionomus torquatus; assembly: GCA_013398155.1. Classification (NCBI taxonomy): domain Eukaryota; kingdom Metazoa; phylum Chordata; class Aves; order Charadriiformes; family Pedionomidae; genus Pedionomus; species Pedionomus torquatus. The sequence continues at coordinate 379,312 of VZRU01016409.1, forward strand.
CATCAACAAATCCTTCCCCCCTTCTATGTACCTGTATCCAGATGATTGGGAAAAGAAAAGCCCAGCTCAGCAACAAATAGATATGGCAACGTGTAAGTACCCTAAGTTACATGTTAGTTTATCACCTGCGTATATCATTTACCTTCTTTAGCTTCAGAATAGAATTTGCCTCTATTCAGACTCAAGCACTCTCTGACTCTTCAAGGCAAAATGTCTTGAAGACAAAGGACACATATCTTCCATCCTGCCATCTAAATAGCTTATTTATAGTCCTCACATTGCTTCACATTCTTCACAGGCCTGGTGAAAACAAAAGTGTCCAGTAGGACTGGCAAATTACAGCTATTTCAGAGTGGGAAGGAGAGAATTTCAGAGGTGCAGGGAATTCTCTGGCAGCTGCCCTGTCTCCTACATACAGAAAGAGAAATCTCCTACAGGCACAAAAAAAAAAAAAAAAAAAAAATCTCTGCTACTAGCCATTAATAGCTTTATAGGTCAAAACGTTCACATCTTTGATACAGCTCACAGACAACAGCTAAAAGGGTCTAAAAGGGTCACTCAGACTTTCCCAAACACCATCTCAGCTTTAGTACAGAGATCTGCCCTTATGTCAACCTGTAAACAGTCATTCAGTTATAAAGCCCATAAGGCTGAGATAATAGTAGTAAAAATCTGAAATGATGGTAAAGTGATCTTAAACTGGAAGAGGAGTCTATTGGTGAGGCAGAGGTGAAAAATTCCTCTCTGACCCATGCTCTTGCCACAAAGTGATATAGCCCTTTACCCATCATCCCACAAGAAAACCCCAACGAATAAGGTCAACTGCTACCCTCTGTCCCAGATCCAAAAGACAGATTTGTTTTATATCCAGCTTCCTTTCTAGGCATATAGATTTCTCTTAGGTGTTAATAAATCAAATCTTTCAGTAACAGAACTGCCAGTTAGGAGCAACTCCTCTGAAGGAAGTGAGAGGAAAACAAAATCTGAGCCCTGAAGTTTGGAAAAGCAGCTGGATAGGGAGTAGAAATCCCCTTTCTGCCTCTCCGAAGACAATTTTTCCCCTCTTAATAGTTGCTTTCAGAAAGCTTTGGTATGGTATGATTAACAGGAGTCAAATTTAATAAAACAACAGCTGGTTTTCCGCATTGTTATTTTTTTGAAGATATGCAAATTAAGACAGTTTAATTGCCTAATAAATATTGTAAGCACCACTCAATCTCTTCGTGGCAGTTGGAATGAGATTTGAAGTAATCTGCCATTTCTACGCTATAACTTCAGTTCCACTAGCAGTACAAAGACTCTCCAAAACACTGGCAAAAATATCCTCACCAGAACATCACACATACACTTCTCAAAAGGGAAGCATTTCAACTAGAAATCTTTGGATGTACTTACTGAGATTGTACCATTGTCTAGACCTATGGACAGCCTTCTGGTTTCCGGGTTAAAAGACATGCATGAACATGGAGCTGAAAAAAATGAACATGTTGATGAAGTTAACAAGACTGCGATTCTCATTTTCTTGAAATTCTGGAAAGCCTAAAACTAGCTAACATGCTTTATGATGTTGTTCAGTATTTTTCTCGGTCCAATAGACAGCATTTTAAAAAAATAAAAAGTGTTCTTGCAATTCATTCAACCCTGTCCTATTAGGACATGGAACAATGGGTATTTCTTGCTCCAACTCCTTCATTTTTTTCTTACTAGTTATCTGAAAACAGGCAAGAGCAAGAGCAGTGGTGGTATTTTGATATGAGGCACCTGACATTCTAGTATAAATCTGAGAGATTACTTAGCTGAATAATTTTGTATTTTACATTTGCCTGAACTTTACTGACAATAAAAGAAAACCGAGTATTATGTCAGAGCTTTGCATTCCATACCTGCAGTATTGAAAGGTAACATGTAGGAATCCACATATTAGCCAATATTAAGGACTGAGAATCCAACAGCCTCACAGACAACACTATGACAGTATCACACACTATGGCCAAAATAAAAGACTGTATTGAAAACTAGTCATTGCTTTATTGAATCACAATCACTCTAATAAATATAGGGATATGCTCTTAAATGTCACACAAGTCAGTCATAGCATGCTCCCTTGAGAATCTGGCAAGGTTCATATCAAGGGTAAAAGCAAAATTTTCTTGCAAGGGTTCTCTGGTTGGCTTCATTGAGAAATTGAAGTTGCATTCAAAAGTCAGGGATCTTTTATTGCTCAACACAGCAGCAGGCAGCTAGGAGTCCCACTGTCCCAACAGAAGCTTCCTGGAATCATTTTTCAGCAGCAATTGCCAGCAACACAGCTAGGAGAAGGCATTCTAACTTCTTTGATAGCAATCAGAGTACTTTTTAAACCATATTCTTGTGATAGAGTACAGTCAGATGTGCTTTTAGCTCTGCTTCCCCTCGGTTTCTAGTCTCCATCGTGATTACTCCCAGTGTTTCTCTTACTAACAAAAGCTTGGAGCACTCTAACTCTTTCACGGTCCTGTATATCTAGTATATTCTCAATTTGTTTAATGTCTTACCTAGGATTAAACAGTCCATAGCTCAGTAAGCCTTCCTTGATAGTTTAGTAGGCAGCAAAGCTATATGAAGAAGAGGAAAGTCTGTGCTGCCTGTTTTTTTTTTTTAAATAAAACTGGTTCTACCTTCAGCATTGACTCTCCCTTGAAACACTTCTTAAAGGACAACCAGCTGCAAGCAGAAAGCCTTCTGGATCCACATCCAGGCAGGCACCTCCATTTATTTCTTCCCTGGAAGGGCTGACTGAATTAAATCAAAGAAAAAGCTTCAGTTCAAGGAAACTGCCAGAAGGGAAACACTTAAATTAAGGCTACTAAGAGTGACAAAATGGCTTCTTCTTATGCGTCTCCCTCAGAAAAGGCAAACTCAAATAATGCCTTTGGATGGTGGTGCATTACTATTATATCGAGGCTTCTAGGGTTGTAGCAGAATGAGATGGTTGTAGGAAAAACAGACAGGAAAGGGGAAAAAAACCCAGTTCTAAGTAGAATAAATATAAAATCATTTTAAGAGCTCTTAATGCCAGAATGGGCATATTTTACATACCAGCTTTCAAACACTAGGCACTATGCATACAGGGAAAGAGGTACTAGTAACTCTGAAAGCAATAAATATCTCGCAGAGAAAAAGTCTCAGGTGAATTAACTATTTGAACTATGCTTTTCCCAAATAGCCTGAAACACTTCAGACACAAAAGGTGCAAGCCACTGCTTGACACAGGTTGATTACAAAAAAGGTCCCTTCTCAATTCCTGCCCCCTCTATACACAGCCATGGCTGTACATAGTGTAAAGATACTTCTTTTGCTATAACCATTTTCCTAAGGGAATTCTTCAGTAACACATGCTCTTGGAAAAATCATTATGTCAGCACCAAAGCTATGTCCACACAAGCTACACTAATGTAGTTAAAGTGATGCCAGTTGTAAGCATAAGCTGCTGCAGTCTTGTTTAGTGGAAATAAAATTACATTCAGATACTTAAGCACTTTGACTCATTAAGAAGAGAGGGAGAAAAAGAAACAACAAACCAACAAAATACAAACAAAACCCCAACCAAAGTACCCCAAAGCCTAGGCTTCTGAGATGTTTAACATAATTTTAAAATAATAGTCAGGAAAAATAACAGGACTCTGAAAAATCTCTACTTCAGTACCTAGCTATAATTTGGATTTCAGACTGGAAAAAGATTGATCTGAATTTCTACAGAGATCAGGCAGGATATTACTGATGCAGAAGTCTGACTGTAGTCTTTATCTTAAATACACCGATTTTTAGCTTTTGGAAAATGAATTATGGAGGAAAAGCCCAATTACATACTTCATGCTCTCAACAGCTTGTCACTTCTATTAGAGGGTGACAGAAGTAAAAGAGAAATAGAAACTTTCTACCTGCAGTTTCAAGGACCACCCTTTGAAGTGCCTGAATATGCACAATTTAAGATTCAAGCAGCATATTTTGCTTTGCAGTTTTTTTAAGCTCCTGTTCCAAGAGTAGAGTTTGCTAGGAAAACCGTCATAAGACAGAGAGTCTATTATCTGCCTCAAAGACTGGATGTGGATACTCCACTGTTCCTCACTACAATAAATCCTTCACTCTGTTTCACATCTGTGAGAGGTTTTTGGTTAGTTGGGTTTGTGTCTTTTGAGTTGGCTTGTTTTTTTTCCTGGCAAACCTTACTTCTCTTGACTACAATTCCTTTCCCTTTCATAAATTTGTGTCTGCTAAGTTGTTTTTTTTCTGCTGTACAGATACTGCCCAAAAGTCACACATCTAGCCATGATTTACATATCCACTAGCTGTGTTGGACATGTGTAACCAAGGGTAAACATCAAACCATGAGGAGGCTTAACTTGCTCATCAGAGGTCTATTGTTAATATAGCTGTTGAGACAATGCTAGCTGGAATGAAGAAGATGCATTTTCTAGGTTTCCAGCTCACCTATCTGCCTTACTGATGATTTAACAGTGTGTACAATGCCCATAGCTCTTTCTATCTCATGGGCTAGAGGAGCTGATCAAAAACATGGCCACCATGCTGTGCAGAACTTTCCAACCACAGAAACCCCCATAGACAGGGCATAAAACTTCATAACTGGGGAAATTCCGCCTCTTAACAGCAGCAACCGTCCCTCAGAAAGGATCTACAATCTCAGTCTTTTTTCTCCCAGGTATTTAACGGGATTCCCTTTCAGAATGCACTGATAGCCCCATTTGGGTGCAGAGCTTGACCAAAACACATGGCTGGCTTGGCCCTACTCCTCATCCTCTTAATTTCCCAGAGTACCTGGGGTGCAAACTCAATTATTAAGGCTACCTGATATCAAATCATAAAAGGACGTGTGCCATGCAGCACCATAACCAAAGTCACAAGTCATGCTAACAGCAGATCTATGGGTGGAACTGTCACTCATAGCTTGCTAAGCAGCACAAAGGCCCCATGGTGCCCACTACATTTTTACACAGAGAACCTCTGGGCAGTTGTTGTTCTCTAGACAAAACTAAAAACCACCGTGAACCTAGAGCAGAAGACCATCAGAAAGGTGTCCCACACAAACAGACAGAATGATAATTTCAAATGAAGTGCAGACTTGTGCAGAGGCTGACTTAGAATCCTTCCTATGATTTCCTAGCTTAAAGCCATGGCTGATAATGTAGTTGGCATTGCTCCAGTTGTTAATTATACATGATCATTCTTGAAACTGGTGAGTAACACAGTGTAACTTTAATATCTCATGGCCCAAAAGTCTACCAGCCTTCTAAGTGAAGGAGCGCTGTCAGGTATTCAAATTCATGAAGGAGCTTTAAAATAGTCCCCTTTGAGTGGATCTGGATCTAGTCCATCATTTCCAGTAAAGCTGTTATTACTGGCAATAATGCAGCCTTGCTAAGACCAGAGAAGGACCTAACAAGATTTTAAAATGCAAGTGTATGCAAAAATATCACATGGAAAAAGAAGTATCATTGCCGGACTGCTGAAACAGTCATTTCGTAACAGTTTGACCGGGGAAAACAGAACTCTTAGGACAGGTCAAGGGAACTCAGGTCACTGCTAGTGATCACGACAGAGCTCTATAGACTGCCGTATCATCAGCTGGTTTCCAGTACATTTTTGAGCAAAATGTTGAGCAGAAAGTACCTTTGAAAGCCTGATGTACTCTAATGAGCTAGTCCATCAAAGGAAGAATAGAGATCCTCATCTCTACCAAACAAACACTCAGAGCAGGCAGTCAAACACCATGGCCACTCTAGGGTCCCAAACTGTTCTAACGGTAATATTAAAACTTATATCTTAAATATTTTATGTATCATGGAGACAGATGTCTCTTCCAAATCTAGCCATCTTAGCTTAAACTAATTCTTTTTACAGTAAGATCACCTCAATGGGACTTGGTATGTGCTCCCAACTCTGTGATTTTAAGGTCAGCTTTATAAGCTTTCCAAAGACAGGCTAACCCAGCACATCTTGAAGCTGACTTAGGAGCATCAGGACACCCTCACTGCTGGTGACCTGCAGAGTTATACTCCTGCACTCATCCACAGGGGTTATCACAAACAGCTCTGGCTGTGATTTTCTCAACTGCCTCTTGCAAAAAGGGACACTGATCTGCAGCTTCTTTTAAAGCACAAACAACTCTCTTTGGGAGAGCAAACATACAGCTGATCATACTGGAGGGATCCAACAGGGAGACTTGGTTTTCCACATTTAATTGCAGAAATAAAGTGATTCTTCTTCTTCACTGGAAGAGCTGCTTTTCCTGCCTAGTATCCTCTCTATCATGTTAGCTGCCACAGGATATTAAGCTCTTACCAAATAAAATCATTTACCATTGCAGGCTAATGGACTGAGCACATGCAGTAGGAAGAGCAGAGTGATTTATACTGGAGACTTACAAAGCTTTATGGACACCATTAGTGGCAGAATATAAGACCACATTTTGAGCTCCCACATTTTTTAATCTATGTTTGCATTTAATGCTCATCCCTTGCTAGCATGTCTGTATCCTTTTGTTTCTGTAATCCCTGATGCCCCTCAGAAGCATTAGCATGCAACTTGGTAAAACTTCACAGAAACCAAGAGGATTGTTCAAGAGTAATATTTAACACAGAGTGGTAAGCTTGCATAACACAAACATGAAGCTTCATCAAAACCAGAAAAGCCATTTTGCAAATACACAGTAGATAAGGAACATCTCCTTATACTTACATGGCATTGCATGGTATATGCTGGGCCAGTACTGCCCACTGTCTCTCTTCAGCCAGACACGAACTGTTCTACAAAAGAAAAAGAAAAACACAACACACACATGAGGAAGAACGAAAAAATAACCATGAATGAAAACAAAGTGACGACGACGAATGCACAAGACCTTCTTCAAAATTAAATTATTTTGCTGAGAGGGGAAAACAAACATGTGAACTCCTACAGCAGCCTTACGCATCAGCGTCAGATTAACTTCTGTAAGTTGATGAGGGTAGCCTGTTCCTCGGTTCCATGTAGCACTCAACACCTTGGCTGAACACAGCACAATAGTATTTGGAAATTGGTATGTTTTTTTGTTGTTTGCCTTTTGCAAGGACTGGAATACTACTGTTCATTCAGTGCCTCAGATAGAATTTGGGACACCCATCATAGTCCAGGAAGCCACACCTGTACCAGCCCATCCAGTCCCCTGCAGAAGCCTTCCCTCTGCTTTCAGAAAAAGCCTTGGTCCACCTGCTGCTTGTTGTTTTGTTGTTTTGCTTCAGGAAAACTTCTAAGCAAAGAAATGACATTCAGAGATTTTCAGCTTCTCTTTAGTAAAATTATGTCCATTTGTGCCAACAATGAGCTCTTCAGCTTCACGACCTTCCCATCTCCTCAGTGTACTCATAGCGCTATCAGGCGCTGAGCATCAGGCTGACAAAATCGAACTCTTATCCTTCTCTGAAAAGGATAATCAAGGCAACAGACAGCCTGGCAGTCCTCCTCTGCCCCATCAGTTTGGGGTTGCCATCCTCGAACAGAGGCCACCTAGAACCACACAGTGGTCCAGGCCTCTCCACAAGCATATCAGTGGTTTCCTCTCTGCTAGAAGAAGAGAGGAATGTATCCCAATGTATTTTAGGATTACTTTTGCTTTCTCAGAATCATGCTGTACTGGAAGCTCCCTGTCACTCAATCCACACCCTTCACATGCTTGAGACGCCTGTTGCTTGTCTCCTGAGCAGAGGATTTGGACTGGTATACTATCTGGGTCATTAAATATTCATTATTTCAATCATCAGTCGTCCACTTGTTTCAGTCCAGTCTCTGAAGCCTCTTTCTAATTGAAGCTCTCTCATAACTTTAGCTCATCAGCTAATTTCATCAAAACACGCCTAGTAACTGTGTCACCAGTTAAAGCAGCAGACAACCAGTAATCTACTGGTTCCTGCATAGCCCACTTGCATCCCATTTACAGCCAACTATTAACTTGCCTTACTGTTACTCAAATCCTTATAATTTCCAATTTTAACTAGTAAACTCTCCATATAATACTGTATTCTATGTGTTACTGATTTACACCAAATACATTAGCCTTCGCCAGAAAACTTAGTTGTCCAAGACAGGATCATGTTAATGTAGAATAAGAGATTTTTAACCCAACACCCACTTCTATTTAGTCTTTTCCACCAGTTAGCATGCAACAGTGGATACAAGAGGGATCTTAAAACTATTTAAACTTAAGCTTTACTTTCTTGTAGAAAATTGATAATTTGCACTTGACAATATCAAGAAAAAAAACACAAAAAAAACCCCCAAAAAAACAAAACCCAAAATCAACCAACCAACAACAACAAAAAAAAATACACACACCAACAAAAAAAAATCCCAAGCAAAAATAGCTTTTTCCAGTTCATGAAACATGGAAGTATAGCTTAAGAAAAAGACTACATGGTCATTACTACTGCTACCTCATTTTCATGGAAAAGCAGTTTTCAGCCCCTTTTAGCCAGGAAAAGTTTAGAGTAACATGTTAAAAATTATAATAATATAATATAAATAGATCAAAGACGTTACATTTGCAAAATGAGTCTGAATAGAGATGCCATACAATATAATAAAGCAATCTGACTAGTTATCTGTCCTGCAGGCTTTAAGCTAAAGGCTGCACCATTATGTGTCCCCAGATTGCATATATCCAAAATCAGGCTTCTGCTCATCCTGCCCTGCATCCAAACTCATTTTTCAGCAAATATTTCAGAGACCTGTGTATTGGGCACCCCACAAGCTTTATCATTTTAGAAATGTCTCAGGCATATATTTTGGCACAGCATGTGGCTCTAAAAACTAATATTCCACTGGGTCAGCAAGTCTCATGGTTAGAAAGCTCTCACAAGTTTCTCAAAACATTTAAAATTCAGTATAATTACCTCCTAATTCTAACAGCTTTTTTGCGATGAACATATTGCAAAAACTGAAGTAAATTTGAAGCAAAACCACCCATCCTTTTTTCAGGCAGACTTCATCAGCTGATAACAGTGCTATTGTATTGTCGACAGGGATAGAGCCAAATCCTGTCATTCCTTGGTGTAGCTGGCCGGAGCTGTTGTCATAGAGGCACTCTGCTTCCAGACCTCAGGTCTGGGAAGATATCCATAAGCACAGGGCTATATGCCAGGGTCCACCCAAAGGAGTCCACCTTTGCTAAGGAAGTGGTCACTGTAGTTCTGGAATCACATCAGCCTGTTTCCCAAAACAGGCAAGCTCTTATTAATGCGTTTATCCTCATCAAGTGAGATTATCATTGAAATAAACGAGTTTGTAGAAAAAAAAACCAACATGGGATGAATCACAGGGACCTGAAATAACTCACTACGAAACAGCCCTGAGGAAGTGTACCAATATCCTGTGACAGTCTTGTCATACTTGACCATCCCAATCTATATAATTCAATGCTACCAGTTTCAAAACTTGCAGGCTTTGGCAAAGCTGCATCTCCTTCTAGATCATCTTACAGATAATTCAGCTTGTTAAAAAACAAAACAAACAAAAAAAAAACTACACACAAGAAAAGATCTCTCAAAAGCTGGAGGAAACAAAAATGGATTTTGTTTGCAAAAATAGCAAAATTTGGATGCTTTGGATTCTTTTTTAAACTATACTCACTGCAGACTTACTAATTAGTTTGACAATTATGTCAATGTTCAGACTGTCAGATGAACGATAATAACAAAAAACAAACAAACAAACTTTTCTGCTTAAGTTCAAAAAAACCCCCAAACCTGGTGGAGGTTCCTAATTAAGAGCAAAACTGCTTTTACTAGTGCAGGCCTCTTCTGTAGGCACGCAGTATGCTCATTCCTTCATACTGTCAAATATATTTCCATTCAATGACTAATTCATGTAAAATGAGAAACAAAGCATTCTAAGAATAAAAAGACTATGAAAAGATATTATCTAACCCTAAGGTGTGTGAAAGGGAACATAACAAGCAAGTTAGTTCATGTAACTCGTTACCTAAATACTTGTCTCCCCAGTATATGGAACATATACTCTTCAGAGGGCCATGAAGATGATTAGAGGGATGGAGCACCTCTCCTGTGAGGACAGGCTGAGAGCTGGGGCTGTTCTGCCTGGAGAAGAGAAGGCTCCGGGGAGACCTTCTAGCAGCCTTCCAGTATCTGAAGGGAGCCTACAGGAGAGCAGGAGAGGGACTCTTTGTCAGGAAGTGTAGTGATAGGACAAGGGGTAATGGTTTTAAACTGGAAGAGGGGAGATTTAGATTGGATATTAGGAAGAAATTCTTTCCTGTGAGGGTGGTGAGGCACTGGAACAGGTTGCCCAGAGAAGTTGTGGGTGCCCCATCCCTGGGAGTGTTTAAGGCCAGGCTGGATGAACAACTGAACTTGGGAGAAGAGAGTGTCTTTTTTTCAGCTGCAGTTCTGCACGTTTTTGATACTTCTTAACACAATACTATCCACCAGACACCAAACCCAGAGCTTTTGAAACTTCTAAAGAATACAAAGAAAAAAAAAAAAAAGAAGCATGAATGAAAATTAGCTTTTTGAATGGATATATAGCATGAAGAGTACTTGGTGGTTGCATGGTTACTGGACTCAAATACAGCACCCACCCAAGTCAGGATCCATTCTTCAACTGCTCTAGAGCAATTCAGTTGGCATCACCATGGAAATCAGTTGTCCCTTCATTTTGTTGCAGTGAATTGGCTTGGAAAGATTTTTAGAACCTGTCAAATCAATGGAAAATCTTCTAAGCCTTTCCATAACAGAGATGATTTATTTTTAAACGAGACAGGCTATGCAGAAATAATTGTGCCATGAAAAAGACAGGCTATGTCTTTATATATTCAGGGGATTTAAAAGCAAAATTGCTTTTTTTCTGTTATGCACAGGAGTATGTGTCTCAAGTCCAGGTGGGCTGTGGTTGTACTGGCATATCCCAAATGCACTGCTAGGCTGTGCACATCCACAGGGGTTAAGCTTCTTCTAACCACCCACTACTCGGGAACGTGCCTGAGTCAATGGCAGCAGATCCACCTCAGCGTGGCAGCTCTGCTCTTCCCCATCTACAGAAGTTTATTCAAGTAGGGGTAAATGCCATGATATCTTCATTCTGATAAAGACATCTTGCTCCTAAAAATGCTCGTTTGTGCTTTTAGGTTGCAGTGCGCTCCATGAAAGCCTGCACAATGCTGCCATGTAGGATGCAAGATTCTCTACCTAATCCCTAGTCTGACCTGAGCTTCTTCTCATCTCACTGCTGGAAAACTCAGTGTCACCTGGAGCTGTGAAGCTGAGTCGCTGTGACTGACTCATAGGCAAATTAAAATTGAGGCAAAAGACAAATATTGTTGTTACGTACAGTACAGACATATTAGACATGTCTAAGCATTGTCCCATGATGTTTGCATGTTGCAATACTGTGAACTCTGTTGTAGTGAGATCCAACACCACCATTACCCAGAGAAACAAGTTATTCCTACTCCACTTCTGCAGAGCATCTGTAAAACCACCAGTTCTAGTTGTGAATGAAGAAATCTGATGTATCAGTTTCCCATAACAGATTCCTCCTCTCCTGTTTGTGAATGTTTGCCTTCCTCACTCCTGCTTTTTTAAACATTTATCTTCACTGAGATGCACTTGTGTAATGCACTACCACCTTCATGCCCCAGGCATACGCCAGCTGTACAACAGAGCAGAGGTAATCCTCAACACACAATTTACTACAATATTTTGCAGGTATTCTTAGTTTTCAGGAAACTGTTTTAGATGGCATTTTAACATAGTCCTCATTATTCGTTATACCTTGGACCATATATTGTGGGTATTTTTGATCTCCTGTCTTGCCAAGGGACCAAGAAGGGTGAGTATGAAAACCAGTTCAAGCTTCACAATGAGTTTTATTCCTATTTGTAGTGAGTACCTGGTGCAAAGCTTTTCATCTGTCACTTTCTAAGTCATGTAAATCTCATCCAGTGACCAACGCCTGCCCCATGTGCATTACTGCTTGTCAGGAAAGTGAGGCAATTCATCAGTGCAAATGACATTACATGGTTAAAAGTGCAGACATCCCCTTCCGTCAACTGTCCTAGCCACAGAGTTGATTTAACACAATAACAGAACAGTTTCCAAATAGGAAAAGGAAGACACTAAACTATTCTGGAAAAAATCCTTTAAAATGCTCATCTAGGTATTTATTTGACAGAAGAAAAGAGATTAGGATAATACTATATGCAATGGTAGTGCAGTCTGTGAGGTTTCAGGCATAACTAACCAAGTATTAGCACATCCTATCAATATATTGAAGTCTTCTTTTGTGCTGAAGCAGAAAACTTAAAAACTCTGTCTGTTCCTAAATATTCAATAATGGACAATTCAGAAGTATTAAAAAGCTGTAACTCTCTAGAAGCTAAACTGCATCGGAAACAGTGAAAGCTTTATCTGTTGTCATTAAATAAACATGACAATAGTAGCATTTGAAGTCAAAATATAACACTGACAGTTTTACTACCTTTAACAGGGAGACATAGTCGTTAGAAGTGGGATAAGGAAAAATATTTAACAACTGCATTAAAGATACTACAGTACTATAAACCTCCCAATTTCTCCAGGGACTTCTGTGGGCAAGACATCTGAAGAGATTCTGGCTCCCACCAATTAATGACATGAATTGCTACTGGGATTTTCCGAAAGAATAAAAGATCTACTGCCATTTTACTGGAACCAGCAACAAGGAGTTTCATTGCTCTGATAAATTTTAAAACAAAATATATGAAAGCAAAGGTCAAAACCAGAAATAATTTCCAATCCAGCCTGTGTATCAGGGAAAACAAAAATAAAATTAATACTAGAGTACCAAAACCTCAGGCACCAAAAGAACTTTATCTAACAGGTCCTTACCCTATGCTCTCCTGGAAAAAAAAACAAACCCACATCAACCCAAATACTTCCACACCATCACCACCCTCAAAACCAGTCCCAAAACCCCAGGAAAGTACATGACTGCCTCACAGGCTCACCCATGCTAAGCCCCACAAAGTCCATCACACAATTCTGATGGAGGGTTCTACATAAACCTTATGATTTTTGGGCAGATTTCAGGTTCTCTCTCATTTTCACTGGTTTTGATGAACAAACATGCAATTTAAAACTAATCAAAGGTTACTCACTGAGCTTTTTCTACAGCTATGAGACAGCGTACAGCTACACACCACTGTAGACATGTTACAGCTTTTCATATTACAAAAGGACATGTTTGGTTTCTGAAATGAAGTGCAAGAGCTACTAATTCAGGAAAGGAGGGCAATATGTGGAGAAAAGATTAAAGACTTTTGAAACAGGCTTTATTTCAGGGCTGTTTTAGAGAGGTTAGCAGCACTTACATAAGGGCATTCGTAGAAGCTACAATATCTTCATTGTAACTTCAGTCTGTAACTCAAGCATCATGCTTCCTATAAAATAAAAGCCTTTTGAGCAATAATTGCAATTGCACTCTTTACACTCTATGACTCAAGCCCTACAACAAAGTATGTATCATAGAATGGTCTGAGTTGGAAGTGACCTCAAAGATCATCAAGTTCCATGGGCAGGGACACCTCCCACTAGACCAGGTTGCTCAAAGCCCCATCCAGCCTGGTCTTGGACACTTCCAGAGATGGGATATCCACAACTTCTCCAGGCAAACTGTGCCTGTGTCTCACCACCCTCACAGTACCCTCCCAGTACAGAATTTCTTCCTGATATCTAATTTAAATCTCCATTTCATTCTCCTGATATCTAATTTAAATTCTCCATTTCAATTTAAAACCATTACCCCTTGTCCTGTTGCTACATTCCCTCATATAGAGTACCCCTTCAGGTACTGGAAGGCTACTATAGCGTCTCCCCAGAGCCTTCTCTTCTCCAGGCTGAGCAAGCCCAGCTCTCTCAGCCTGTCTTCATAAGAGTGGTAAGCAGGGTCCTTGAATGTTCAAGGGCACTGTCAATCCCATGCAGTGATATAAAGCCTACCTGCTTCAAATTTATCCATGCCCAGGCTAGCAGAGAATTTTTTTGGTGAGGTTTATCACTCCAGCAATCACCATGATAATGATCTACATGGTACTTGTCAGACAGGGGTCAATAAAAGTCCAGACTTCTCATTTCTCCTCCTGCCACAAAACAACAATGCCAGATGCATAATTTACAATGCAAACACCAGTCTGATGCTGAACAGGAACCTCAGGAGCCGCTCTGTAGTCTGGTGCAAAGAGTAGAGGGAAACACACAAAGGGGTTCACTCATGTGCTTCTTTTAACCATCAGGTACTGGCAATGAATCTGATTTTTGCTACCCTTGATGATCCTCCTTATTAAATCTAATAGTTTTATTTGCTCTCCTTCATAATCCTCCCCTGTGAATGTCTCTTCCTCATCAATTCTGAAGAGTTACTAGTATAGTTCATTGGCATCATAGTTCATGCCAGCAAGACTCTGGATCCTACAAGAAATAAAATATACATGTTATACAAAAATTTTGGTCATAAATAATTTCATTTTGAGCCAACAGCTCCAGTGAAGACAGGGAATGAGCTACTAAGGAGTTGTACAAACTAAGCTCAGGGATTAATGATCTTGCAGAGTGCTTGGGTAGTTTCTTTCTGCTTAGGAGGAACACAAAGGAAAAAATCTTGGAACAAAGCTGAAGCGCAAAGGTAACCTAGGGAAGAAACCACATACTTCAAGTACTGTATATTTACCACCTATCTTCAGAAAACAACATTGCACAAAACAGCATGCCAAGTAATTAGGTAGACGGACTGAAAGACAGGAATTTTTCACACAGAGCTTATGCAACATCCTAACTCAAACCATGCTTTATAAGTTATTTCCTCATTTAATTCATGCTGTCGTAAACGAAATGCAAATGAATATTACATAATCAGAAAATGTCAAAGTTATATGCAGCTATAGATTTGCATGGGTTTGTCAGGCAAAACTGATATAACCATCAGTGGTACTTAGACCTAAGAGAAAAAGACACCACTTTATTTAATACAGTTTTGGTTTACATAGGGAGCTTTTGGGGTATTTTGTGGGAAGTGACCAGAAAATCTCAGGAGAAATGGATTTTAATCACTCAAACCCAAATGATAGCATCATGACAGTTTTACTACTCAGCTGTGAAACAGTTTCCACCCATTTTTCAGTTTTCTGGACAATGAGCAATGCAGTTCAGTGATTTTTCCAGTTACTCAAGCACATATGCCNATCATGCTAAGGTTTTCATTTTTTTTTCAAGCAAAGTTTCAAAATTAACTCCCTCGTTAAGGCCTGTGCATCAGTCTTTCTTACAGAGATTTGGGGTAATAAAATGACCTTCATCTCTCCCTCTTGCCCACAGACCTTGCCCGCCTACACCCCACCAAATGAGCTTCCAGAACAGATGCAGCTTTGGTGCGTCTTGTACTGATTGATTCCTATTTGCATTCATGAACCATAAATGGACAACTTTTTGAAGGTAACCACATTGGGTGATTTAATTATTGCAATCCAATTACTTTCACCTCCTTCCCACATTCAAATGTTTCAGTAATGGAAATTACTAGAAAGATCCTCATTAGATTAAAATACAGGCCTGCTATGCAAGGAGTGACTCAGTGGAACCATGCTAAAAATACCTACTGGACCAACGATTTTCAAGAAAGCAATGTTTCAGCTTCTCTCTATATTGTCGATGTAGCAAAGGCAAAATCCAAGAACCAGCCAGGTCACTAGCCTGCTTCCAGCTGCTCGGTAGCAACATCTGTCCAGAAGAGCATAATACCTTTTTTTTTTTTTCCCCAAAGCTACTGTGGACTGCCAACTAAATTAGTGATCGCTTTTAAGTTATGCATGCTTCGCTCTGCATAAAAATGAATTCATTACTCAGACGAAAAAATAAGCTTATGCTTTTGAATCTATGAAGTAAAATCTGGACATACCCATTTTCAATATACATACCACCAGCAAGACATTTCTTAGAAATTATATTTATATATAGGTTAACTTAAATAAAAAGATTGATATTTGTTCCCAAGCACTAAATTATGTTCCTAGCTGGAATATACAACAAACATAAATGCTATTATGCTGGAGCAGAAAGAATTTCCTCAGTTTTACTCTTCTTTCCCATTTTGGTCTGAAACGATACCAAACTATCAGTAAGAAAACAGCACAGCACCTGGGGGATCAACGCGAAAGAAAAAAAAAAAACAAAACAAAACACCCAAGTAATAAAGAGGTATGGAGGAAGACAAGAGATCCTGACTCAAACAGTCATACCCTTAGGCCTCAATTTATTTTTCATATAAATGTTTTCTTCGGTTAACTATACAGTGCAGCATCTGGTAAATTATGGCTTTACTGTGGGGGAAGGAACCCACATTTCCACATCCATGATGTTCTATTCTCAGCATTTTAATTTCTGGATGTAAGTCATCTCCATTATTCATTGCAAAAGACTAAATTAAATCATTAACTACTCCACTGCTTCTTGGAGGTTATTTGATATATTCATTGCAGATATTTGAGAATCCTAGTGGAAGGAACATAGGGTTCTAGCTGCAAAAAGGCAAGAGCACACTCAACCTGTAAAAATGTTATTTTCCACTGACAGTACACTTATTGCACTCAGTCAGAAAGTACTTAACATGCAACACAAAGTTGTAGAGGAAAACCTGTTTCTTGGATTCTGAGAAGAACACCAACCATATGTTGATGAAAATCAACCCTCTTCCAAGCAAGCAGCTGTTAAGTCCAAACATATGCACAGTTGCCATAAAATTGTTACCTCTCCATTTACACATCTATTTCTGTCATTATACAGAATTTCACTTTAATTTTTTTTTTTTTTCTGGTTTTGTTCATTGTGACCCCCTGCCCCCAAACCAAAACCCACCAAACTCAAACCCACTCCTCATACCCATATGGTACGGGTAAGTTCCTCAGCCAACAAATAGGACAACCAGCTAGTCACGTTTGGCTGTAGATGTTGAATGCTTATTGAAACACCCTCTCTAAGAACAGATAAGCTTTTGTACTTCAAATATTGATGAACAATTATGTTTTTCCACTGTTTTTCCAAACACAGCAAACACATCAACTTGGAATGTATTTGCCTGCTCTGCACAACACCAAGATGCCTCTGGAAATGCTCTCCTTTGAGAAGGACTTTCTGCAGAGGAATCCCATTTCCAGTTCACCAATGAATTTTAACAATGATTCATGAGTGATAAAGTATTCCCTCATTTTTTCTCCTCATTGCTATCTTCCCCTCAGGAAAGCCTGACTCAGAGAGATTTTCACTGTCCTCACACAATCCCAACTCTCCTACCTGCTTTGCTCTGCTAGAGGAGGCAAGAAGCTACTCTTGCTCTAACCCAGCAGGACAACTTTGGCTGAGGAGTCACAGTATTCTTTGGGAAGGAAAGCAGCAAGCCCAGCAGCTTCAGTGCCAGCAAAAAGGGACAGAGAAAGGAGGGCAAAGCAATGCAAACCCAACCCCATCCTGAAAGATTTGCTCTTCAGCTGCAAAAGAACGGCAGTCCTGAGGTACCTCGCCAGGGGTTCTCAGATTTCTTCTTATCACACATACTGAGAAGTGTATTGTGAGGTGCCAGCAAAGCCTATATTTCTGATTCTGTAATTTAGAGGTGATCTGGCATTTCAAGCTAATTTCAACATCCTCTTGCTCTTGTCTTACAATGCTAGAAGTTTCTTTCGTCTCTAATTTCTCCCCTGGTTAGTTGCTGTATATACTCCTAGCATTTCTTACATACTTCCTTTTTAAGGTAATTAATTTTTCCAGTCTCTTGGGAAAGCTGTTTTTGTATCCTATTCTCCTTACCTGTCTTCCAATCCCTCTAATGAGACAATATCCTGTCTGAACTGGCATCTTCTGTACTAAAGACAGCAATCCAGCCACAGACAAACCTGCTGAATTATAAGAGCATTATCATTCTTTCTTTATCCATCTTCTCCCCATACATACACTAGCAGTGTTTGTTTATTTGACAGCAGCTTTACATAGTTTTTTGTTCACACTGGCACAATTCAGAAACTTACAAAATATGGATGAGAGAAAAACGTATATTTATCAATACTAGATTCTCTCTGAGATTCACTGATGTCCACTTACAACATTCTCCTGCAGCTCTTTACATCCCTCCAAACCCAATCAGCTTATCTGCTAATTTGGGGCAGACTGCAGTGGTAGGGGAGAGAGCAGAGGATTTGCCAGCTACAGCTTCTAGGGGCAATCCCAGAACCACATGTTCCTGGCAAAGAGAGGTAGAAAGAAAATGATAAAAGAGAGCAATAGGCAGAGGCGATCGCAGACCAGGGAAAACCTTGAAGGTATACAATACACTTTCGCCTTGTGAAGATGAGACAGGAGAGCCACGTCTATTACATAAGCATTAGGAGGACACAACCAACTCCCTCCTCAGGTATGGGAAAATACATTATTTGAATACATGAAAACAGTGCAATGTATTACAGTGCAGTCTTGTAATGACATCTGTTGGAATTGCATGTGACAAGTGGCCACTGCTCAGGTGACTGCTACACATCTACCAAACCAATAAAGCCTGTAGCAGCTCCCATGTATTTATCTTGTCATTGTCTTATAGGCAACTGCTGCTTTGCAAAAAGAGACAGCTTTAAGTTCATGGCTAAAGCATCAAACATTATTAGAAACCCTCTAGCAGCACCTTGTTAGTAGCTTATTTCACAGACCTATTTTTCTCTAGAGGGTTACGGGAGTCCTCTGCAATTTCTGTCCAGATGCTGTCTTGGTTTGCATTCTCCAGATCTGTATTGCTGCCATTCATAGACAAAGTATTAGTCTGAGCTTGGTAGAAGCAGATTCAAGGTCTTGAGAAGAACGAAATAATCAGCTCTAAAGATCTGCCTCTGTTTTACAATCACTCCTATTTAAATCCCATTCCAAGATAATACAAAAGGCAACATCTTGAAGTTCAAAAGTATTAAGTTCTTTACTAGGTCACGCTATTAGGCACGGTGACCACAATTAAGGTCTTAATATTTATATATTTACAAAAATCAGATATTTGAGGCAGGCTGCTTTCAAAGCAAGGTCTTTACGTCATTGCCAATTTAACTACTGATCAACTGTACATATTCACTGGAAAAAGCTGATCAGCTTTCTCCATCCTGAATAAAGACAGGATTCCTTACCAGAGACCTTCCTGCAACAGCCTGCCCAAAAAAGCACTGGCAGATACGGACATTACGGCAGTTGCAAACCATTTTATAACATGTATCACAGAACTGGCCTACAACAGCAGCACAGCAGATACAAAGAGCACATCATCCACTGTTCTACACCATCAGAAACAGTGTATACTGCATGGAAGCCATACCACCCATCCCTATCACAGTCAAGATGGTGCTGTGCCTGTCACTACTATTAGCGTATCAGGCAATCCTCAATGTGGAGTGTAAAGATGTGGAGAGACTAAGCTATTTCACTAGTAATAAGAGGAGGATTTGTACAGTTTCTTCATAGGAAAGGATGCCTTGGTGTTAACTGAGATCATACATCACCTATCTTTGAGTCAAGTAATATTATCCCGGCAGCCAGAGTTATGAGCAGAGGGGTTGCACATGCATGAACTCAGCTTGTGCCATACCACTGCATCCAGAGATGTTGCCTTTCAGCAGGAGGCTACTAGTTAGCATAGGCATGCAGAGTGCTAAAGACGTGTCTGAAGTAATGACTTTGGGCTTCTTGAGGTCTATTGAACACAGAGGATAGCAGCAGATTGAAGCAGACTAGATCTATCACTGACCTTGGCAGAGGACACAAGATTTTAAATGGTAATACAAGGTAGAAGACAGCTAGAGACCACCCATTGGGCAAGTAAATCCTTGTGCTACTAGTTAAAGCATAAAATCAGATCACAGCATCTGCCAGGAAAAAGAAGAGCTGAGATGGTTAAAGGCAGTAAATAAGGGAAAGGTCCTCTATGATGCCGCTGCCTTGCAGGCTCAGCACTGCCTGAAGCGTTAAATCAGGTTTGTAATTCTGGCTCAGCTATTCACAGGTCAGACAGGATTGCTTCTTATGCAGAGGGCAGGGAGGGGAGGAACAGCTTTCCTTGCAGACAGTTAAGCTACTATGCAGAAAGGCTGAGACGGTATGTCCAGTTGCCTCAAGCCATGAGATACGCTTCCCACAAAATAAACCCCACTCCTTTGGTTTCAAAATCCATGTGTGTTCAGCTGTGTCAAGCAGTTCCTCCTCCCACCCTCCTGTTCTGGTATCTGAGGCACGCTGAATACATCCAGGTGGAACGACCTGACAGTCCAGTAAGTCTCTGGCACATGTCACATCTAATACAAATTATATTGTGTCTTCTTATCAAACACACAGAACGAGCTTTGGAGGGACAGAAAATTTGAGAGCGGTTGCTTATTGAGAAATGTAAATCATTAACAATCCACAGCAGATTAAGTAGTTTACTTAATTCAGAGATGTCCCAACTACTGAGCACCTGGGAGGGAGGCAGCACACATGGAGGGCATTTAATAATTTACTCAGAGGCCAGTGGCAGGTAACAGTTTTTATAATCAATTTTCAGTCCAGTTGGAGGGGAAGAGGAAGAAGAGATTAGACAGAGCTGTCCTGTGGTCAGGGTCTGGCCCCTAAAACAGATCAGCTGGACAGCTTGCTCTAAATAATACAAACAAACAGGACCAGAAGGTTTACAAGAAAGACCCAGAACAGTTATGACCTTGAACACCGTAGTGAACAAAAGGTTTGTTTTAGAAATACACACAAATTTTCATCATCTGTGCTGCACAGCATAAAAAAAAATGCAAGCTAACAAAGGCTCTTAGAAACACAACAACATTTGCTCAGAATTTCACAAATATATTTTTGCTCCCCAGCACTGTACCATTAAAATACTTGCTTCATTCAAGTCTGAAAGACGAACGTTTGTCTTTGCTTTTCCCATAATTTTTTGTGTGTATGTGTGCCAGAGCATTTAATAGTTTTGTTTGAGCAAATTTTGAAAAGGAAAATATTTCCGTAGAAGGAAACAAAAGCTATGTATGGCAGCTAATTAGATGCCACTGAACAATGGGGATCTACATTTACCTTTCTCACTAGCCAGCCAGTAACCTTTACTTAAAGTATAGGAACCAAAGAGACAGTCCAGTAGTCCACTTCCAAATCATGCACTTAAAAGCTTAGAGATACCTTTCTGTACTCCCATTCAGTTCTCCCAGTCATCCTACCCTGTCTGCTCCTCTGGCACCCTTCAATTTTATGCATGTTTCAATCATGCTATTTCTCTCCCCAGAGTTCTGACTCCAGCTCTCTGGTTCAGAAAGGGCTGACAGTGATTTACAAGTCCTGCTAAGCTTGGCCTTTTAAAAATACTCACGCAACTGGCAAGAACATAGCCTCCTGATGCATATGTGTGTGTGGGAAAGGTGTAGACACTCCCTTTGCATCCCAGTCCTCCTGTTTTCAAAAACACCCATTAAGCAGTAGATACCAGGCTACCAAGGTCACCTCTCCTTAGCACTAGCAGGTTTTCAGCATTTGTGCACCCTCAAGCAACTGCAGAGGTAGCCTACATACCTACTTGTCATGGTTTCAGCCAAATTTTCCAAAACCAGATTGACAGATGGCGCTTCCTCCCCCCCAAAAAAAAGAAAGGAGAGGAAGAGATAAGGAGATTTAGGAGTTTAGAATGAACTAAAATACTTTAATGAAGTATTATACTAAAATGAAAGTAAAAAGAAAATAATGAAAAAATACAGTATATACAAAACCTTATCAAGATCCCAGGATGACAATCATGTCACCAGCAGGTGTTGGGACAAGTTTCAGACTGCACTAACTAACCAACAGGAGCTGGATTCCAGGTCTGGAGTCAGAAACGCTCAGATCAGGGTCAGAAGCAGGTGAACAGACAGGGTCCTCCTCAGACATTGGCCATCAAAGAAAGAGTTGACCCTTCGATCCCTCAGTTTTTATACTGAGTGTGATGTGGATGGGATGGAATACCTCCATTGGTCAGTTTTGGGTCACCTGTCCTGTCCACTCCTCCTTGCAGGTGTGACCCCTCTACACTTTTCTGCTTCCAATGGGGCAAATAAGGAAATAATCTGACCTTGGTTGTTATAGCAGTAAGTATAAGCAAGGGCCTCTCTGCATACCATCCCTTGATATAATCAGGTCTTATCACTGTGAGAGTGAACAGTTTTCTGGCCAATGTGTTGTTAATTTCAGAGTTCAGTTAGTTAGAAGAGGCCCAGCTAAAAAAGTAAAATTGTAAAACAGAAAATTGGCTCATTTTACCTCAAACCAGGACACTACTCAAGCAGCTGTTGGCTCTTTCT
This sequence comes from Pedionomus torquatus, assembly GCA_013398155.1. Classification (NCBI taxonomy): domain Eukaryota; kingdom Metazoa; phylum Chordata; class Aves; order Charadriiformes; family Pedionomidae; genus Pedionomus; species Pedionomus torquatus. The sequence continues at coordinate 401,723 of VZRU01016409.1, forward strand.
TCACTAAGTAAAATATGGCTTTGAAGCCATGAGGAAAAGACAAATACTGCCATTCCCTTCACCCCACTGCAAAGGAAAGGATCTCTTACCATTTGATTTCCATTTCTCTACTGCTTGTACTATCCCAGTCCACTTCCCATTGCCTGATAGGTATCACATATTCACTGTCTCTCAATTACTCAAAGCAATTCAGTGCCTTTTAATAATATCGAAACAAGCTAAAAAAGAAGAATCCATTTATGAACTGGGAATTATTATGGGCTGCTGGTGGGAAAGGAGCTGCTGGAACATGGAAAGATACTTCAGGTTTTCCGAAGGCACATTTGGCAAATAAATACTGATAAACATGCTGAGCATCTTTCACATCACCAATGCTCAAGGTGGTTTTAATCATGGCAAAAGGTTTTCCCTGATCCAAGCTGCCCCAGTTTCACTCATATCAAATGACTGCTTGATAATGGTATTTAACAGCAGCCAGCATTAGCAAGGATGTGCGCTGTTTGAAGAGTTGATGAAAGAAGGAGGCTGCTGTCTTTTTGAATTTCTAATTGAAAAGATGGAGTCACCAAAAGAACGAATAAACAAGAAGGTGAGGAAAGGAGAGAGTGAGTTGAGAAGAGGTGCTTTGGAGACAAAACATGAATGGGAAGAATAAACAGTAGGGAACAGGTACAAATACAAAGCCTGCAGTAAAGACAGTAGCAAGTAGCTGGTTCCGTAACCCCTAGACAAGAAAACTGAAACACTATTTTTGGTTACAATCTATCCAAACCGAGGCAACAGGCTGAAGGCTGAAGACAGGCCCTTCAAACCCCAACACTCTCCACACATCTCAGTTACTGGAATATCAAGCAGTCTGTGCATGAGGTCAGCCCAACCCCAGAACAGAAAAGTCCAGCAACACACTTCGAAGTACTGAGGTGGTGTCAGACCTGGTAATGAAAACACTTCCAGCTGCATTTGACAAGTGATTATTACCCTGTGTGTAACCTCCAAAATACCTATTGTGGAAAGTATTTCTTACCTTAAAGCTTCTGCAGAGAGTGCACTTGCACTTACCCTGGTACCTAACAGATAGGATGTTCTTGTCCTGCTACTCGGGAGATTACATCCATTAGGCTGTTACTGGTTTCCTGTTAACAGATTTTTTTTTATTTTTTTATTATTTTTTTTTTTTTTTTGCATTTAAGGCAAACAAAGGTTCACTATCTATCATTGCAAAATAACCAGAGAAAAATATACAGCAGTTTGAAAAAGGAAGTCATATGACCAATGCAGATTATCTGAGTTTGGTTTCAAGCGGTCTTCTGCATCATTCTGAGTACTGCAAAGTTTGTACTTGAAATAAAATATTTTTACTGTGCATTCTTTCAGAGAGAGAAAAAGCTTCACTTCAATTGCCTTTCTTTGCAGTGTTCATGGAAAGTTTCACATCCCACCATTAAGGCTTTGCAAGTTTATCCTCTTGTTCCCTCCCCAACTTGAGTTAAGTTACTACTGAGTCTCAAGAATAAAACTTATTTGTTCAAAGAAGCTTAGCTATTGAATAAGTAAACACACACCACAGAGTTAAACTAGGTCCTGTTCACAGATTGTTTACAAAGTATTACTATTAGTCAAAACTAACAACAAGATGCTTGAGATCCTTCTGAATCAATCCTGGACAGTTAGAGAAAGCAGCGCCATGACTCAGCTTCACAAAAGAATTTAAGGATAGGGATACCAAACACTAGTAAGTCTAAGGTAAGTGTCTGGGTCTGGGAGCGTTGCTACCACTAAAGAGGTAGGCACTCAAAAACAGGACTCTCATTAAACATGGTAGTTCAAGCCAACCAATGCAAAATGCCAAAAACGTATGAAATCTCACAGCCTCCCCAGACCCAGACATACTCCTGCAATCCTAATTTGTAGTGAGTAAGCACCTGGATCCCAAACACTCACCTCATGAAGCCCATTCTGTAACAGCTTACCTGTAAGAACACTCAACTAGGAGGACAAGGCAGGCTATAAGAACTCCTGAGCAGGCAGGGACTGTCACCACCCTCCTTGGAATCAAATCTCAAATGCAAGTCAGGGCAGGGGGAATAATTAAATAAACAGTTGATACTAGGTCTTCTGCCAGGATGGACATAAGCCTGGTCATTTTCTCCCCAGTAGGTTCAGAAGCCACCTGTACCCACTAAGTTTTTACAACAGTAACTAACCACTATAGAAACTTACCAAAGCTGTGGCAGTCAGGTTCAGCAGCAGTTAAAAACATCAGAACAAGACCAGATACACACCAACTGAACAAGAATTAAACTTCTCTGCAAAGCAGGATGGATAGTCATACATTCCCTCCCTCTACAAAGAAACTTTCAATTTCTACTTTCAGCTTTGGCAAATTATTCCCCCCCACCACCATTGCCTAATTGTTTTCAGATAATACATAATCATAATACATTTCCAAATGGCAACACCATGGTCACTCTGATCTGTGATTTCAGGAGACAGTATCAATTTAGTTGCATAGGAGGAAGGGAGACAAGTTAGACATCTTGTTCTGTGTTTTGGGTTTTTTTTGTTTGTTTGTTTGTTGTTTTTTTT
>VZRU01016411.1:1316-11884 GCA_013398155.1 Pedionomus torquatus
TTTCAGTACCTGAAGGGAGCTTTCAGGAGGGATGGGGAGGGACTCTTTATCAGGGATTGCAGAGATAGAATAAGCAGTAATGATTTTAAACTGAAAGAAGGAAGATTTAGATTAGATGCTAGAAAGAAATTCTTTCCTGTGAGAGTGGTGAGGCACTGGAACAGGTTGCCCAGAAAAGTTGTGGATGGTCCATCCCTGGAAGTGTTCAAGACCAGGATGGATTGGGCTTCAGGCTACCCAGTGGGAGGTGTCCCTGCCCGTGGCAGGGGAGCTGGAACTCGATGATCTTCAAGGTCCCTTCCAACTCTAAACATTCTATGATTTTATGATCTTTGGCTAGTTATCAACCTCCATTTATGTTAAGTCTTGCATTTCATAGAGTGTTCGTAACCACTCATCTCTTGGTAGCAGTAACTTATAAAATGCACATAGTGGAATAATACATTAAATTGACAAGATTCCTTTCACCCAGTACCTGTGAGTAGCGGATACGATGTTTGCATCATTTACATGTACCATCTAGCTGGCTTTGAGCCACTGTAATTTCTAGTGGTCGTGGCAGTGCCATTGCTGAGTGATTCAAGTTTCTGCTGTGTGTGCTCATTGCACTGTCTACCCTCTGCATCTGCTTGAATTGTGACATGTTGCTGAGGGCTTGAAGAAACAAGGAAGCACAGCTGAATGGTCCCAACTGCTGTTCAGCTCTGACAAATTTGGCAAAACTGGCAGGTGAAAAGTTAGGTGTCTGCTTACTACTGAAAATGACAAAAATACACTTTTCTGCCTGATTTTCCGCATCCTGAGCATGCTAGTGTTCTGTTAGGCAGAAGTCTCTTCATTATACATTGCTCAATGGAGTCATTGTATAAATACATTATAGAAGACAGAAAGATAATTTGTATTTCCAGTATTTTTCCTGTGTGGGTATGACACACAACTCCTGGCTGACAGTAATTCTGGAACCTTATGAAATACACAGTCACTTCTACGTCCATCTGACTGATGGCACTATTAAAATTGTAAACTCATGTTGATTGAGAAATGTGACTTCTGCAGAGTTATTCTTTCTTCATATCTGGTTGTCACGAGGCACTGTGTAATGATGTCATTTCAAAATAGAATCACATCTGACAATAATTCTGGAGATATTTCATTATTGCAGCAGTGATGGATAAGAAAGAAATAATTTCCTATCTAGAGGTGGACAGAGACTGTTATATTTTCAAAGTGAATTAGGTATTGATGAAAATGTAATAACAATTACATGTCTGTGGAACTGAAGTAGGGTGACAGAGGACTAAATTGAATGTAGTCAGCACATAGCTACAGTAATGAAAAAACATACTCCCAAATGTTAGAACTATTCTGTGTATAATTCTTGTGAAAGAGAGGCTTGTATTCACCTTTATATATACATATTTTTTCTTTTTGAAACGAAGGCCTATTATTTCAATATAGAAAGCCTAGCATGAAGTTCCAGTTTGTAGAACTATTGAGAAAGTGAATGTGAGATGATTTGTGAAATTATTCCCATCTCTGTTATTATTCTGCCAACGTCCCGTGTTTATACATAATTCTGGTTATCATGCCCTTCTTGAAGAGCGTCAGCCGTGAGCGCCATTGCTTCTTTACATTTTACAAAAGAGAGGAGGCAGAGAGACAGAAAAGTGTTTCTAAATTAGACACATGAGAGATTAAATGGTTTTACCCGATTTTTGGATGGAGATTATAATGGGTTTGCTTGAGTGTATCTAAACTGTAAAACTATTTTTGCTCTGTTTATCCGTTTGCCTAGTACAGACTTTTGGCCCCTAAATCTCAGAGCGCTTGAAAGGTGAATTTTTTTTTTTTTACTTTTTTTTTTGAATCAAGATACATGGAAAAGTGAACTCACTTTGGCAAGCTCTTGAGGAGTGAAAGGATGACAGTTTGACACAATTCATGGCTAGTGGTTAACATCATATCACTAGGCTAATACATGATGAAGTAGCCCATCTTATATTACATTTGAAAAAAGGAACGTTCTGCATGCTTTTGCTTTTTACTGAATGGGAAATTCAACCTATTATACATGCAGAGAACCATCCATGTACTTCTTTGAGAGCTGCAGTAGCACTCAAGTGCCTCTCTTATTAGTAACTCAGATAAAATACAGTTGGCTTGATAGATGAAGATTAGCATGACCTCCAAGTTATCAGTCTGTACTTGAAAACAGCAGGTGTAAAAGAAGAATAAAGAGGCAACAGCAAAATTTGTAGGCAAGAGGTTAGCAGCAGGCATAGTCTCCTTACTCATGGTGTTTCACTGAAGAAATTATGTGAAAAAAATAGCCTTCTGAAAAGGAGATATATCGGTAGTTTACATTTCATTTGTGAAAATGATATTGTTTATGTGTTGTTTGAAATGAATAGGATTTCAAAATTACATGAATCTAGAAGATGACAGGAGTCTAGAAAATGGCACAAGACATTCCTTTCTCATTACAGTTCACTTCATGGTACAAACTTTTTTAAATGGGTGTGTATTGGAACTGTCAAATTATGGTGTATGTGTATGATGGTATCTCCATTTATGGTTCCAGGAAAGAGTTAAATTTTTAAAATAGTTTTTTTCATCAAAAGAGAATGTGTGCCATTTTCAGACCTGTGGAGGCTCCTCAGTTTAGAGATTCACTTGGGTTCAGGAGAAGATTTCTATGTTTTCGTGCTTGTCTTTCCCGCAGCTGGATATTCTTGCTCCTCTCTCCTCTGTTCTTACCCAGAGTCTGCATCATTCCCATGGATTCCCATCTCCTGTGCTTGTAGCCACCCCATGTCTTCTCTTCCAGTGCTACTTCTCTAACCAGTAGCAGGCTCCCTTGTTCCTTGGAATATCATTATGAGACAGCAGTTTTGATATTTTTTTCTCATTTAAAAATATAACCATCCTGTCACTTGTACTGTCCTCATATTCTAGTTTGCGTTCCAACTCTCTAACAGATTCAAAAATATCAGGTGGAGACATTTCCTATTTCATACTAAGCTTCTGTATCTGCTTTAATTTGCTTAAGGCAAAATATTTTTACAAGTATGGTTTGGAAGTAGAATTTAATAATGATAAAATTCTGGTGCACGTCGCAGTCATTCCTAGAGTCTAGGAGTGTAGCTGGCAATTGGCATCTATATGCGCACCCACACATACCAGCATGCACATACACACACATATATGCATTTTAACACCCACCATCCTTGCAATCTGGTAGAATACACACCCCATTATGCACACACAGGCTGTTCTGTTGCATAGTAAGAGGGAGAGATGCACTAATGTGTCACTGAAGAAGCTGATGAGAAATCTTGCTTTGTCTTCAGAAAACATCTTGAAGAGAGAGGCTGAGAAAAATTTACTTTTGCAGCAGGAGAGGGATGAAGGTGCAGGAGAAAGACTAGTTGTTGTGAAAGAAAGATACAGAGGGAAAAAAGGGTAAATGTGTTGAATGCAAAGGAGTGATTGAGACGTAAAGACTATTAGGAACAGAAAGTGGAAAAAAGACAAGATGGTAGAAGTGAGGGGGAAGGAGAGCCTAAAGTATCATGAAACAGTTTGGATAAAAAGACCTGCTGGCAGGAGAAACTGAGAGCATAAGGGAATTAAAAGTATGAAAGCAGTTGAGTGGGGAGGGGTTTGCAATGGTGTGTCTCAGAAAAAAAAGTTATGATGAAGGGGTGGGGTAGCGAATGAATACAGAATAAAAGTGAATAACTGGAGAGGAAAAGCAGTAACACACGTACTACTAAAACTTGGATAGTCTGAGTTTATTGTATTATATTACCTGCATTTCATAGTCTAAAACAAGAACTTGTTAACAGTGTGAAGAATAGGCTAAGATGAATTAAGGAAGTGGAAAATTTAATGAGAGAAAGGTTGTAGAACTGGCTGAAATCCAGGGGACCACCAGTTTGCTCTTCTCCACAGAGATGATTAAATGCAGGAAACCCTTAAAGCTGTGTCAATGTCTTTGAAGCCGAGCAGAGTATTTTCTCTCTCTCTCTCTCTCTTTTTTTTTCTTTAAAGAAAAAGTAAGAAAAGAGTATGAATAATAATTTGTTGTTGATTTACATCTTTTGTGAAATGTCTTTGTCCTTTTCATGTTTGTTTGGAAAATTTCACTACAAATTATTTACAAATAATAAAACAATCCTACTTATTTTCATAAGCGTCTGTACTAATAACATCCTTACTTAGTAAAATGAATTAAACATGACTCGCATAATAGCTAAATATTTGTCACGGTAATGTTTTTTGTGAGATGAATTATTCCGAAGCACTCCAATCTTCCAAAATAAATCCCAGATCGTGTTATTAGAAGGTAAAATAAAAAAATGGATAGGACTGTTACTTTTATGCAGATGCACCATAAGAGAACATTTTCCATCCAAATTGCATATAGTCTTTGCTCAAAATACTTGTACATAAGTGTGTGAAGAAGAAAGCTCGTGCAATGTAGGGGGCTGATGGTTTCTGAACCCTTACCAGAATGGACCAGGACATTCAAATGTGTTGCTGTTTAGACCATCAGCCAGTTGATGCTCTTTGGTTCTGCACGTGTTCTGAAGTTTGTGTTCAGTTCCATTAATAAATGTGCACGAAGTTTGAAAACTAGGTCATCAGTTGGACAACATCTTTTTATGATGATGTATAGTTTGCATGTGTGAACAACCAAAATAATTTTCATGCACACTGTGAATCATAGCCCTATTTTATTCTTCATTTTCACTTTTTCCTTATATAAGCAAACTTCTATTGATTTTGAACAGATTTTCCTTGAATGAGGGCTGAGGAGGGACTGTGGTATTTAGCCCTAAGGATTCTATAAGCTAGTATGAATCATAAGAATTTGGAGACAATAAATTTTAAAATGATTTCCTCTCAAGTATGTTACTACATCTTACACACTACTAGGAGCCGTGTGAATGTTGTTACCATATGGATAAACAAACTCTTTCTCCCATTCCCCGTTCACTCATTTTTCAGAACCTTCTTAGTTTTCTTGGCAGATTGTTGTTGCAGAAATACTATTGATGGGGCTCCTCAGCCCGTGCACCTTGATTCTAACACTCTGTCTGAAGAGCTTGGTGTCTGGCTTTTTATTTATCCACAGCCTTCTTTTGAAGACAGCCCCCCTTGGTATAAATCCTGACAGTCTGCATCAAGGACTCAATCTTCTTTCTCCTTGCAATGGAGTTTGTGATCAACTGCAAGAAGTCAGCTCTGTCTCCTTTAAGTCTCTAGAGTTTTTAGAGCTCTGAAAATATCAAGAGCGTGACCCTCAGATATATATATATATATATATTTTATTTTATTCCCTGAAAATGAACAAAGAGGAACTTGTCAGTCAGTCTTTTTGAAAGCAAATTCTGGCAGGGAATCTACCGTCTGCAGCTGTCATTGGGCTAAGGGTATAAATGTGGCCCAAACGTGAGGCACAATGTAAAGCAGGGCTCAAATTGATGCAAAAAGTTGCTCAGAAAGTTTCTGACCTTGTACAGTGGCTCCTGTGAATCAGGACATACGCGTACTGTCAGTTATGGTGTGCTGCCCACAGCCTTTCCATCAGAGACCGTATGCTTTGGGATTTTTGGTGGCTCGTGTTATCGTAGTATATATGGGAAAATAGGCATTTTTGTCTCTGAACCAGAACCTAATGTGCCTGAACAGTTTTACACAGATTGAAGGAGAAAGCCAAATGAGAGAAAAAGTTGCATTTTAACTTACCATATAAATAAAGGTGTTTCTGATGCTTATGTGTGCATTTCTCAAACATATTAAAATGTTGATTCGTATTGGCTCAAAAATTTCTGTAAGTGTTGTTTCTGGATGTTTTTGGTGGCAGTTTTGAACTCTGGTAAATTATAGGTCCAAATAGATTCTATTAAATTTCAGTAGAATGTTGTTGTGCATTAATTAGAAATAAATGCTATAAACTCATTAAGAAATGATGGAGAACCAAATAAACTAAAGAGATGAATGAAGATAACAACCCACTTGTTTAGCCTTATGACTTGGAGTTCAACATAAGACTACAGTGCACACTTGTAAATTGCAAATACGGGTGGAAAATACGATGTCAGTCTGAGAAAATTATGTGCTTTTGAAAAAAGTAATTACCGTTCAAGAAATAAGAAGGAATCTAATGTCCTGCTTGCTAATCAAGCATTATGTATTTGTACACACCACTCAAATTATTTTCCTGAGTAGCTGCACAAAATACAGCTTCTCAGATGTTATCTAATATGCAAAATAATATACTAAAGAAATCCTCAAACCTTTTGCATAATTATTCCTGATAGCAGATGTAGATACTATATCAGCATAAATTAGAGCATTGTTCCAGAATGCCGCTCCATTTAAAGTTATGTCAGTCAAGGGCAGTATTAGAGGTTGCTTGGTCTTACTGGGTAGGGTTAATTCTAGAGTACAGTCTTTTTGATATAGATAAATAGTTTTTAAGTGCTTGTTTTTTAACTACAATTAGTCCTTAGAACATCTATAGCCGTTCCAATAAGAATCTCATAATTAATGAATTAAATCTGACAAAATCCCATTGGAGTTGCATTTAATTTATTAGCTTTAAAATTCTAATGGAAATAGCTACAGATGTGTAAAGAATTAAGGATTATCAAACTAGGAGGTCAGTAAGTATTGCATCCATTTTACAGATGAATGAACTGAGGCACTGGGAGGTTATGTGATAAATACAGTAAAGAAAGGTGTGTTAGGAAGCAGCGGAAGCCAAAGCTTCAGTGAGAGCAGCTGTATTATAGGGAAAAAACTATGGATTTTCACTGTTTCATATATACTAGAATTTATTTTTATTTAAAGGATTCCAGTTGTGTCGTTCACTGGGTTCGGCCTCTCACTGCAACAATGGCATTATCCCTTTGAAAAGCAAGAAATGTAATCTGTCCATTTACTAAGTTTGTTTCCTTCTTCTTCCTTGTCCCATCCCTGTGTAATATTGTGGAGCAGTTGCATTTAACTTCTTTAGAAAAACTGAAAGTACTAATTCAATCTGAAACTTCAGAGATGGAAAAGAGTTAATAGAGATATTAATAAATATAACCTTAATAGGATTTGAACTCACAACCTTTAAAATATGAATTAGAAATTTATCTGGTAGTCTACATAGTCTTTCATTAACAGCCATGGGAATTTACAGGTGTTAAATTAGTTAGAGAAATGCTCCACTATTCTATGAATGCAATAAAAACATAACGAGAACTACAAGGAAATAAATTAATTCTAAAAAAGAAATCTAATATAAGGGCAACAAAGTTCAAATAAAGCCTGCTCCCTAATTTCTAACAAGATCTGTGAAATGTCACCAATATTAGACTTAATATTGTATTGTTATGCTTCACTTGTTGAAATATTTTCATGATATGCAAACTTTAGTGAAGTTTTGGCCTCCTCTATTAAAAAAAAAAAGGTCCTACAGTTTAAATATTTCCATGTAACAGTTTGCCTGTTGAAATTATATTATATTTTAATAGGATAGAATGATAAGCCCCAGGTCTGAAGCTGTAGCTAGTAGGAAGCTTGCCATTCACAGGTGTTGATGAGCCAGGAGAGGAGGAGCGCAGAGCTGCTGGAGGCAGATGGAGCACAAAGCCCCAAGCCTGCATTTGGTGGGGAGGAAGGGAAAATGGATCAACTAAGTCTCATTTATGTTTCAGATATGTGACAGCTTTAACAATCTTGAGTAAAAAATATGTTTTCACTTCAACGACATTAAAATACTGTTATCCCAGTTGGCTAATGCACAAATTAAAAAACATGACCAAATGTACAAAAGCTTCAACTTCATGGTGTGAATGCTTTGCAGTGTGTGTTGGGGGACTTAATTTTATTAATGCAATCTTAGATCTTGCATTCCTTTTCTTCCTTCTGGTTTTAGAAAAACAGAAACTCAGGTGTAAAGCATTTCCAGTCAGAAAAACCCCAGGAATTAGTATCTTGGTGAAGGGAGAATGAAGAAACTTGTTAAAGAAGCTTATAGATGATAGCTCAGAGACCGTGTCTGTGGCATCAGCAAATCCATACTGTACACATCCGTGTAGGACGTTTCGGTACATTACTCCCTGCAGTGCCTTCTCCAGTGTGATGCTGCTAGCGCATACTGCTACCAACAGCTCTAACGAGGGAAACAAATTATGCTTCTTAGTGCAGACAGTAGTTCATTGGCACACAGGAATGTAGAGAAGTCACTCCTGAGAGGTCAGCAGAGATTGCCAAAAATCTGATCAATATAGTTGTGCTGGCAATGTATGTGTCTGTTGACACAGAAGCAAGGGCTGAGCAGCGAGGTGGGATGTAGTACAGTACTCAGCTTTACCTGAAGGAGAAGTGTGGAAAAGAGATGTTCCTCATGTAAGGGAGCTTGTGTTTAATATTTCTTTATTAAAGCTGCCCGCGTCAAGTTCTGAATGCTAGTATATCATTTGCAGAAATAGACAGACTGAATGTTTCATGAGCTTCTGAATCATAAGCTGCTCTGAGATCTGTGATCCTCAGTTGCACACAACCTGTCCGAACCTAAACATGGCAGAAATCTTAGAAAAAAACAACCCCAAACTCCCAAACCATTCTGCAAAGATTGCTACAAGGAGAAGAGTGTGAGAATGACAAAACTCTGAATGCCGTCTGGCATTCTGTTTCCATTTTTTCTTGATTAAGGGAGCTGGAGAAAACTCCTGGGTTGTGGTGACTGCTTTTTTTTTTTTTTTTTTTTTTTTTTCTTGCTCTGAATTACTTCTGAAGCATCTCTGATCATTACGCACTAGATAAGAATTTCAAAGTTTTATCCTTTGAATACTCTTCTGGAATATTTAATCAAGTAGATAAAAATAAGATACATTCATCTTCTCTAAATTTATCCTGTGAGCTTCCTCTCTCCAACTGGGTTGAGCAGAATGAAGGTCTCCAACCGTTGAAAGAAAGTGGGGAGGAATACCCAGCTGTCTCAGACATCTCTTTTTCTCCCAGTGAGGAAAAAGAGCCTCTGCTGCCCAGAACCTCTGCTTGTGTGAGTGAGCAGCTTACGTGGTGATGGTACTGTCTGGTTCCTCTTCTCACAGCTTTTACTTAAGTCATTAAATACTGATGGATTAGTAACAGGACATTTATATTGGGGGGATTCAGACTGACTGTCAAGTTAATGTCTACTGTTGTGTGTTGGGTTTCTTTCATTTTATGTTAGTTGTCTTGTTTTCTAGCTTTTTCTATTTGATACCGTATATTTTATATTGTGATGTATCTTTGGTGTGGCATCCTGTAGTAAATATTGTGAAACTAGGACTTGTTGGCAGCGAACACTACTTAGGATAAAGTTGCTGTTAACCTTAGTTCAGTTGTATTGTATGACTTAAAATGGGTTAGAAGTCTGTTCTGGTCCTTTACAATTGCATTATTTATATAAAAGCATCTTGGGTTTATATATTTAAATAGATATTATTTATATAGAACATATATAGAGTATATTCAATTTAATACATTTTGAGAAAATACTTGGGAATAATGACATGTTGTGACTTCTCAAAATTAAGGATGAAACATATACAACTGTTTCCTACAGTATTTAATGAAATATAACTTTTTCATTTGTTACATTAGTCAGGTAATGGCATTCCAATAATGCATAGGCTTTGCATGTAGAGTATTCTAATTTTGGAGATTTAAGACCATATGATTTCTTTAATTTAAATTGGAGCTAAAGGCACACACATCACTGTATAGCTTTGTGAGAAAAATAGTTGAGGAATATGGCTTAATATATTAATTCTCAGGAAAAACAGAAATTACCATTGCAAAATACACAGTAATCTGAACATTCCTGGAGTCCTGTCTGATCATATGTTAGTTAATATTATTTTCTCTAAAACATGTAGTAGTCACTTGAAACCTTTAAGATTGCTAACACTTTATAGAATTTAAGTGGCTTGAGAAGTCAACTGAAAAAATACTTGTTTTCAAACACTTCAGATGTTTCTGGAATGCATTTTATGCTCCAAACTTTGAGTTAGTCTTTATTACTCTGCTTCACTGCAGTTCGTCTTTTGGAAATATATCTTTATGTCCTGTAAGAGGATTTTCTAGTTTCTTGCACAGTTTTCTGGTTGGGTATCTGTTAGGTAAGCGAGAGCCTTTGGGGGCTTTTGGGTTTTGTTTTTTTCTAGAGGGGTGATGGAGGAGACTTGAAAAGGATGCAGATGTGTCAAGGGTCTGCAGTACCTCCAGAGGGTGGGTTAATTTTTCCTCCTCGGCACTGTCAGACAAAAGGCTGTTGACTTTAAGTTTGTCTCTAAGTGTGTGTCTCTTATCATTTTGGCTGTGTAACTTTTGCTGGGTCCAGATGAATTTGACTCCTTGCTGATGCTATATTGTCTTCTCCTCTGCGTGTTTCATTTCCAACAGGGGACCTGCGGAGAGCTGTGTCCTGACTTCTCGGGGTAAAGCATGACCCCTACACTTCCTTCTGCTATAGTAAAATATTAGAGGCTTGGGGTTTGTGGTTTTTTTTTTTTTTTTTT
>VZRU01016411.1:11911-36302 GCA_013398155.1 Pedionomus torquatus
TTTTTTTTCCCCCTCAGGCTTGTACCAAATGATAGAAACAGTATAGGTGACCTTGTATCCATGGTTAGGTCATTCCTTCAAAAAGCAGCTTCACTGCCGTGTTTTGCTTGGCAGTGTGTTTCTAAGCATTCTGCGAAATAATCTGTAACATTTAACAACTTGAATCCAAATTATTCCCTCCCTTACAGGCGTGCAGACCCAATGACTCCTGTTATTTTCTGTGGTTAACTCAGTGGGACAAGCAGCTATTCACTGCACTCTGTTTTTTTCCCTGCTGATCAGATTTAATTGGGCTCGGTCTTTCTCCCATATACCCCATCGACTCATACAGAATGAGCTTTTTACCCCTCTCTTCAAGATGAGCTCAGCTCTGCCTTATGAACTCAACCCATTATTCAGCCTGTCTTGTACTGGAAAGTCTCTGATTTTAGTGATATCTGTCACACTCTGTTTTCTGTCTCATGCGTTCATTTTACTGTTCTCTTTCCTGATTTCGTAATATGATTTTGTTTTATAGCTAATATTTTTGGCCTTCACATACACAACTTTTATTTGATTTTTCTAAACATTTTTCTGTTAGATTTTTATACCTCCATCTTCATTTTAAGGTCTTCTCACCTGTTACCTTTATATGAGAAGTTAACTCACTTTTTCCTTATCATATTTTCTCCTTCTTACTCGCTTTGTTTCAGTGCTACTGTACCACCTTGTTTTGATCCATTGGTAATTTTCTGTACTTTCATTTATGTTCCTGAGGTGAAGACAGGCAAGCTGGTGGGTCCTGGTTGTCCCAAACCTGGAGACTGCCCTTCCCATCTAGCAACTCCAGCAGTGCCCTTTCTAAGTACAAAGGTGGTATCCTACAGAAGATTGCTTTGACACAGCTGAATTGTGTCTTTAAATTGCAATCTGTTGTAGCAAGTATGTAGAAAGTACTAGAAACACTCCCCAAAATTTTTGAGGAGGTGACTCAGCTGAGCTAGGCATTTCCAACAGCAAGTCAGATTATGATCCAAAATCTTGAAAAAAGGAGTCATCTGCTTCGTGAGTCTCCTGCCTTGTGCGTCCCAGTCCTGGTCAGAGGGAAAGTGCTTCAGAGATGTGAACTTCTCTAATAAATGCAGACCTGTGTAGTACTTACAGTGTTAGTAGACAACCTGACTCTTGCTTCCAGGAAAAATACAGAAACATAGTTCTGGGCTTTAGCATCTGTGCTCTCTCTCCCTCTTTTTTTTTTTTTTTTTTGGNAAGGGTCACTATGCAGAATAGCTTGGTATGTCTGATAACATTACAACAAGGGTCAGAAAATCAAAAATGACAGTTCTTCAAGGAAAACATGCATAGCAACACTTAGACTATTACTAGAGTGAGAACAAAAGATTTTGACTCCTGTTTGGATGAATTTATTCTGTATTATAAAAAGTGCTTTTATAAGTACACTCTTACGGCATGCTGTAACTGGTAGAAAATGTTATTGTGCTGATTTGGACTTACAGAAGGAGGACGAAAATAAAGTGGGCATGTATTTGCTTCCTGTAGTATGCAAAGTCTGGAATAATTTATACATGTAAATAAAAAAATACTAAATAGATAATTAGATAAGTAATAGATTGTGCGACAAATCTAGCCCAGTGAAGGTCATGGGAAATTCTGTGTGTTGTTTGGGCCTGGAATTTGTATGCATTGAAAACATCCCTCAATAGCTGTCTGGAAATTTCACCTTTCAGCTCGTCGGCTGTCACGCTTCTTTGTTCAGTGCTTTCAGAATAACAGCTTTGGGTTCCAACGGTGGTATGGCACACCACATCCTGGGCTACTGTAAGGATCTTATTTAAATATAGCAGTACTTTCCACCAAAAAAAAGTTAATATTTTAGTGTGGCATGCAAAACTGATGAATGGCAGTCTCTAAGTCCAATATTTTTATTTTTTTTTCCCCTGGCAAATATACTACTCCTTTTGTAATGGCCAAGAAATTAATGAATGATTTTATTCTTCCCCCTTGCAGTCTGCACAGGGTAATTATGTATTATTAATAATGCAGCAGTACAAATGATATTAAATGAACTACATTTGTTAATGTAGATCTTATCCAACTGCTTTTTCCATTGGTGGACTGTTTCTCATCAGGGGGTACTAATTAGCTGTAATATGTGGAAAGATGGGACAGAAACCCAATGAGATAAATAGGATAGATTTGGAAGAATCCAGGAAAGAAGAACACCATTTAAGATCGTGAATGTATTATTAAGAGGAGAGATGAGAATTTATGCTTTTTTGCCTTTCAATACATTTCATGGTCATTTGAAAGCTAGAAAGCACCAACTCTTGTTCTACCAGGGCTGTAAAGACTCCCAGAATATTTCATTTGCCAAAGCTGTAATGCTGTTTTCTCTTGCAGTAATAAAAGTGCATATAACAGCTATCATAGTCTTTGATATGCCTGCTCTTGCATTTATTTGAACTACTGTGTTGAAAAGTGATTGTCTATTGCTGTTAGAAAATTTTTTTGAAAATCACTAACCTCTTGATAAAGCTGGCTCTCTATTTGAATAATTTCTTAATTTTTACAGCTATATTGTCATACATTTAAATGTGTTTATACAATAAACACACATGCACAAATGCATGAATGCGAAGGATTTGATCTGACTGCCTCTTAAGATCAATGGAAAGATTACTGTAGACTTCAGAGGGTGTCGTATGAGACCAAATAATTGTTCTTATAGTTAATATATGGTTGAGACCCAGTCCATATCAAAAATGAAACCAGCATAATCTCATTTGAAAGCAGGTGGTTGCACCTGTGTTCACAAGATAGAAATTAAATTAATCTCATTCATTAGCAGGCTTAGTACACATTTTCATTGTGTTTCTTATTAGCAGAGTCCAGTGGTTCCACACACTGTGGGACCATTATCATCCAACTAAACAATTTTCTTTTCTTGCCCTTTTTATAGGCACTGTGTTTCTAGAAAACTCAAAAATACCCTTCCATCTAGAACACCGTGAAACTACAAAATTGTTCGAAAATCTTTGTTAGCAAAGTTGACCCTTTGGCATGCAGAGGTTTGTAAACCACCACAGCAGGCACTCTTTAAAGTCCTTTAGTAAACTGGTTTGCCTCATACATTTTTAAAGAGGATCAATGATAGGACTTTCTATTTCCTCCACACGATGTAATTTGTTCCTTTTCCTTAAGGACTCCACGTTTTCTGTTTTGGTTTGGTGTCCCCCCATCTCCCCTGGCCCCTGGTTGTGTGTACGGTTGCGGGTCATGCCGTAACAGGCACTGGGAAGTCCCAACACCATTGCCTGATAGAGTTGGGGGTGTTTGCAATGGGTGAGGGGTGCAGCAATGCAGCCCCAGAGCCAAGCCCCAGGACTGGGGCAGCTGGTGGGAGCCATTGGTATGGGTCATAGACAGCAGCCTCAGGAACCGTGGAAGCGTGCTGTTTAAAGCTCTCCACAGAAATACGTACGTTCAGAACTATGTACGTTTTAATACAACCATTTCATGTAATTAAAATAAACAGATAAACAGATCAATATGTTGAAACAGATGTATAAATATATAGATAGACATATTGCATGGAAACCTTAATATTTCATCCAAATGAAATACTCTGTTCCAAATATGCCCCGTAGGAGTTTTGCTCAAGGCTATGCTTAGGTATACTCAGAAATTCCCGATAGCTAGTCACGAGGGAAAATATGTTCTCTTACAGATAATTGCTACTGGCAGCTAGAGACCTAGAGAATTTGATGTACAATAATGTGACCTGACTATGTATTAAACTTTTTTGAAGGACATGGCGTAAAGAAATTTCATATGCTTCTCACACACCTTAGGTTTTTTGGATTTCACTTGTGCTAGCACATTTTTAACAAGTTGCCTATGTTTAGTATCTGTTAGATTTCATCCTAATAGTTCTCAGCCGTAGAAGATCCTAATATTATGGAGTTTTTTTTCAAAACAAATGAGCTTAGAAATGTAGGGTGAAGAGGAGACGGGAAGGAGAATAAAGCCCAGGTGACTTGTAAGGAATGTGTAAACAAAACAGAGCTGCATTATTGATGATAGAACTGGAGAAGACGAAACCAGTAAATATTTTTTCTTTAAAAATACATGAGATAACCATTCTCGTATTGCTTGTTTCTCTGCATTCAGTTTGAATGCTATCTTGTAAACATCTACTTTTATCTATATACACGCTAGTTACCACTCTGCTGCCTCTTAGGAAAACTTCAAAGATGATTGTCTTTCTATATGTAACAGGTTATATATTCTATATTGCCTTTTATCCTATTGAAAAGTACATAGTAATTATAAAAAAAAAAAAAAGTCAGTTAAAAGAAAGTATCAGAATTGTTTGCTGTTACACTTATCTTTTCCTTTAGTGCTTTTTTGTAATTGTTTGTTTTCCGGTATTTGGGATTATTGCTTAGCAATGATGTATAGTTTGAATCTTCAAAAACTGCCAGGAACAGAAAATGAACATCCAAAAGATACAAAATGACACAACTTCAATAAATATTTTTAAATACCGTATAAAAATTGTTGATATAATCTTGTTTTGTTGTTGGCAGATGTTAATTGGCAATAAATATATATGTTGTTCACTGGCCGAAGATAAAACACTGAAGTAACTGTTTCCGTGCATTATAAACTCATTTTATTTCTCTTATTTATTTAAATTCTCTCCCAGATTCCAAATTTAGATCTTTAGTTGATGCAAGTCCCTGAAATTTCATTTTATCTTTTATTATTTCTATTTTTACTTGGTAAAACTACGTATGAATTTAGAGAGGAATGCAGTGTTTGTAAGCTGTGATAATATTTTAATACAATGTAGGATTATACATAAAACATCATTTGACTTTGCTAATCCAAAAGAATCTTGACATTCTTGTAAAAATAAATAAATCATGTTTTCACAATAATTTAGGTTGTAATAAGTGGTATTTGTGGATAATAGTAGAGTGAAGATTATAGGCACATATTAGAAAAACGACTTGCACTCCTGTTTGTTCAAGCTCTTTCAGTCGGCCAGTGTAACGGGGTTGCAAACTTCCTTTGGTGCATCACAGTTTTACAAAGATGAGGTCAGTAAAGATGGGTTGCTGGGGTTCAGCAGGTCTTTGGTCTTGATTCTGCTTTCTTCTAAAGATCCCTCTTTGTGTCGTTGCCACACAGTAGATACATTTGATAAAAAAAGGTTCTGATGAGGAATTACAAAACATTTGTCACGTTTTCTTCAGGAAGGAAATCCCATGGCTGGATGGTCCATGGGGTAGGTGTAACTTAGCCACTTGGCTCTCTCCTAATATGCTTCAAACCTGGTCTCTCTACCCTTACTAGAGATAGTTGAATTAAAAGTTGTTCCATTTGAGAGCTGCGATGGGAGTGTGTTTTTGCTCTTCCAGTTCCATGAGAAAGTATCTTCCTGTTGTATCAGTAAAGTTATAAACACTCTGGGAGGGACATTTCTTTCCAGCTTCATGTGTGGAGGACACGATCTGGTCCCAATTGCTGTATTGTGTGGGATAGACAGGTGGCATCAGGCAGTTATCAAATAAAAGATGAAGGCAGCAGCAGCAGCAGGTTATGGCCTTGGGCTCAGCAAATACTCGATTCAGCTGCAGCAGGTTCTGGCCTGAGGCAGGACAGTATCGCTGACTCCTGCAGAAACAAAATCAGACCTGTCACCAGTGCAGTTCATCCATGAGTGTGTGCAACAGGGATGCTATGGGAGCCACATGGAGCCACGCAGTTACAGGTCAGCCGTGCAATTTGCAACATCTGGCTCGCTCCTTAAATCCCGAATTACCCCAGAAAGGGGAATTGGGTAATACTGACTGCAAAAAACCCTCTTTTTATTAAAAGGTGCATTATGAAACTAAAGGTCTTGATACCTAGAGGATTTTGAAAGTTGTTTTTGTGGAATGTGAGAAGACAAACAGGTATAAGTGAAGAAAGCGTAAACACAGATGTACTGGATGTCCCAGTCCAGGCTGTCTGCAGCTACTGAGTGTCCTATTGGGTTAGTGACAAAATCCTGAGGACCATGGGGGATGAGAATGTACAGGATTACCAGAATTTGTTCCCCATGAGGGAAAGCATGAAAGGAACAATCCTTTGTATGTACCTTTAAGAGAATCTATATTCAAGCAAATGTATGCTTCTTTCTCTTTGCATTTGTCTTGATTTTTAGCTCAAAGCCCAGTTCATTTTTCCAGTATCTGTCCAATAATTGTTTTCTTTCTCTCTGTAACCTCTGCGGCTCTTAGATCTTTAAGACCAAAGGTGGCTGTAGCAGCTTTATTACTATGGTTTTGAGCAGCAAAAAAAATCCTCCTTTCTTCCAAAAAAGAAAACAACAATATCTACGTAAATGGGCAGAACTTTCCATCTCCTACAGTTTAAAATATAATATGCATATTTCTGCAAATAAAAAAAAAATCTATTTTAGTCCTCTCAATGGAACTTTTAATCACTTCAGAGTGGACGCAGAGCAAGCTATTACCTGCCCGCCGTTACTCTACATGGTCATAAAATTTGGGCTTGTTATTTCTAGCAGTGAGACCTTGAAGGGAATGGGAATCTTTCCATTAATATGAAGCAACAGATCAATCCTGAGACCACAAGTTTTATTCCTTGTAATGCTAGACCTCAATAAAAAGAAGTTAAGTGAAATATAATTCATAGAAATCAATTGAGGTATTGATCTTCATACGTTGCCGTAAAAAAAACCCCAAAAACCCAAACAAAAAAATACCCACATTAAAAAATAGAGATCGTGTTGTTTTTAACAGTATCATGCTCTACAGTCTTCAAGTGGATCATGAATCAGAAGGAAAGGTCTGGCTCTCCAGAACATTGTGTCTTCTTTACACATGAAGCTCTTTTGAAATCACTGTCAGTACCGCCTATTAAACTGCTAACTTAAGAGCTGCATCCAGAGAATCACCGGGTCAGTGTACCAATAAGTTTTCTCTTTTGTCAAGAGTACTTGCTTTGGTTTGAAACAGAATAAATTTGCCTAAGCTGAAAATAAAGTTGTTCTTTTCATAGAAAAGAGAAATGAGAAATTCTCTGGTCTTATCAATGGCCTCAAAATATTTGGGCTAAGGAAATGTATAAACATACCCTGTAATTGTATAATGATTTACATTAGTGACAGACAGCTTGTCTGAATCCATCTATGGGTGTGCTTTACTGTGATTTCTTAAGCAAATGCTGAGGTTTCAGAATTCAGGGTTATGAAATATTCAAAAAATCCACAGGGGATAAAAATTTTTACTACTAGACACCACTTAAAAATGACATAATTACTAAATAATCATTTTTTTTTTGCAATGAAAAGGATCTTAAATTTTTGAAATAATGCACATTTAACATAGATTGGTATCTCTGAAGCAGATGTCTCCTTGACATGTGCATTCAAGCTGTTGGCAGTGACCTTGTAGGGCAAAGCGGTTTTGAAAATTAGTTTTTGCCTCCCGATCTGTGAAAATAATGCTGTAGTGAAGATTTAATAAAAGTCATAGCTCCTCATAGAAGCTTATTTCAGCAAAGTAAACTATTAATTAAAATAACAAATGTCAGCTATTTCTCAGCTTGACAGTTAACACAACACAGCTTTTGCTTAGTGTGTTGTACAGAATGTATGGGAGGTATACCTATAATTCATTTTATCTATGGATGGTTCGCTTCTTATATTTTAATACAGTGATAAATTAACAAAAAACTGCTGCAGTTTTCTTAGTGGTGTGAGAGCTTGGGGAAAACCCATCTGGCATGTAAATAGCGTATGGCTAAAATGGGGAGAAAAATGAAATTGAGGAATTTCTGAAGGATTTTAAGCTTGGCAAAGGATTTGTAACCCTGGCACTTGAACTTATGTTCAGTTACCCACCAAGGTGGAGCAGAGGCAGAGGGATGGGAGAGGGAGGTGTGAATTTTTACTGCAACATGGGTTTTGCTTAAAATGAAAAAAGGGGAGAGGGTGGGGTTGTGTTGAGGTATGTCACTGTACATTAAATGCCAGTTGGGAGTTGAGAAAGAAGGGAGCTGCAGTCACGCATGAGGGCTTGCTGGATCTTAGCACAAGTCAAAGCAAACCTCGGGGGTTTTGCCCAATATTGCCACCACTTCTGCCAGGTGGTATCTCCAAAGGACACAGGAGAAGGCAGCGTAGCCATGTGTCTCTCACCTCGCCTGTACACAACAGCTTTGCAAAGAAACGGAAACAGATTCTTTACCTAAGATTTTCATCCTGCTGTGGATCCATTTCTGTGAATTCCATCTGCCCTTGTTGTCCCAGTGATTTGGTGTAAAAATGGAGAAATGAACATCTGAGGTTCTGATTTCCATTTTTGGGTTGCGTCTAAGCAACCTTCTTAAGCCTGTGAGACAAACAGGTTGTAAGTAACCTCTCATTTTGCAGTTCTGTGTTTTTGTGAATCCAGGTGTCTGAGCACTTGTAATTTCAACTAGAAGTATTACTCATTCGTATGCGCCAAACTGCTTTCTCTTTCCTGTTGGCATCCCAGAACTAGAGAGCATGCCTTGAAAAGTTTGTCCTTAACCTTTGCCACAGGTTTCTTCCCAACAAGGTGTATATAATGCTTTTTTCTGTCTGAATGGTTTGTGAAATTGAGATAACTCGGCATTTAATATTCTTGTAGAGTTGACTGCTCCCTGCAGCTGAGAAAGCGAGTCGTACGAGACAGGTGAAAGGCCAATAGCCAATGTAAATAAGGTGGTAGACTCAGAACAGTCTAAGCACAGGTCCAAAAGCAGTCAAAAAGCTTATGAGCCCTCATCTCTGATGCCAGTGTTTTAAAACTTGATGGTCGGTGACTAGGAAGCTTAAAAATCAAAAGCAGTGTGCTTGCTGTGTTTCTGCAGGAGCAAAGGGTATTATTTCCTAGACGAATGCGACTAAATGTGTGTCTGATTGGGGGGCTGTTTCCTGGGACACGCTTAGGAAAAGTACTTCTAAACAGTAAAACAAATGAACAGATTCTGCTGTCTCTGATTCTCTTTTTTTTTTTTTTCCTAATCCTGTACTCTGTGGCACAATGCTTGTCATAGTCAAGAGAAGGAACAGCTTATATGGGCACATGATCAAAATACTGATAGTGCAGCTTGGAAATGTCTCCATAAATAGTTGAGAATGTACCAGCCATAAAAGAAAAAAATCCTTGTTCTAACTGTTCTTCTCTTTCTTTCATGGAGTGATGCTGAACCGATACAGAAATCCTGAAATGATTTGCAGCAACACTGTACTGACCTGCTAAACAACAACAACTGACTGGCTAAAATGTAAAGATTTTTCAAAAGTGGGGTTCTAAGATTCATCCTTATTTCTGAGTCAATGTTTCAAGGAACTGGGGAGAAAAAATATCAGAAATTAGACATTAATTATAGGGCTGCTCAGAGAAAAAACCTTTCTCCAGCATTCAAAAAGACACTGGCTGAATTTGCAACTTCTGTATCTCAATTTTATCCACATCAATGTGCTGGCACAATTTTAGCATTTAAATTTTGCCAGGCTCTGGCCTTGATGCTGTGCTATACATTGCTTTAAGTAGAGTCACTGGCAAAGAGTACAGCCCTTTCACATTAGCTTTCTTGCACTCTTCCTGAGCTTGAGATCAAGGTATTTGGTATTTATAAAAATGAAGTGTGTAGAGAGTAAAAACATATAAAAAAAGTAATTAAAAATGGCTTTTATTGCTCTAAACCCTTGCTTGGACTTACTAACAAGCTTGAGTGAAGAGATGAATCCTTTTATCTCTGCAATCAATGTAGCTGTAACCGACACAGTTTATATGGCAGAACTGATTGCAATGAAGTAATGGGACGGAATCACCCCGTTGGCTGGAAGACTGTCTGCAGAGCAATTCAGCAGGAGGAAACCAGGAGCAGTGTATAGGAGATGAGAGACTTGTTTGGCAAAAGTTGTTGAAGTTTTTACTGGCATTTTTTGCCTTGTGAATTTGCAGTCTGTCAGTCTCTAGGAAAGGAGTTGCTCAAGGTACCGAAGATAGCAAATACAGACATTAAAGGCTGACTTGTGAACTCAGTACCAAGGGATGTGTCTGCTGAGAGAGCTGAATCCTGATACTTGTATTTCTGTGGGTAGAAATGACTGTTATTTCAGCTCTGTTCTCATGGGAAAGCCTTCATTAGGTGCGTTTGGCCCTCCACAGCAGGCTTGGTGAATTTGAGAGGGGAGCATTTCTTTAAAGCTGAACAACCTGTGGAGCTTACACTTAACAAGTGATTCATTGTTTAATAAGGGCAATTTATTTCACATTAAATTGTGGAGTAACATTTATTGAGGTAGAGATCTGATAATGTTTAGCCAACAAATAAATTTACAAGAGAAAAGGTATAGTGTGGGAAAGATCCCAAGATACCTCATCTCTGCAAATTGCTACGTGCTGGCTAAGCAGCAGGAATGATGTGTGTCTTCCTAACAACTGCAAGGTAAGACATACTGGTCTGCAGTTAGCTCATTTTTTGAGAAACTACCTGGAAAATTGTATACGAAAATACACGGTATTTCACATTTTCCAAGCGCGTGCAGATGGTTAGTTACCAGGGCTCAGCTGTATGGTTCACAGTAGGTTGCAACGACTTGAACATGTGTGGGACCTGCATAGTATGAATGGTATTAAAATCATTTAAACCACACCCAAAGCAGTTGCAAGAAGATAATAGAATGCATTTACGAGCATATGATCTTAAAACACCATAATTCAGTGAATGATTGCACACAGATTACTTACTATTGCTGTTGCGTTGTAAAGCACCTGACATCAGTAATGGTAAGAAGCTGATATACAGACTGCTGAACAGATTTATAGTCTGAAGTTTTTCTTTCAGATTTATCCCAACTATTCCCATGTTGGCCATGTTGGTCCAAATATTGTAGAACTTTGACTTGTAAGGTGATCCTCTTTCTACAATGAACGTGAACCAAAATCAGTATCCGTAAAAGAAAAGGGAGAGAGAGACCACTGGAGCCAGAATGAGGGTCAAGTGGGATCTGAGACAGCTCTTGCAGCCCCGTGTGTCCCCACGGAGCAGAGCCAGTTTTGTACTGCTGACAACCAAACCAGCTTTCAGGCATCAGTGTTGCGTGATCTGCTGCATGTTGTTTGTAGTGGGCACTGCCAGCACCTCTGGGAAACTTCAATGTTTTGGCCTCAACATAGCTAGAAGAGTAAAGTTGGAATCTTTCAAGCTTTAATTCTTATAAAAGCTTACATTTGAAGCATGTGAACAGTTTATACATGGACACACCATTGTGCTTCATAGAATCATAGAATGGTCCAGGCCAGAAGGGACCTCCAAAGGTCATCTAGTCTGACCTCCTCAGAGTCAGCAGGGACACCCCCAACTAGACCAGGTTGCTCAGGGGCTCGCTGAGCCTCACCTTGAATATCTCCAGGGAAGGAGCCTTAGCCTCTCTGGGCAACCTGTTCCAGTGCTCCACCACCCTCATAGTGAAGAACTTGTTTCTAATATCCAATCTAAATCTGCTCTTCTCCAACTTAAAGCCACTGCCCCTCGTCCTGTCACTGCAGACCTTTGTAAACAGACTCTCCCAGCCTTTCTGTAGGCCCCCTTTCAGGTACTGGAAGGCTGAGATTAGGTTTATTCATAGACAATACTTTTGGTGGTTTTGGTATTTATGCAGTTACAGTTCCCGAAGAACATACGATGCTCTTCGGAATTCATGGGCAAGTGCCGACTTGCAGTTCAAATTCTGTATTCTGTTCTAATTGTGGAATACTTTATAATAAAGAGAAAACTCTGGTGGCATCAAAGAGGGTTATAAGCAGCAAGAAGGGAGCTGAAACAAACATGCCTAATACTGCTTTTGCTATTATCTGTATCAATATATGTGTGTCAGAGCAGGTCAAAAATACGAATGAACTCAAACATTTGTCTTTGACATAAATAGAATAAGGCTGTTCTGTTATTTTTCACAGGTTTTGAAATACAGACTTAATAATGGCTGTTACAGTGCCTGTTTCCACATGATATATTCAATTACCTCTGTGATGAGGGAGTAAGGAGCTCATACTCCATTTTCCTTTGAAGGCATTTGTCATCTGCTTTCAGCATTGGAATTTTGGGTGCTTCTGAGGAGTGACTTTTTTTTGGTCATGTTTTTCTTGCCCCTTACATGTAAGTAAGAGCTAAATGAATGGGTCTCATTATAGTTGTATCTGCCTTCTACCTATGAAGTTAGATGGTTCTCCAAATGGGATCTCACAATATTCCTTTTAAATGTTTTGATTGATGAAGTTTTGCATTTCTCATAAACAATATTAATATGTAGTTCCTCTGTATGAGGGTCACGTAGCTAGAGCTCATGTTGCTGGCGGACTGTTTTTCCGCATAAACCTGTACTCACTAATAAGAACAGGAAAATGTCCCTGTATTTAGATAATTTTTGAGGAAAAATAGAATGTATTCATTAGGTCATAACTTCTTGGTAGGTACTGTGTGGTACCTAATCAACTAAAATGCGTATCAATGCAATAAATATTTATGTGAGAAGTAGTTATCTGCTGAGGCCAGATCCATAGCACAATACAAACTAACACAAGGTACACGAATCTCTTGGAAAAATCTGTGAACATATAGTCTGCTTAAACTCATGAACTAAAGTTTAGCCCATGGAGTAGTTTTTCCTAAAGATGAGACATCAAAAAGTGTGTAGTATTTATAAAGCCTTTGCAAGGAATTAATAAAAGTGGAAGGATCCCATTGTATATGCAACCTGAGCCTTGCTCCATTCAATCAAAACCCCAAGGTGAGAAGTAGTGGCCAGCTTTCGCCTCTTCTTCTCTCTATTTATGAATATGTTTATTTCCAAATCTCTTTTTAATTCACCTCTGGGAGTGCTTAGATCCAGGTGTAAAGACAAGATGTCACTTTGGCAACTGCTATCAGATATTCACTTACTTAGGATATTAACCATTTATTTCCTGTTTCTAGCAACCAGTTGTAGAGTTCACAAAGAGTGTTTGGCAGAGGAGGCTTCTGGACAAAATTGTTTAAATTAAATTAAAATAAAATGTTCTTTAGGGGATACTGTTACAGTGGTGAATTTAAAGAACTCAACCTATCAAACGTGGTCACTGATACTGGAATTCACGATGAACTATTTGTGATCTTTGGAGATTTTAGTACAGTATTGCAGACATGGGCTGTAAGCATTTCCTTAGTTTGTGAAAAACAGGTCATGACTGAAGTGTGAACACACACTGCAAAGGGGGGCAGGATATGTCCTTTCCCATTTTTTTTTTGCCCCTGATTTTATGGTTTCTTAAAGGGCCTCTCAGTAAAACCAGTAGGAACTGCGGGTACTCTGCATTTGTTAAAATCAGGCTAGGTCTTGATTTTCCAGGGTGCTAAGCACCCTTTGTATTCAGTAACTCAGAGGCAGCTGTGCTTGCTCAGCAACTCACAAATTTGAGTCCTTACTGCAGGTAGGTGCAATTGGAACTGCTGGCTCTTTTCCCAGAATGAATCAGGTTTATCACTATGCAGAAGAGGGGAGCTTGTCTTACCCAACCTTTGTCCTCGTGCTCACAGACTACTTATATTTAGCTGATAATTCTGGTACAGAATAACTCTTTTAGATGCAAGCACCCAGTCTTCATGCTTCAGTGACTCTGAAAGCTTCCTTAGCAAGCAGCATTACAGCTCTTTTATGGTGAATAGAGCCCTAAAACTATTTAAGAGCTGTGAGCATGTATGAAGTGTCTTTCTTGAGAACCATGTTTCATAATGCTGGCTAAGTGCTGCTCAGTTGTGTTTGGTGAAACGGCATCAGTAGCACGTGACAGATGATTACTTATAGAAACTAAAAGAAAAATCTCATTCCTTTCTCTGTCTTGGATGTTGGTAAAAAGTATTTATAATGCAACTCCGCTAAACTAGAGAAATGAGGAAAGTCCTGCCGTAGAGAGGTATCTATACTGACTGGTGGATTTAGGAGCAGCTGTAGCTCCTGCCTTCTGTTCTGTGCTACCATCACTGGCACTACTGTCACCAGCCCAACATTTTTGTCAGGAAACACCAGAAAAGCAAAACTAATAATCTAAAATTGTTAGATTTTAGATTATACCCAATCCCCAAGAAATTCAAGCACCATACCTTGGCCATTTCAAAATTAGGGATCATTAGTGTTTTGTGGCCAACTACTTAACCTCTCACTCTAAAACACAGTTTAGGGTGATCATGAATACCTCAAGCTCATCTTAATTTATGTTTATAAAGTGAACTGGGATGCTTGTATGGAGGCTGCTCAGTTTCTGGAATAGCTGTCTCCCTAAAAATAATGAATTTCTGTGATCAGTGTATATTGTTGACTTCGCAGTTTTTATAGATTTCCCATACTCTAAAGATTAAATCTTTCCAGCTACTAGACAAATCAGTCATTCATTTCATGGTTTGCTTATCTTGACGATGAGTATTCCTTTTCATGAATATATTAAAAAAATTAATCTGATAATTGGACCCATTTACTGGCATTTTTCAAGTGAAGTTTAATATATCTTCTATAATATTGATTTCAACTGGTGTAGGTGTATTGATTGAAATTAAATTTCTCAGTCCTCTGCAGAGGATGACTCTTCCTAGACTAGAAATAATAATAGTGAATCTGGGCAAAATCTGGTATTTTAAGTGAAACTGCCATGACATAGTTTCAGACAAATGTACTTGCAATTTCATTTACCGCAGGATGGTATTTGTAGACAGATTGTCTGAAAAGAGCCAAAAAACTTTCTCCTGTGAGGGTAATATCAGGATAATTTTGTTCATCTTCCTGTAAATGTGGAGAAGTCAACTGTTAATGGACTTAATTATAAAAGGCACTGTTAGTTTGTATTTAGCATTATGCAGCTGCAGTAAGAACATTGTATTTTGATAATTCAGGAGTTGAGTCTAGGTGGTACCATAACAGAACTATGAAACAAAACTGAGGTATTTTTTCATGTTAAAAAAACCCCAAAAACTGTACAACATAAATGTATCTTGGACATCTTAATATTTATCACTGTCTGTACTGAGAAATTCTTTACCAATTTTTGTTAAATGATTAGGCATGACACATCTAGCTTAGTTGGATTTAGTTCTGTTGCTTGCTATGGGAACATAGTCTGATTATGGTTTATGAGTTGGCTAGAGTAAATCAGAATTGCTGTTTCTCTCAATATGTGTGATCTTGTGCTGTGTTTAAATTTGCATGAAAATGAAACGTAATTGCCTCTGTTGGACCATCTGCATTGAGGGCGCTCTTCTTCTTCTTTTGGTGATTAGCAAACATAATTTGATTTAAGCCTGAGCTAGAGAAGCCAGAGGAGCCTCCTAACCCATTCTGTGTCATGCCTTTACCCAGGCACAGGGCTCTGCAGGAGGCAGCTGCTGGTGGGGTTGCTGATTATCTGGACCTGGGTGTTCCCTCCTCTTGTTTAAGGTGAGAGGGGACCCTCTGGTCTCAGCTGAAGAGAGGTCACTTGTGGACTGCCTTTTGGAGGGGTTAAAACCAGCTTCTTCAGTGTGCCTCCTCGCTTTGCTCCTGGCAGGTATTCATACCAGCCACAAATGGCTGTTAGTAGCTGTTGCCTTCCAGGAGCAGGGAGGAGATGCACGCCAGCAGGCAGTTCTGCTCTCGGCAGAGTTATGTGGCTGTTAGTATCTGAGAGGTGTTAGGAAATAGCTCCATAAGCTGCCTCTAGCTTGGATTTGGCTTTTGTTGCAACAGTGTTAGAGAACACTTCAGTGGGTTCAGTGGGCTATGTCATCTCTGCTT
This sequence comes from Pedionomus torquatus, assembly GCA_013398155.1. Classification (NCBI taxonomy): domain Eukaryota; kingdom Metazoa; phylum Chordata; class Aves; order Charadriiformes; family Pedionomidae; genus Pedionomus; species Pedionomus torquatus. Next base: position 27,762 of record VZRU01016411.1, read on the forward strand.
GGATACCGATTGAAAGGTTTAGCATAACATGCAGCATATAATTTTTATCAATACAGTGTCAATGAGGATTAAAATAAAGACAACATCTTTGACCGTCTCTGGTTTTGTTTAGGTACTGGGTCATTACTGAAAGCCTGTAGTCATTGAAGAACGAACTCCATTTACTACTTGAATATTAACTCTAACTTGAGTTTGATCTAGCATGAAACCTTGATGTTGAATGTTCTAATAATTCTCATTTCAGTTGGTTAACTGAAAGGGAGTAAACACAGCGGCTATAGTTAGCAGAATTTGGCAGCTCATGAAATAATAATCTTTTTTTCTGGTACATTAGTTCCTCTAATAATTGAATAATCTAATCGGATTCTGCAGCCTTTGATAATAACATTTATTTTTAATAATGATTTCATAAAGTTGGCCATGTTGTGTGTCTTGAGTAAGGATAATTAATTTAAGAAGAGTTAACTCAGGTGTGGTTAACATACTGTGAATGTGTAGCCCGATTTGAAGGAAAGATCTCTGTTATGAACTGAGTAACAGTAACACCTCTGCAACTCTTGCACTCTTCTGGAGGTGTTTGATTCAAACGCTGACCTAAGCTGACCTGGCACACTTTGTGTGACCTGATGGGATCACAGTTGGAGACAGTACGGCTGCGGGCATATTGAACATTGCCATTTCACTATTAGAACACTTCACTTAATATTTTGTCCACCAGTTTATATAAGCATTTATCATGGAGAGGATGTTGTGCTTCAGAAGATTATGGGGCTCAGTTTTGTCCTACTTCAGGCAAGAATCCTATTTGTTGCAGTATAGTTTTACCAACGGACCATGAATCTGTAGTTTTGTTTTATGTCTGCTGAGTAACTAACCGTTTGAACCATAGATCACACAATAGGTTCTGGCCACTGTCCTTTGTTGGATGCTGCCATTTGTACAATAAATATCTTAGAGAACTTTTGCAATGTTTTTTAAAAAAACAAGGACCTGGGTTTTTTTAGTCATAATACAGTCCCTCGCATTGTGATGTTGGTGTACATGAGTTTCCCTCAAAGCATATCAGGAGTCACCCTGCTATCGAAGGTGGTGTTACTGTTGGTTTTTTTATTTTTTATTTTAATGGGCCATGGGTCTTTCCCGGAATCTGAGGAATGGAAGAGTGCATATAACCTTGCCTGCCTTCATTCTTGGAGGTGGACATGAGATCAGAAGTCAGTAGGTACTGAACTATAGAAAAGGAGCCTTGGTATAGTGGTTAAAGAAACATTGATTTTTCTAATGCTAGAAATATTTGTGTATAGGACGGATTTCCACATTTGCCCTTTACTATTGTATTGACAAAAAAATAAATATCCACACCTGTTTGTTTTTCATCAGGCAGAATTGTGTAGTACACACAAATATTTGCCACCTTGTTTGACCTTGTGCCAAGATATTTACATCTTGGAATCCATTTAAATTGTCTTGTTGTTTTGGACTTTGAAGTATTTGACAGTGAAAGAGATGTTGTTGACATACCAAATACCAAATATTACTTTTAGTTTTAACTGCTTATCATACTGTATATGCTGCATGGAAATGAGAAGCATTTCATCAAGTTGACTTCATCTCCTGCTCTTTTGAAGGCAGACGTATTTATCTAAAAAATGAATAAATGGCCAAGTTTGAAAATACTGAGCCTAGTATACCTCTGGAAAAAATAATAACCCTTTCTTAGGTATATTAGAAAGACATCTGTGTTTGTGCCTTGCTTTAAGGAAAAAGAACAAAACACATCAGAAAGCCGCAAAACCCAACTGACCTGCGTGCCAGCCAGGGTACAGCCATACTGAAAGATTGAGAGCATGTTGGTACAGCCAGTCCTAGCCCCCAGAAGCCATGGCAAATATCAGAAATATGGGTGGAGAATTTGGTAATGGCCCTCTTACCTTGGGGTAAATGAAAGAGTAGCATTTCATTTTCCTGCTTTTTGAAAGGTAACAGGACCACATCTGCTGCCTCTCTGTCTCACCTAGAAGTTCTCTCTGTTTCTCCTGAGATGAAAAACAAACACCCATTTAAAACTGGTTAAAAATGAGTCTCCTGGGTTCACCTCCCTCACTGTGGCAGCTTGTTTCTTCAAGTGGAGCCAGCTGCCTTTCTGGGTCTTAAGAGACCCTCATGCCCTGTTTTGACTCCCATGTGGTACAATATTAAAATAAAGCAGTATGAATTCATCTAAAACAATAAATTGAACTTAAAAGCTAAAGGAACAACATAATACAAGCCAACTGAATGTAAAGGTCCCAGATGAAAACTGAGGAAGTGGGGGAAGAGGTTAAGCTGAAAGACAGTCATAATTGCAATAATAAGCATCCCAGAGGAAGTGCAACCCAAGTGAGTTTTGCTATAATCCTCTTGAACTCACATCCAATCCAGCGGTTATTGCTTACCTGAGTTACAGTGTCTGCCAGAGACCCTAAAAATGGCTGGGACTCCACTGTCCTGTGCAGGGAGCATGCATACAGTTAGGGGCAGTTCCAGCCTTCAATGGATTGTTTTTTAAATAGCCCAATCTGAACCTGAATCAGCCTAATTTACTAAAAGAGAATGATGTGTGGAATCATTAGAATAAGTGATACAGAGAATGGAGAAGAAAACTTACGAAGTGCGATTGAAGGAGCTGGGACCGTTTAGTTTGAGGAAGAGGAGGCTGAGGGAAGACCTCATCACCCTCTACAACTACTTGAAAGGACATTGTAGAGAGGTTGGTACTGGTCTCTTTTCCCAGATAATTAGCGATAGTAGAAGAGGGAATGGCTTCAAGCTGCAACAGGGTAGATTTAGACTAGACATTAAGAAAAAATTCTTCATGGAAAGAGTGGTCAGGCACTGGAATAGGCTGTCCATGGAGGTGGTTGAGTCACCATCCCTGAATGTGTTTAAGAGTCGGGGATATGGTATACGGGATAACTTTGTAGTGTGGGGTTGGTGGTTGAACTTGATCCCAAGGGTCTTTTCCAACCTGACCGATTCTATGGTTCTATGAATCCTTGAAAGTGTGGGGTTTTGCCGCTTTTAATCTCAGTGGTAGCTCTTGCTATTTGATACACATCTTCTGGTAAAATGAAGAAGAAAAGTCCTGAAGATACACATTTGAATACTGTGGACCGTAGACCTCCATTGTTTACAACAGTAATAAAATAGTATCCTTTGGGGTCACTTGCCTCACTTTGTAAAGCATATGCATGTTTTTGTATTTCTTGCAGGATATTTTCTGCTAAATCTCATTAAGTGCTTGAAGTCAATTGTTGGTTGCTGTTTTGGTGCATGTTCTGTCAGTGCTTAGTGTTGCATTTCAACATCTAAAAAGTGTTCACCAGAAATGAAACTGAAAGTTAATATTGAACAGTATCAAACAAGACTAAGGAATCATGTTTGTCTTGCGACATTTTTCATGGAGTTCCCTGTTATATTTCAGGCATAACTGCATATTACTTTTTTCTTAGCTGGCTCAGTGCTTTAGTCTGCTGTCTTTAAAATGGTGATAATTTACTTCTTTTTCTTTGCTACCTATTTTGAATGTATGCTCTGTGGGACAGGAGTACTCCTCCATGCTGAGCAGAAACACCACCAGCAGCGCTGAGTCCTACTGTGCGGAACCTGTTAGAATGTCATGGGATAGGGATTTCTGAGCAGAATCAAGCTGTTTGATGTTCATATTCTGTTTAGAGGTTCGGCATGATGGTTTGTGTGGGGATAAAGGAAGTATAAATAACAGTTGCTTGAGCATCTGTTTTAATTTCCCCTTTTTCTCTGTCTTTGGGCGAAAAATTTCTTAAAATAGAGGCTGGAGGCAGTGGGAAGTGTTGTGAAGTTGAAAGGGACTGTGAGAATGGGGAAAGCAATTAGGAGTTCTGCAAGCTAGGAATAAAGCTTAAAGCAGTCCAAGGACTGGGAAAGGTGAAGTGGTGGGAATAGGTTTAATTTAGATTACAGGACTTCAGGCAGGATGAAGATTCAAGACAAGCCCTTGAGGCTTACTAGCATTTAAGGAAGGGAATGTTAACATCTAGCCAACTTGAATATAGATGCTCTCCTAAAGAGGAACAGCCCATTAGCAAAGGAGGTATAAAATCAGTAGTGGAACCACAAAGATAGGAGCAGTGCAAACCATCCGGCTTCAAAGGATCAGTGATCAGTGTTTGGGTAAGAGCATGAATAAATCAACAAAAGACATGCATCCTGTGATGGTCCTGTCCTCTACATGGTTCCCACAGGACACCTGAAAGGTCACGCATCCTTTTTTAGGGGAAGCTGTTGAGGCTATTACAGGAGCTCTTTGGAGCAAGCTCAGTAGCAATGTTGAGAACATGAAACTGTTAAATACCTCGTTAATAGCTTTCTTACACTGCATTGGAATTGAAAGCTGACACTCTCCAGTATGATGTTGACTCTTTTCTTTCACGTCCTTCTTCACTAAATGTCATCAGTAGGGAATAAGTAAAAATATTGATGGAAATAAGAACGGCTTATCTGCTTTGCTGAAACCTGTAACTTTCAGTGCAGATTCAAAATAATATTGTTTTGTTCAGGTATGTTAAAGAGGAATCTGTTTTGAAAGTTAATCCAAGAGACTCGCTGCTTTGATAGTTGCTTTCCATGCATTATTTGTGACTGAGGTAGCCATATCCCAGTGCTCCCCTCCTGAATATGTTTATTGTCTTTAGACTGCAAAATATAACTGGGGTGCTGCAACCGCCCAGACTGCAATGTGAATTTAACTTTTCTCATCTTTTTTCTTACTAACAAGAGAAAGAATTTTTATAGTAATTAAATAAAAGTGGTCAGCGTGGTCATTGTTTTGTAGTTAGGAAGAGAAATGTCTTTTGAGGCTAGGAAATATGGTATCATGCTTAAATTTAAAACTTTTTAGCAGCAGCTTAGCTTGGGAACCAAAACACCCCACAAATCCCAGCTACTATTTCTAAAAACTCACAAATGTTGTCCCTCTCTGGTAATGATTAGTCTGTGTGTGGTAGTTTCTGCTTCTAAATTCAAGACAAACCCCAACCAGCTAAACACAAATCAGTTGCCTATTTACACATGCAAAATAAAGATATCAGATGTATGTAGACTTATTCATGCAAATAAGCATTTTAAATAGGTTACTTGTGAGCATTTTTAATGGGGCAGCTATACTGACCTATGCAGTAAAGCGAACAGAATTAGCAGACACTGTGTGGGAAATAGAAATCATGTACTTATAATCTCTCACAATTGATCAAAACATCTGGGTACAAATTTACACTAATAAATTGAAAATATTACCCAGTTGAATTCATCGTTGTTGAATTGATCTAGGGAACACAAAGAGCCTGTTAATGAAATTTGCAGATGATACTAAATTAGTGATAGTTGCAAGCAGCACTCAGAGTGGGAGAATAGTATAAATCAAACTAATGAACGCAGAGTTATGGGTAAAAAATAAAATATGAGATTTGCCTGGAGAAGGAGGAAGGAGAAGAACCTATGACAAGAAAGTTGTATGGGCAGAAGACAATGTAGGACAAAGGTGGGAAGAAAAAACACTTATCCACGGAGGGGGGGAAAGGCTTTTCAATGGGACATTAGCCAATTAAAAAAGAAAAAAAAAAAGAAAAAAAAAAGATGTATGATAGCAAGAGTAGTAGAGGTAGAAATAAAGGTAATGGGGTTTAGCATCTATAAAAACATTAGCACAGAAGCAAAGAGCTCCTTCCTGTAGCTAGAACCTCTCTGATACCAGAATAGTTTACTGAACAAAAGTCAGAATCTCCGTTGCTGGAAACTCTTCAAAGTAAATTGAAGAAGGGACTGAAAGACGGCAGGGAGCAATCTTTCATTGGCAAAGGAACACACTGTAGATGACCTAATAGGTCTTTGTCATCTCCAGCCTTGATTGTATATTACATGTTTTGATTCATAGCAGTCTGGAAAGGAGACATTTATTTGTCATACAAAAAATAACCTTTAAGCATCAAATGAGAAGTTTATTACTGGAAGTCTATAATACCCCGTTTGAGAGAGGACTGAGAAATGCATTTTGCTTGGCTGACATCATATTTATTGGCAAAACGTGTAGATGCTCCTTCCTTGTCTGCATCCCGCCATCTCCTCACATATATTATAATCTCTTCTTTACAATTGTAGTAAAGACCTTGGCCCTGTATGTTGAAAAGTGCACGTCAAGTTTAAATCAGCCAATATCAGGTGGGATTTAGGGAGAGCTGCCAATTCCTTTATCAGCACCTGGAGGCTACTGAATTTGAAATCTTACACATAGTTCAAGGCAATTCTTGCTGAGTGTAACCAGCCAGTCTTCATGTGTGACACCTTACCGTGTTGTATCTTGAAGATAACTCTAAGCAAGGCCCCAAAGAGAGCTACGTCTTTGCAATCTTCTGCTCTAGAAGTTCATATGGGACATACAGAAAGAGACGCTACCCTGCCCCCTCCTTTTTTTAACGGCAAATGCAGTAGTACCAAGACAAAAAAATTAGCAGAGTAAAAATATTAGAAGTATGAATTAACTATTTAGATATCTGTGTAGACATTCATTGCCTTTTATTTCAATTTTTAATTATCAGGCTTTGTACTTAATAAAAAAGGTAAAAAATTCATCTGCAGAACTGTTGGACCCTATAAATACCACGTAAGTTGGAGGAATGGATAATTACCATGTTTCAATCAAGCAATAAAATGTATATAAAGTAGCTACAACATGACACCCTATACAATAGCATTAGAAAAATATTTACTGTGTTTGAAAACCACTGTGCAGACCTTCTGAATACTTTGATTTAGTCTCTTCTGCTTTGATTCAATGTCTTCTCAATCAGCTTTTGTAAAAATATGTCATTATTCATATTCGGTTTTCTTCAGAGGAATTTAGAAAGTCAGTCTGTCTTTAGATTGGGTGCAGAAAGAAATAATGTATTTTTCCTCACCTGCAGCAGAAAATAAGTGCGGTGTGACTGTTAGTAAGCTTGCAAAAGCACATTATTTACACCATCATGAATTTTCCCGATTTTTACTGTGCATGAGTAGCATACATACTTGTGTTGCATAGATCTATTTGAACCAATTTGATAAGTTCTGTAGTTTCTTAGGGAGCAGGAGGACAGATTATAAAACCCTAAAAGCTCACAATTTTCACTTATTTTCTGCTTCTGTTCCCAAATGAACTGAGTCCTGTGTAATGGAGTGGACTTCATTCCACTGACTGGATACAGGATTTCATTCTCTGATTAATCCTCAAAACTGAAATATGCTGTGCTGAAATTTGGTGTTAATGTTACTTTACATCCTTTTCATTATACCTTTAATGGCTTCTAGTAGGCACTGTAACTGGTATGTTTTTCTGACAAAACTATTTTTCCTAGCTGTCCCTATGGATTTATTCCTTCTGTTGTGTTAAGAAACGTGTGTATGTATCTGTAATCATGAGATCCTTGAGTGCTCAGCCTTCAACTGTTTGCTTTTGATTGGACCAGTACTGGTGTAGAAAGACAGATGTTGGCCATGGTTTTAAAATCATGTGTACTCAACAGCTTTAGGCTGTCTTTGGCTATGTCTCCAAGTGCCACTGAAACTAATGTACACCAGGTGAATTTTTAATTTCCTGGCCTGGTGACAGTCATATGTTCAATCTTATGAAGAGGATAAAAGGACTTTAGCTGACTTCAAGAGGGTCCAAATAGAACGGGTCCAAATAGAGTGACTCCTGCTTCAGCTGAGGTCAAACCACAGCTTCTTTAAGGAGATTGTCTTACTAATAACATCATTACCTTCACAGGTGCTGTATACATAAAAATAAATTTCTTAAAAAATATCTCACTTAGTACAGGGCAAAGTACTTGTTTACTTGTTACCTAAAAGAAGAAAGGCACTTGAAGCATTTGCCTGGTCTTTAGTGATGCCTTTCATACAGTCTCCCACAGTATCCTCCTGGAGAAACTGGCTGCCCATGGCTAGGATGGGAGTACTCTCCACTGGGTTAGAACCTGGTTGAAGGGCTGGGCCAAAAGAATGGTGGTGAATGGAGTTAAATCCAGTTGGTGGCCGATCACAATTGGTGTCCCCCAGAGCTCGGTATTGGGGCCAGTTCTCTTTAACATCTTTATCAATGATCTGGACCAGTGGTTCAAGAGCACCCTCTGTAAGTTTGTAGATGACACTAAACTAGGCGGGAGTATTGACCTGCTTGAGAGTAGAAAGGCTTTGCAGAGAGGTCTGGATCAGTGGGCCAAGCCCAATGGCATGAGATTCAATAAGGCCAAGTGCCGGATGTTTCACATGGGTCCCACCAACCCCATGCACCTCTGCAGGTTTGGGGAAGAGTGGCTGGAGAGCTGCCTGGCAGAAAAGGACCTGGGGGTGTTCGTTGACTGTCGGCTGAACATGAGCCAGCAGTGTGCCCAGGTAGCCAAGAAGGCCAACAGCATTCTGGCCTGTATCAGAAACAGTGTGGTGAGTAGGACTCAGGAGGTAATCATCCCCCTCTACTCAGCACTGGTG
>VZRU01016411.1:38197-112696 GCA_013398155.1 Pedionomus torquatus
CTGTTCAGCCTAGAAAAGAGGAGGCTGAGGGATAGACCTTATCGCTCACTACAACTATCTGAAAGGAGGTTGTAGAGAGGTGGGGTCTGGTCTTTTCTCCCAAGCCACAGGTGATAGGACAAGAGGAAATGGCCTCAAGTTGCTCCAAGGGAGGTTCAGATTGAATATCAGGAAAATTTTTTACACTGAAAGTGTTATTAAGCATTGGAATGGGTTGCTCAGGGAGGTGGTTGAAGCACCATCCCTGGAGGTATTTAAAAGTTGGGTTGACATAGTGCTTAGTGACGTGGTTTAGTGATGGGTTGTTGTTTTTATCAGAGTTAGGTTGATGGTTGGGCTAGATGATCTCAAAAGTCCCTTCCAACCTAGACAATTCTATGATTCTATGAATCTATGATTTCCACTGAGTGGCTTTAATGATAAACTATATTTAATACATTTGGAATATGTAATATATTGCACCATTAGACGGCTTTCTTTATATGGACATATACTCAGTGTTCCCCACATACTAGTTTTGTCCTCAATTTGACAGGATACTTTAAAATATTTTTATATATTTTATATGTATTTATTTTAGTATTTAATATATGTTTACTATTTATTTACTGCTGGTTTTTTCATGGAATCAGGTAGGATTCCCTTTTGTTTCCCCTTCCCAGCACTGCGTCTATTTCCCTTATATCACTATGGTCTGTGTTTACTTCCTTCAGGAGTACTAACTCTGGACCTGAAGTTGTAAGTGGCATGTATTGATGCCAAATTGTTCTGATGCCTGTCTGTAGAAGGGGGAAAGATCATAATTTGTGCTGGCTTTTGGGCTCTTTGGGGTTGTTGTTTTATATGTATGTATCTATATGTATATGTGTGCGTTCTTTGTGTTTCCAAAGTACAGTTTAAATTAAAAGAGAAAACTGGAGCAGTTCAATGTTCCAAGTACAGTTTTATAGATATATTTAAGTGAACCTTCAAAGTTCTGGCCAAGCCTCTGCTGGGTTTGCTATTGCTGTTTTGATCCACCTTTCAGTCTCTTGCCTCATATGAAGCTCTAGTCATGTGCCATGTTAACAATTGTATAAAATAAGTCCTGCTATTTTACCCATACCAGAGGGGCTGCAAAGAGCTGTAAGGATCCTCCTGGGACACAGGAATACATGAATCAGATTTTTCTGATATGAGATTGGAGACCCAAAATTACACTTATGACTTTTCCATAACCACTGATATTTGTGGTATATAGCACTTTTTCAAAACAGCAATCACATTGTGATATCAAAATATGAATCTCGTGTATAGCCAGTAAATACTACTGTATAACAAAGTCTGTGATGGGTATGGGAGTGAAACATTTCATGAGAAATTGACCATTTTAGAAGTCTGTGGAAATGTGTCCATGAACCTCACGTGGCTTTTTTATACTTTAAAGGCCTAGGAGTAGTTATAGGAATTTGTACATTAATGTGTTGATTTATGTAAGTCCTCGGTTCAGGGCACTAGAGAAATACCTACAAAACTGAGTATTTCTTAATGTGGGCAAAGGTACTATAATCCAGTACAGGGAAAGCTGAACAATACTGTTTATTTCAGTAAGGGTTTGTGTGCTCTATAAGGTTTAAAATGGCATCACAACTGTGTGAGTTCCACCAAATCACTCAAAATTACTATGGAAATGGAGAGATCTTCTGAAATTGCATTGTGTGTGCCTTTATTTAAAAAAAAAAATATTTGCAACTTTTCTTTTGAATGTCTATATTTAAATTCTTCTCCATCAACAGAATTGCTCCTTATTCTCTGTATTTGAAAGGTATTCACATAGTTTTAGTTGTCTTTATTGTTTGAATGATCTACTTCAGTGGTGCTTGCTTTGTAATTTGTTGCTGCAGGTGGCTCTGACTTTGAATTGCATCAGTCTTTTTATTTGAAGATAGTCTTTTTGAGCAACCTGAAACAACATTCAGCCGTTCCAGCTATGCTCCCTGTATTTAAACCAACACATTTCTGAGCTGCTTTGGCTGTTCTTCAGTGTGAACCTCATCATTAACATTTCTTTAAAAAATTGTGCATTTTGTAGTTGCTTTGGTATTTTGTATATTGTCTGTACATAGATGATCCATTCAGTTCTAGCTGTGGTTTTAACTTTATAATGCATTTATGTTAAGAGAGCCAGAATCTCAGCTGGTGCAAGTTAGTATAGCTCTTCTGAAATCAATAGTGCTCTGGCTGTTTCTACCATTTGATGATCTGACCATAATAAGGTAATATTACTAAAGAGATAACACAGTGAAAAGGAAGCATTATACTGATTCAGCTGGGGCAGCTATTAGATTGGAGTACTGCTGAGCACATATTGTCTAATATTCACCTAATGGCTGATATCCATTTCGCGAGACCCAATTTTTAAATCTCTACTAAGCGGAGTTAATGAAGTTAGTTTTCTGCTCTGGAGATGGGACAATTATTTAAAAAAACCCTCCAAATCTTTATAAAAATACATGTTCTTCTGTTGGAATAAGATTAGTTTGTAAGATTAGCGCATAAAAGTGAATTTTGCCCACTTGTTTACTGAGGATCTGGCTCCAAGACTCTTGGTTTTATTATTGCCATTGGAATTGAAAAGCTAATTGTGTGAATGCCCTTTCAAAAATCCCAAGATGGCTCTATTGCGACTTTTAGTGTGAATCACCATTCTCAGGGTGTGACTCAGTGTAAAATGCAGCTGGTTTACGTTGTGAAGAAAATATATGGGCGTTTCTTGACTGCTCTGAAAATAACACATACCTTTGTTCCCATTTCAAAACGCCAGTCTGCTCTCACGCATAGTGTAAATTGCATTTGCTTTAAATAAAAGGTTTAGGGATAAAATGGATATGAAAGCAGTCTAACAAGTTTCACTTCTGAATGTACAAAGATTCATAATGTACTGGACTAATTGTACTACATCCATATTTTTCTTCTATTGTACAAAGAAAATTAACCAAAGTGGCTTTTCTTTCAGGTAGCTTCTCATATCACTGTGATATCAAATGCAGATAATATTTTTGTCTTTGATATGATTTTAAATAAGTTTTAGTCTTTATTTCATCATTAAGTAAATTATTAATTGAGCTCAATTTCTTTTTGCTCAATTCACTTCTGATTCAATGTCAGTCAAACAGAAGATTTAATTTGCTTCCTTTTATCCTCTAGCACATGCTAATGCTGAAGCCAGTGGTTTTATTCTATGTTCTATTGTCTTAACATGACTGCAGTATATGCACAGTACTATACATAAGCACTTGGACAAATTGTGGCCGGCAGGAGCACACATGAAGTCCAGGCTTGCATACAGGGTACTGGATCACTATCTGTGATTGCTCAGGTATTTCTTATTTTCAGAATTCATTCTGTATGTCTTTTCCTAAAGTTATAGGACAAAGTGAAGTGTAGAGCCACTAAGTTTATTGCATGCCCATGCTCTGATTTTTTTTTTTTTCTCTTTTTTAAATAGAGGAAGAAAAAACAGTATGTGAAATTAAACTTTGAGAAATAATGTGACTTTTCTACTCTCTTTTCCTCACTGTTGAAAATGGTAGTCTCCTGGCCAAATGTGCTTTGCAATGCTTGAAGAAGCATTTCACAAGCTTCCAACTGTGTTTGAAAATTTTTTTTTTCAATTTTTCCTTTATGTAACTAATTTAAAAATTAAAAGAGATGCATTTTTTGATTGTAACTTTTATATGAAAAGAGAGACTTGCTGTCTCTTTACTTCTTTAAGAAAAGCCTGCATGGCTGAATCAGCACCTTGCAATGTTCACATGAAGCAGAGTTACAGTTCACCCATCTCTCCCCTTACTCTGTGGAGATACCTGCTGGATTAGCCTTCTCCCGTCTCAGCTAACTTTTTTTTTTTTAGTTCTTTGCTCGGCTCACATAAAGGGAGAACAGCCACCAATTCACTGAACATTTTTACTGCTTACCTGATTGGAATGCTAAAAAGCAATGGAGCATCTACTTGCCCTTCAGTTTCTTTGGCCAGCGATATACGTCCGGCTGCAGTAAGTTTTTGGGCAGTGTTTTGTGCATAACCTCTTTCAGTAGACTTACAAACTGTAACACAGCTGAGAACCAAGGTCAAAAGTTCCTCTGTGTGCTTTCTTTTCCTCTTAAGGTCGTTGTTTGCTTTCATGTAACAAAAAGATAGCTGGTAGCTTAACTTCTATTCATTATCCTTGATAGTTATTTCCATCCCTTTCCTGACAGTTACAGTAATAAAAATAAAGCTTGGATGGACATATGGATGAAATCACAGTGGAATAAGCAAGAAAATGCAACTGAATGTTTTATTGGCCCCTGACACTCACTTTTAGTATATTTGCATAGGGTATGCTGATACATATGACCGTGAAGTCTCACCTTCTACTGACTGTTTTGGACATAAAGTTGTCTAATTGCTGGATTTTAATCTGCACAAGTACTCAGATGCATATTTTCATGTGTCTCATAAATAGTAAAATGGAAGTCAGAGTTATCCAAACAAGAACAAAACCATACAGTTATTTGCAGTATAAATACTATCTATTAATATATACTATCTTGATAAAAAGAGGATGATCTTCTTTTCCAGCACCCTAGGTAGGGGAATGGTAACTACAAAAGAGGCTTCCCACTTTATAATACTTTCAAACAATTGTGTCTAACAAGTGGTGTTATAGCATATCAAACCAAGATGGGGTGATCCCTCTTCCCTTGGTTTGATATACTTTCAGATTCTTTAAAGGCTCTTGAGATCAGGACCCCTACGGAGCCTTTGAAGCTTGTGTTTTTCTTTCACTAGAAAGTGAAGCCTTGGCTTTTAATGGCAGCTCAGCAAATATCTCATCAATATTTAAAGTGTCAAGTGTACCTCTGTTAGAGGTACCAATCGGAGATCAAAGATACTAGCACTGAGGTACAGCATTTCCTTCAAAGGTCTTCACAGTTGAGCTTTCCCTTTTGTTGGAAGAGAACTTCTCTTTTTAACATTTGTTGCTTGCATGAGTCTTAAGCATGTTGTTTGACAACTGTGGGGAATTAAATGTTTTGTTACCATCACCAGTGGAGGATGGTGCAGTAGTTTTGAATGGTCCTTGTTTAAGAAAGGAGGATGTTTGGGAAAACTTTTTTCCTGGCTGTTTCCACTTTTCTTCAGTTGAGCAGAGTCTGTTACGCTTATTGATAGCAATGTCATACTTTTTGAGGACATCAAGAAGAATTCAAGATGGAATTTAGTGGCAGGGACAAATAAGCTGTGCAGGATGGTTCTTTTTTTGGCCTTTTCTCTTTCAGTGAGGATTTAGGATGTTTCTTTTCTTATTTTTCATATCCTCTGTTGCCTTCCACTCATTATGCAAAGCTTATGAATATGGCTGTGAAATCTAATCCCTTTATTACTCTTCCAGCTCTTACTGTGTTTTTCTTTTTTAACATCTGTTAAAACAATTACAACAATAATTACAGTAATAAGGATTCCGAGTATTCTGTACTTGTGGTTTATGTATTCCCATTTTGTAATTTTGGTTGGCACATACCCATAAGCACAGTCTGATGTCAAGGTGTTAAACTGTTTGAATGGTAAATGGCTGAAGTGAAGGTTCTTTAAAAAAAAGAAGGAAATTTGGATTAGGCACGCTTCATGATTATGTGAAAAACAGAAAATTAGAATTAAGAAGCTTATCAGATTACTTTTTAAAAACATAGAATATTTTGATTCTGTGAGCTATCTGATTGTCTTCAGAGTGCATTGGGAGTAACAAGTCTAAAATGTGTGACAGGAGAGAGTGTTTTAACCCTGAAGGCTGACTTTCGCTGAGTATTTCCCTCCTTGTATAACAAACAGAAGTTTGTGTTCTTCAGTCAGTTCATAAGCTTCCCAGTTGTGTATGCCAGAATATGCTTAAGCATTACAGTGAGGTAGGTGTCAGTTTATACTTTTCAAAGCTGCTCGCAAAGAGCCTGCTATTGCTATTGTACGGTGGAAGAGAGCAGCTACTGTCCTACCATGCACAAGGTTGTTCATTCGTCACTAACTAACATGTTGCCCAGATTCTAGGGTGGATATTTAGGTGTTTTCTACTGAACTGCCTATAAGTCATGTAATTTCAGACAGCAAGAGGTATTACTAAAAAACCAAGTTTGCTTTGAAAAAGCCCTTTTCAAATAGTTTTCAAATTCTTGTTAATTTCCCATCACAGATAGGTCCTGAATCTGCAACAGTCCTTATTCTCATCTGTCTGCCCTTCTGGGACATTGATGGGGATTGCATCAGTTTTGGGTTGTGCTGGGTGACTGCGTATAAACTATTGGCTCTCGTTCATCTTTAGAGGCATTTTATCTGGGACCCCTGTTTCAGTAAAGAGCAAGTAGAGCTGGCAGAATTTTGCTCTTGACTAGCAGTACCATATACAACAATGCAACGCTTTGAAAATAAACTTTCAGCATGATATTGGCTAACATTTAGTTCTTCTATCCCTGCTCCTTGTGCCAGAGATGTTCCCTGACTTTGTTTAATGAATGTGGCAAGGCTATAAATAAAACTGGCAGTGGAAATGCTGGCCCAGTGCTGTGAGCTGCACACCATTAATATCCTATCAAGACCATTGAATTGGCTCTATGCCCAGGAATAGCAAGGAGTGTTCCTGCTCACGGTTGCACCTTGCATTTGGAAGAGGGTTATATATAAGTTGACAGCACAGCATAAATGTTTCCTAAATTAATTTTCGTTGTGAATAAACTCTGTGCCTGTAAGAAAAGTGTCCAGTGTGATTTGACTAGTTCTAGCAATGGAGAATCCACCACCAGTGGTGGAAGGCTGCTACCCTTTTTCCTTTTACCTGGCAGTTGAAACCTGCACTTTATTTTGAATTAGAATTTGCCTCTCAGCTTCCAGCTGTGGATTGTAATTGTACCTGTGTCTGCTCAACAGAAGTAGACAGAGGTATCCTATAATTATTTGTTCCTAGATTTACTACTCTGCATTTGTCCATGTTGAAATTAATGTAATTACTTTGTGCCCCGTTCGCTACAATGATCTGCTCTGTATCAATGATCTGTTCTCATCATTATTAACTTGTGGCAAAATCCTCCTTGCATGTCATCTATACAGGTAAAGATTCTGTGTTTTTCTACAGGGGAATGATAAAAATGCTGAATGCTAATATGACCAAACTGTGGTCTTTGTAGGAACTCATCAATAGCACACGTAGAATGAAGAATTTCCACTTGCAATTCTATTTTGATATCTATCAATTTATTAATCTTGAATCTTCCACTGAACTTTTCTAAATATTTATTGACAGGTGAGCAGCTCTGGCATTACATGTACCTGCGACTGAGATCATATCTATTCGCTTATTTAGCTCATACCACTTAACATTTAATAATAAAAGCACAATATTATTTTTCATAATTTTCTTTGGGAAATTCCCTGAATTTCATGAGCTACCAATAATGAAATAAACTTTTCTCCAGCTCTTAAATCACAGTTTTCTATCTGTGCTGACCTAAACCCAAGTCATAATGTAGTAGCTACTCAGTATTACTTCCTTAAATCACTTTTGTATTCTAGTATATTTTCTTGGCAGCATCGACTTGTATTGGAACTCTCCCAAATTCAGAACGAAACTAGTTTGTAAGCCTTTCCATGTTGCTTGGGCTTTAATGACCATTCTACTATATTAATCTATTACTGTACTAATGGTACTGTTAGAATGCATTTTGTTGCTAATGTACTTTGAAAAATCCTTATTGTCCTTAATTGTGTTGGCCATTGATTTCTCATTGATGTTAGCCTCCAGCATTCTAGCAATCTCCTGGCTCTTAATTTATATTAATTGCTATCAGTGTTCCCTTTTTAGCTTTCATTATTTACTTTACACATGCTTTTACTTTCCCTGTAAGTCTTTTTCTTCTAAGGTTGATTAATTTTTCTTTGATTGTGGATCTTGTGGCATTTAATACAATATTCTTAACATTTCTCTGTTATTGTAGATCTGATTTCATAGCTCTTCAGATTTTAAAAGTGATTTCAATCATGGTGTACTCCACTGTCATTTAGATTTCAGTCTCAAGACAATTTTCACTTACAGCATTCAACTCTTGGACAATGTTTTAGTATGTATTGTTGTATAGTGAAAAATTGTAGAATAAGCAGTCTGTATATCTTTTTCATAAAGTTCTGTAGATGTGATGATTAGTATTCTGACGTTTGAACTTCCATTTTTCAGATTTTCATACTCAAATATGTAAATGATTCTTTTGGGTAAATGCTGAACTAAACTTTCATTTTAAACCCTCCTGACAGAGACAAGTTTAAATTCTGTGAAGAATTAGGCTGTCACAAAATGAGACTAGCATATGTTTTAGTAAATGCCAAAAAAAATATACTTTCTTATTTTGAATATAAAATTCAGATAGAAATTCTAAAGCCTCTTCTCTTTCTCCCCCTCTTCCAAAAGTGTGATTGAGGGGGCTTTTTCATGAAAAAGCAGATACCTGGGCTGTCATCAGACCCTTGAGACTGCAGAGCTACATCTTAACTGTGATGGATTGTTGGATAAATCCAGCACCGAGACCACACCGTACAGCTGTGCAGCTGCAGTATGTTGCACTGCAATATAAAGTAATACAAGATATGTAAAAAGATTCTGGTATTCACTGCAAGGAGCGTGACTATATTGCAGTCTTGAGGAGACACCTGTGTGTGTCTCAGGGATGTATGAATTCATGACGAGCTCTGTGATGCTGCAGCTAAACTGATGGAAACAGTCAATTCGATGAGTGTGTAATTAACTAAAACAAGTAATTTAGTATTGCTACTTGGGTATGGTAAAAACAACACATGCTGAGAATAGATACAAACGTGCTGAAGATTTAAATCTTTTAGCAAGAATAATTGCCATATTCTTATCAGTGACTCTAGTGGAAACAGTCTGAGTGTTTGCCTTCTGTTGAACTGCTGTGTGGTCTTCCTGTGGTCAAAGATGCTAAATAAAACATGTCCATCATACCTGAACAAAAAGTAAATGCATCATTTAGTAGGAGAAGAAGTTGGTACGTGCAGCTTTCAGAAGAAAGATAGCTTTTAATCAAGGACCATTAAGAATTCTGCCACGAAGATCTTGCACCGATTTATATAAATGGTTCCTTTTATTAAAAGTGAACTTGACTTAAAACCAGCTTCTGTCCCGGTAAAGGACAGGTCAGTTTGCCAGAGGCAGGAGCAAAGACAGGACCAGATTCAGCCATTTCACACAACAGTTGCTGCTCCAGGACTGAAGTTGCATCAGTATACAAATTTTTAAGAGGATCTTACAGAGGATCAGATTAGATGCTAGGCACGAATGGGCTCCTTTGAAGTTTCTCTATAAAACCAATTATCTGACAGAGAGTACAATATTGAAAAAGAGTTGAGGGCAGAGAATGGGAATTTTATATAAAGGATAAGTATTGTGAGTAGAAAGTACTGGTGGAAAACGACAATTTTTTAATACGTTGTGGCTGACCCAGAAGTCCCAAGAGCATGACCATCTTATCCTTGACAATGTAAAAATCCCAGGTGATTTTAGAAGCGAGATGAGCAAAGACAAATATTGTCATTCTGGGGCAATATTTTAGGTAAGATGTTGAAATGCAAATCCAAAACTTTGCTTAATGTAATTGGAATATTTTAGAACTATATTTTTTTATTATTAAAACTCTTTACACATAATTAATTTTTTATGCAAAAACATTTACTTCTAAGCATTCTTTGAACTGAGAAAAAGAACAACTTTTCACTGTGAAAATGTTGAAATGGGGCAGTTTATCCAAAATTTTTTTATAGTAGTAAATTTCTTAAAACTAATTTTATATACTTTCAGGTTTGATTAATTGATATTCCATGATGGGAGTCCCCCCGACATTTAATCAGAAAATTCCAAGTCAGCTGTAAAGTTTGCTGAAAAACAGGGTTCTTACCAAAGGCTTATTTGCCAGCAATTTAGTGACCAAAGTCAATTTCCTGTATGCCATTTCTATGCTTTTACCTTCTGTGGCTTTCACAGAGTGAAGTCAAAAATGCTACTGTAGTACTAACCTTGAGCTGGTTTTCTATCTTAGTAATAAAGCATCCTGGTTCCTTTTGTTCTTCACTCTGTGTATGAAATACTTGGAAGTAGAACATTTTATCAGCTCCAAGATCACTGCCTATTTTAACACATAGGAGGGTGAAATAGAACTATTGAGAAGTCTTTGCATCGATGCCTTCTTACTATCAATCTGTAGAAAGATATATTTTTCTCAGAAAACTAAAAACTGTTTTGCATCTATCATTTTGCCTTGGTATTTAATAAAAAAGAATTTTTGTTCACACTGAAGTGCTACAGATTTCTCTTTTTTTAATTAAGAGGAAGTAAGGAACATACAAATCTGAGAACCATAATTAAGAAAGAAGCATTTGAGTGAGTGAAGTCTTCTCCTCGCCTTGAAAGCTCTTCGTTATCTTAGTTTTATGTTGTTTCTATACTAGAGTAAAGTTGCATTACCTTAATAACCAGTAATACAGCAGGAGGTCCTAATAGGTAGAGGTCACTTGAAGCTGACCTCCAGCTGCAGTGGCAGAAGAACACCGATGGCCTGTGGACTGTAATTAGAGTACAGTAAAACTAGCAGGTAAAGGGTGACAGAATGTATTAGCAGTAAAATGCTAACTTGTAAGTAGTAAGTCTGGATTCTACAGGAGTGGCACTCACCCGGGAACAAGTAAAGTGTTCCATTAAAGAAAAAAATTACATGCAGAATCCTGAAAGCTTAAGGAGTGGTGAAGGTTAGCATGGTGATGGAAAAACAAGTACATACAAATCTGCACAGTTTTTAAAATACCTTTTTGGTCCCTCACCCTCCTCTTTTTTTTTCCATTCATCCTTTCCACAGTCTGCCTTTAGACAAAAATATAAGACAATTTCGACACAGGGAACTAATATAAAAAGCCCTTTCATGCAAAGAAAGAGTGCGTCTGTCTTTACATTTTTTCTATTCATGGCTGGCTAGTTTTACATTTTCTGATCAGCAACTGGCATGGCAACCAGTAAACCAGTTGCTTCTAAGATCAGCAGTGGTCTGTCTGGAGGTCCTGCATTATTGATTTTCTGCTTGTACGTTCTAGTTGCTCTGTCAATCAGGGGCCTGAATGCAAGATGACAGTCAATAAGCAAAAGGACTGAGATCCCACAGATGCAACAAAATAATTCAGAAGCTTCAAATGAATACAGAAAATGGGAAAACCCTTAAGAAAAAATCTGGTAAGCTTTCCAAAAGAGCAACACAAACGTGTGTTCTCCTTAGCCCACATTTTGTTACTATTCACTGAGTCTGCTGGTCACAAGATGCACATGAAAATTTGCCAAATCCTGCATGGAGAGTATATGGGGTGAACCTGAGAAATATTTGATAAAAAGTTCTCCAGGGGTGAGATGTTGGGGTACTTCGTCAAAACAGGTTCCATACAAAGCAATTACATGGCTGATTTTTTCCCTAGCTTCTCGTTTCTTCATGACTTCCATTCAAGTGGAACATTACCCAAGTTAGGCTGCTGCAAGGTATTTATTTTTAGTATTGTATCATCTTCTCCTTCCACAGGTAACAAGATACACTGGTAAGGATATCTGCTGCTGATGGATTACCTTAATGCAGACCAAAATTAATTCCTAGTGTTACAAAATGAAATTAAAAAACTGTGACTGTTATTAATTAGGTTATTGAGAACCTGTGATATAAAAGTTAAATCTCTCATTGCATTGATAACAGTTGAACTATGGTATCTGTTAATCTTGCTACACAGCACAATTTAGTATAGAGATACCCAAGTTAATTTTAAACAAGCCAGGCTGGATACCAGAAGCACTCAGACTGTGGCAGCACTCAGTTTAGCTAGCCCAATTGATTTTTCTAAGAAATAGAATATATTAGCTTATATGGAACTTACACTGTCATGTTTAGACTACTTCTGATACAAAAGCTAATTCCCACAGATATCCAATACCAGGTCAGGTGTCCTTCTATTACACTGAAGTGTATTGTGTGTGTAGCCCTGTTGGTTAATCTCATTCCTGCAGGGTTAGAATATAGATGAGGATTGCTCAGAGAAAATTGAGATGAAATAGGAGTGATTTTAAGAACGTGGTAGCGTCTACTCTTTTGTCTTAGTAAGTAATCCTGTGCTCGGTTAAAAGCTGCTTGCAGAGCGTATGGAGTTTGCCTTTGATATTTGTTAATGAGAATCCCCACTTGATGTGCTTAAGGGCATTCTCAACAAACTCCCAACTCATTTTTAAAAATTTGTGAAAAACAGCAGGGAATCTTCACTAGGAGGAACTTGAGCTGACTGTTGGTACAGATAGAGGAGTTGCCCTAAGGGTAGAAATGACAATAGCTGTCATGTAACTTTATGACCAGTAGTAATATTTATAGTTTGCATGATAAATGCAGGGACAATCACTTAACTGTGATTTAGATTGCTTTAGATTGTGTGCTGATCACACCAGGGACTGAGAGAAAATCTTTCCCCCTGGTGTAAACACTACTTCTCGGGGGTCTCTTTCTCCATTGAGACAGTCAGCTTTCTTACTCAGGGTAATAGGGTCTATGATACACTGGGTAACGGAAGAACCTGGAGAGTACCAGCACTGGAGAGCAAATCCCAAGAGGCTTTGTATGAACCTAGACTCCTTCTGGCATGCCTGGCACTGATATGGCCGGATGCCAACAGAGCCATTCAAAAGCTTCTTCAAAAAGGTTTGTTAACTGGACCTTAGCTGAATCTGAGCTGAATCAGGGCATTTGGGTAGTCAGTTGCCCTTGAACAAAGACAGCTGCAAGCTTCTGGGTAGCTCTGTGTCACACTGAGTTGCGGCTATTTAACTACAACACGGTTCTGGTTCCAGTTCTTGTTCTTCACACTACTGCTGACTTGGTTCAATGAGGCTATACACTGTAATTTCTAAACATATTTAATGGCAAGAATACAATGGTTGAGCTATATATGAAAAACAGTGTTTCCAGTTTGAGATAGATGTATATATGGAGCATCTCTGTTATTCTAAGCAGACATTTTAAGATTTTTATTCCCTAAATCTGTGACATAAGAATATCTGTTAATTAGTAGGGATTTTCAACAATGGACTACAACACCTGTATGAAACAGAGGCTCTAAGAGAAACAGAATTCTAATATCTATCTTGTCTTGCCTTCTAATTTGCAACTATTTTTCACGACTTATTTAAAATTTCTAGAGAGAATTAGACCATAGGTGGAGTAACCAAAGAACAGGAAACTGAGTGTTTCAGTTAAGTCCATTGCTGAAGAGAGAATGTGAAGTGCAGGTTTCTGGTCCAAACTGCTGAAACCTTGGATGGTTTTTTTTCCAGTTCAGTTCTTTTCTAGTGATAGTAGAGATTTCCATTATACCAATGATGCAGAACCCAGGGTTGAGGTTGGAATAGCTTGCTAAGAGCATGACAAATATTTTCTTTGGGTTAGAATAATTTTCGTGTTAAAGACATAAAAACTGAATCTCAGTTGGTTCATTGCCTTTGCTTTGTGTCTCCACATGAGTAAGATAAGCATGTTTGGACCTGGAGAACCACAGTGTAATAAATCTTCTTTTTCAGCAACTTCTCTGTGGTCACAGAAGGTGTAACATGGTTTGTGGACTTCTACTATTACATACACCATTGCTTCTAAATCTCTTACAGTAAAGCTTAGCATCTGTTTTGTGATTTGATGAATGGCTTTGATCTGTTATTTTAATTGCTTCCTACTAAGACACTAATGACCTTTTTTGTTCCAATAAACACTGTTTTGCTTAGTTGTAAATTAAATTTAACTAAACACTTGGAGCTTTATTACTTGTTTCTGTTTGATGACTCGTCAGGCAATGTGTTAACTCCATATGCAAAGACTTCTGCAATCATTGTATCTTTGGTTGCATTAGGGGGAAAAGAAATATGGATAGACTTCACTTTCATGTAATTACCAGGTAGATAACTGGGGTCCAAATATATCCATGTTAATTCCTTTGAAAATAGACAATATGAACATTTCTTATAAGCTTAAAGAGGAGTTCAGGGAAGAGCTAATCCAAAAACTTTCACATTATCTTTGCCTGACTAGATCCCAAGTAGCAAAAAGTCTGAAGCTTTTTTACTTCACTGACTTCATGGTAAAATAAGAAAAAAAATTGATATGGAGGAAAAAAGAAGAGGGCATGTCCAAATGAATAAAGAAACATATTCTGAGCAGCTGAACTTTTGAGAACCATTTGTTGTGATTTGCAGCGTGATTGTGTACTGTGGGCAGAGATGCTCTCAGAGCTGTCATGGAAGAGAGATTCTTAAAACATTTTGCATACTGACCTAAGAAGCATATAATGGAAGCCAGTTCTGCATTGTCAGCTCGTAATACTACCGTTTTGCTCAAAGCTGCTATGAAATCATTAAGGATCCTTTGGGGATGAAGATGCACAGATTTTAATGTTTATAATATGTTTTGTTCTATCTCGTATTAATAATCCACCCAGATGTCCAGTATAGGGTGCGGTTTGATGGGAAGTTCAAGCAGATCCAAGTCTGGGCTGCATGTGCTGACCTTATTGCCAGCTGTACTTTTCTGCCTCTTCTCTAGTGCCATTCTGTTTGTCCTCATGCCATGGCTTGGACTGGGAAATGATCTGACTGAAAACTATAGCAGCAAATAAGAGATGATCTGTTACACTTACTTGCTGCATAGCCTGATAGGCTCAGTTATAAGATTGTCTTTCTGGCAGTGCTTCACAGTTAGATCAATTTAAATTGATCATCAGACCACACCCCTAGAGCCTGAAAGGCCAAAAGTAACGTGAGCTACTCAGGCAGAGGGTCTGCTCTTTGAGATTTCAAGCTGATAATAGGTCTCTTGAAAGAGTGCATTAACAGAGTTGTTGCCCTTGAGGTACGAGTGCTGCCTGCAGTTTTGCTCAAAGAAGATTAATCAGAGGTTCAGAAGGCATTAGCAGCAGATAAGAAATTCAGTTCATCCAAGAATAGTATTGAAGCTTTGGCTTTGGCCTACCACGTTCTTGTAGAGTGAAATGGGATCCCTACCAATGTGTTTGGGAGCATAAAAGCCCACTCCACTTACAGAGAAAAATGGAGCAAGCTGTAAGACTAAAAGGTGCAATATTAGCAGGTGTGAGGGTATTCTGTTGTTTCTTTGGGGATGATGGCGAAAAAGAGATCTTGAGCACTACCTTTAGCATTCACCTGCCATGGCTACATTTCATAGTAAATCTTGTGTGAAACTTGCCATTTTCATTAGACTGAAGGAGAGGAGACTTTTACAGTAGATTAACTGCTGTTGCAGTATTTCTCTGACAGGACTGGCTGTACCATAGCTAGTTTGCTTTTAAATTTTCTTCTCATTTGTTATAACCTCTGGAACCAGTCCGTCGCCACTCTTGAATATTCGGCTGTTCACATACCTTCTTGCTTCCTCAAAATGACAGGAATTCATTTTATTGAAGAAAAAATAGTTAACATTTCTCCTTCTTGCAAAATGAGTCATGTTTATCCTTTTGTTAGTCTTTTGATGCATAATATATGCTATCATTCCTAATGTCTGTCTGTGGTATCTTAAAGGACTATGAAAATTGCCATTCTCAACTCAGCTGAATTTTCATATCTGATTTTTCAGTGTATTAAACAAACAGTCTAAACTGTGTATCTCTGTAGTGACTGAAAAAACTAACTTTTCCTCTGGGCTGCTTATTCTGGACTTCATAAGAGTTTTCCTGTGGGCTGAAAGGTGAGTGGCCAGGTTTTCTCTGGCACTTGCAGGTCCATGATTTCAAAGACTTCTCCAACATACCTAATTAGGAACCTCAGGAAGTCACTCAGAATGAATTTCTGAATCAGTGTTCTTCAGAGAACTCCAGTGTTTCTTTTGCCATGGAGGAAAAATAGGTTAATGCTGCAGTGTTGCAGAAGGCACAGAGTGAGCTGTTGCCTGAGAAGAAGGTTCTGAGAATTCAGGAGCAGCCTGGGTGGGAAATGGAGAAAAATCCTAATGTTGCTTCAGGGAGAAAATAATAGCTAAGTACAAATCTGTACAAGTCAAAAGTGCGAAAACATTCAAGTCTGTTCAGCAGCAAGGAGAATACGTGCACATTATAGACATTCTGACATCTTACAATTTAAGGAAAGGATATTTTTTTTAAAGCCAAAAAAAAAGGGGGGGGTGGTGGTTTAAAGAAAAATACGGCTAAATATTTCAGTTATAATGATCTGTTTCAAGATCTCTCCCAGCTTTGTCATGATGAGCAGGAAGGGTAAAGGCTTGAAACATGAGAGATCTGTTGATATTCATGGAGTTTATTATTACATGGCTAGTAAAGTTTAAAGAGCAAGTTACTTGGTGACACTATGAATCCATTTTAATTAAAAAGAAAATGTATCTCTCTCTTTTTGATGTTTTTCAGATTTACTGTCCCTTTGCCTATTGTTACCTTCATTGCCATTTAATTATAGTTGACAGTATGCATTTTTTTAATATTCTAGCTGTAACTAGTCTGTGTATTTTCAGTTGATGGCAGATGTGAAACGTTTCTGCAGTGGTTTTTCTTCCACCTTACTGCTAATTTTGAGATTTCTCTGTTTTTAATTTATTCCTTTATTTCTAGTTCCTATTCCAGCCATAGGTAGCATTCGGGCTTACCTCTGATCTCTCTTGCCCCAGTCTTGCTTAGTTTTCTTGCTTTACTTTTGATTATTCCCTGCTATAAAGTAGGCTCAGCCTGCTCTCTTGCATTGATTAAGTAAAACCCCTTCTACCTTCCCAATTGTCCTGCTGTTTCTCTCTTTTGTTACACATCCAAGCTCACTGAGCATGGTGTTCACAACTGTTGCCCCAAGCTCCTCTCTGGTAATCCTGCCTTGATCCATCCTGGGTCACCTCCAACTTGGTGGCCAGCCATTTTGCCTGACTCAAATTGCTTCCGCTACAGTCTCAATTGAGTTTTCCTAGTGGTGTCTTGGGCTTTTTGCTCTCCCCTTGGTCTTACAACCTTTAGAACCATTCATCTTAAAATCTTCTATTGGGTTTGCTTTCAGACTTCTCCTCCCTAGCTGCTCCTTCAGTGTAACTGTGGGTGGGTGGTCTCTGTTCCTTGAATCTGTGGGATTTTTGTCAGTTGAAAGTTTTTTTGCAATTGAAGTTTTGCACTGAATGTGGAATGGGAACAGTCTCAAGAGCTGCTGTGATGTGCATTGTGGAGTTATTTGCTAAGTACTGGCCTGATGATACACTTCTCTTTCCTTTTCTTCCAGATAATATGGATCTGATCTGCCATTTGGACATTAGTGACTTCCAGATTTAATACCCCGTTGCTGGTGTATGCCCTGCCAGCCTGGCAATTTATCTCATTTCACAGACACTCTTACAGTCCCATGTGTGATGCTGGGTTTCTGAAACAGTCTATGTGGCAGTCAAAATAGGAGGTAGATTGCTGGTGGGGGAGAAGCAGAATTGGAGCCTAGTTAGAGCACATGAGGACTGCTGCAATGCAAAAGTGAAATAATTACCACCAAAAAAAAAAAAAGAAAAAAAAAAGAAACCCGAGCAGAGTATACCCAGATGTGGCTGACTCACCACTAGCTCTAGTGCCTCATTATTTGGAGCAGCTTTTGTCTCGTCTCTGCTCTCCTGTTCGGAGGGAGGCGCCTGCACAGCTGGCAGCTGCCTGCGCAGCAGCTGAGGTAAATCCTCCTCTTCTTCCCATGGAGGACCTTTCTCAAGTAGGTACACAGCTTGGCACTGCTCCCCAGGGCTGCCGGTGCTGCTCCGAGGACAGATTTTCCTCAGCTTTTTCCTAGCTTTTTTTTTTTTTTTTTTCTGCTCAGGGAGTCTAAAACCCCAAGTAAAACCCGCTCTTTCTCTCATGTTTGTGTGGAGAGAAGGATTTGCAGTTGGTGCTAATTGATACCGACTCCTGCTCGTGCCGCCTGCAGCTGGGCTGGTGGGTGGGTTGTGGGCAGGGGCCAGGCTGGTCCCCTCGTGGTGGGCAGGCTCCTGCCCAGTGCTCCAGCGCTGGGGCGTTACTGAGGGGCCAGGAGGGCAGGGGATCCCTAGAGCTGGGCCTGGCAGCCGGCACCGGCCCTACCACCCACCGCAGGGTGGGCTGGAGGGCAGCCGAGACCATTAGGTAAGTTCATGGTGAAGAGGCAGGTTTGAGGGCAAGCTGGGAAGCTGTTCTGCAGGCCAGGGTCAGGGCTGGGCTTCGGCCAGGTAACTGGAGCACCCCATGATCATGGGGGCAGATCCATGGTGACAGGACAGGTCCTAGGTCAAGGTAGGACACCAGCCCGTGGGTGAGGATCAGCAGGGTCAGAGGACAAGCAGAGGCACTGCTGCAGCTGAAGGCCCCATGGCGGGCTGAAATGGGCCCCCAGACTGTGGGGGGCAGGCCTGGTGCCAGGGCCATTAAGGCCTATGAGTGCCTCAGGACCCTAAAGCAAAGGCAGAGAAGCCCAACGACTGTCAGTGCGGGAAGAGGGGCTTTCCAGAGCCCCTGTCTTTTGGTGGCACTGTTCAGGTGGGCTGGAGGAAGAATAGCACTCAAGTAGAGCAAACATTCATTTGCTTCCCTCTGCTTATTCTTAAGCAGATGGGAAACATGCTGGCCAATAAAATTAATGAATGTGATGAGAAGTTGGCACATACAGATGCATAGAGAGGAATGGTTTGGGGAATTTTTTCCAGTCTTTGAAAAAAATTCATCATGTCTTTGTTTAGAAAAATCAGACTCTCTGCCCCTCGTTCCCACCTCTAATACTTTAGCCTTAATTA
Organism: Pedionomus torquatus; assembly: GCA_013398155.1. NCBI lineage: Eukaryota > Metazoa > Chordata > Aves > Charadriiformes > Pedionomidae > Pedionomus > Pedionomus torquatus. The sequence goes on from VZRU01016411.1 coordinate 57,068, forward strand.
TGTGATGTAACAAGTACTGCTTTCTGTCTTGCTATGAATTACATGAATTTCTTTTCTAAGCCCACATACTTATTTAATGTTTGAGGAATGGGAAAAGGAAATGTCTTTGATCACATACTTCACGTATGACAAAAGGATTAAAAAAAACCCTCCAGCTTAAAACTTCTTAATGAACATTCATTTTCGAAAGTTTTACTTGTGATTTGTCAGCTTCTGCTATGAATATATTTAGCTTTTCTGTAAATAAAGGAAGGTAAAGCTTGTCCGAAGTACTTGGCTACAAGGGTTTTTATTGTCTTGTTTTTTCTCTTGCCTCTGTGTTACTATCAGGGATTACAAAGCATATCACCCTCTTCTTGCCTTTTTTCTTAAATCCCGAGCACTAAGCAGAGAACACAAGGTCACTGGAGCTGTATTTTGTTTTTTTTTTTTTTTTTTTTTTTTTTTTTTTTTTTTTTTAAATGCAAATAATGTGGTTTCTTCTATTTCTTGATTAAAAGTTCTTTTTTCATCTTCCTTTCTCGTCATTCTCAATACCTTTATAACTAACATGCTTCTTACATTGCCTGGAAGAAAAGTTAACTCTGGTAAGTTGCTGTGTTAATAAAGGGCATTAAAGAAATATTTAAAGCAAGAAAGGTGGAAATCCATAGCTGTTGAAAAGTTCGCATTGAAGCCTTTGGTTTTCTTAGGGTGCCATATAGATGCCTTTCTGACCATAAGACTAAAGAATTAGTGGAGTCTATTTGCAGCAATAGCAAATTGGACAGTTGAAGTCCAATATGTATCTCAGATGCCTTCATGGTATTCTGCATAACAGTCTAAAAGAAGGTCTCCAAATGGATGTGGGTGCAGGCTAGTATAACCCCCAAGTTATGCTCTAGACATGGGATAAGTAATGGTAAAATAACATCAAAATGAACACAGGATTCTCTATATTTTTTGTGTGCTATTTTTTGTCCTGAGTTCAAGTTACTTGAAGCATGCAAAGTAGTGCTTACTTTCAGTATCAGCCCTACTGACTTCAGTGCAATTAGCTACGGGAATTTCTCTTGCAGGATAAGGGGAAGTGTCTCAAGAACAGAGCTGAATGACGTTGTTTTTAGTATTATACAGTGGAATTAAAACTGTACTTCTGGGTCACTGTGTTGAGTATCACTTTTTCTAGAATTATTCTCAAGTTAATTGGTCAGTTGTGAAATCAACTGTACTGTAATGACCCAGTGTTAAGGAATCCTGTGAATTTAAAGGAAAGGATAACTGAGTGTTCATGCCTTTTAGCATCTGTAGTGCTTCGGTGACCAGAGTGCTACTGAGAACAGTGAGGTCATGAGGATCCTAGAGGGGCCAAGAAAACTTAAAATCTAAGTTCCAGGATTATAGATTTTGATATCTTGTTATTGTTGTTCAATGCAAAATGTTAGGCAAGGATCTGGATTACAGGGTTACAGAGGAGTAATGTTAACTATGTTTAAAGACAGTGTTGATCAGTTGTCAAATCAAATCCTCATTTCTTGGTATGGCTCTTATTACACTATGGTTATTACGGTGACATGGTACTGATTCCTCAAGAAGAACAAAAGAACTGCAGAAACCACCAAAAATCTGTTTTTGTTTGTCTTCCTTAGCCAAACCCTCTGACTCTCCAAATAGACAGCTGAACTGATTTTTCTCTAATTAAAATATAAAGCCCTTTTGGAACCAGCTTGTTTGCTACATTTTTGCCAAGAAGACATTTTTATAATGGAGTTTTAATTGTAACCTCTGAAAACAGGACTGTATAATAAGGTTGCTGCCAGTACTCCCACAACAGAGTAGCCAGTGTCATGCTGTGATAGATGCTGAATGATTCACTCTGCTTTCCCCTTTCCTTGTTTCCCCCAAGTCTGACAGGCCAAAACAGAAATAGCCCTTCATTGGATTTTGCTGCAGGGCTGACTATATTAAGAAAACTGCCTTATGCAAAGCCTTGAGACTTTGCAGACCTATTCGACTATAGCATGGAATATTGTTTGAAATAAATGGGTTTACTGTGTCTGGATACTAAACTAATCAATCCAATATGGCTGTTTCAGATGGTTAAGCACATTACAACGTTGTTTGACCTCTTTCATCTTTGTTGAGGATATAGGGTATCATTAATGTTACCAGCTGCATTGTTTTCTCCTAATATCAACAACAGAGAAAAAAAATAAAGAAAAAGAAAAAGAGGTTCTCTTGTTTTCCACTTAGATAGTTCTAGTATTGCCAAACAAATGTGAAACAGGCTTTTACAATAATGGTATTTTCCCAAATGCCCTGTTAATTTTCTGTAAACCAAAATAAAATGTGTTATTGTTTATTAAGACAGTGTGACCCATATGGATTCCAGATGATAAAAGTTTCAATAAAATGCTGCAGTTAGATTCAAGTAACTTGAGTTTTCCTTCAGTTCACATGTTTATATGGAGCTCAGGACAAGAATGATCATTTAAGTTGTGTCAGCAATTGGATTTTACTTACAATGATGATAGTTCTTTTCACTTGGATGCCACTTTTCACTTGAAAGTACCCAAAGAGTCTTGGGCCGTCTGGGAATAACTTTAATGCAAGAGTGTTGTAGGAACATTGATCTAACTGTGTGTTGAAACATTCTGGCTTTGAATAAGGATTTAGGGTCTTCACATGATGTGACTTCTGGGAAATTTACATGTCTAAGGCCGCTTCTAATGCTCATTTTGTATTTGCTATACCACAATTTATTGATGATTTGGACCTCCTTAACTAGATTTCTCTGGTAAAATGAATATGACTGTCTGTTAATCAACATCTAGATAAACATGCTCTCTTACTATATTTACTCTGTTATATCACAATGATTTGGGTTTTTTTTTTCAAGAATTTTTAATTCAAATGGTCGAAGTGAGTCAGATTTTGTACATTTATATTGAGGACATCTCAGAGTCATAATTGAACTTCAAATATGTGTTTTTGTACAACAGTTTACTATAATCTAAACATGGTCATTAGTCTCTCGTTGGGTTTACTGCCAGAAGCATCCACAGATTCTTAACACTGTGAAAAAGTTGCATCTCTGGGACAAAAAAAGAGCCAAAGAATTGTCGTCTTTTTCCTTGCCAATATTAAATTACTAATAGTTGGGCTCATCTGTAAGATTTTTTTTAATTCACATGTATTATGGGATGGTTATTCCTGAATATTTATGCATCTGCACAGTAGTTGCAAATAAATAATTCACTTACAGTGTCATGAAAGAATATGCATTTGAACTGAACTATATGTCTCTGTAATGCAAATCTGGTAGAATGTACCTCATCTGTTGGTCTTTAGTGTAACTAATGAATAATAATGGTCTACTGGACAGTAAACATCTGAAAATGTTATTAAAAGAAAAAATATTTCTGTTTTTCTGATCACAGTTTGAGGAAATTTAACACTGGATCTTATTACGTACCATGCAAACTTGCCAATATCAGCTACTGCTGCTAAAAACGTACCTGCATGTCGGAAGTGGTATTTGAATTATTTCACAATGTACTTTTGATATCTTTGCTTTTTCCTTTCTTTTAGAAGATTGATAATTTGAGTAATTTTGAAATTGATAACTTATTTGTAAGTTGTCACACTGCACTCATTCTGAGCTGTTTTCCTTTTTCATGTCTCCAAGGCCAGTAAGGCATTCTAGTAGCTAATATTATGTTCTTTGCAGTCTTATTTTTGTAGCCAAAGAATTTTATGGTCAATATTTAGCTTGAGCTTCTCAAGAACTTTTTTGTTATTTATATTGCAGTATTGTCTCCTGGGTATTACTTCGTGCTATCTGATATTCATAAATGATAACTTTCGCTTTCAGTGACTTCCAGAAATTAACTACGTTGTCCTTTGCAGCTTTCTTTATCAGTGCTTTCCTGTAGTTCTTTAAAACATCTGAGTGAGATATTCAATGGAACATAACTAAATTTGAGGAAAACGTAGCTAAAACAACAACAGCTGAAAGTCTGTTGACAGTAGATCATTCTTTGGATAGAGGTGAACTTTGTAATGAAGAAAATAATGTTTTACCAAATTCTTTGCATCAAAAAATGATTTTTGATATTGTACCTAAGAGGAGGTGAATCCACGGTGCTGTCACAGGTTAATTATACTGATCTTTTATCATGCTGACCCACTGTAGTTACTAAGTTCCCTGGTATTTATACTTCTTTACTAATGCAGCTTTGTTTGTCCTAGGAATGATGTAACTTGTGTTGCTTACTCTACACACGACATTTTTGACTCAGATTCTGCAGCACATGTATTGTGTAGGCTGCTTACAAAAAGATTTAATAAAATTAGCCCTGTAAATTTGAGCGAGATACAGTTTGCACCTCTTGACAATGTGATCAGTTTATGTTTGAAATGTTTTGGTTGCATCAGAGACAGTTTCATGTGGATTTTGAAGGTAGGAGTTTTACATGAAGATATGAAATGTATGAGTTTGCCTTTCTTTGCACCACTTTGTTCACCATTTGCCAAGGTAATTACTGCTTCCACTATTAGCATAAAAAATAAAAATAATGAAGTTTTGCTCAAAGAAGCTAGAACAGCCAAGGTTCAGATATATCGTGCACTATTTTAGTATTTCTGCCTTTTACTAAAATAATACTTTTAGTATTTCTGCCTTTGCAGGCTTCCTAACAGACCTGCTGAGATCCTACATTTGCACAACACACAGTTAATAGCTCTCTGCTTTCATTCCCTAAACTGTTCATCCATTTCTGATGCTGTTTGGCAAGTTACTATTTAGACGTTCATGTAGTCTGGGGAAGATTTTTTTCAGAGTGTGATCTTTATGAAGTTCTTGTGTATTTCATGATTTTCTGTCTAAATTTCAGTATGTTTTGTTGCAATCATGTTTTAAATCAGTCAGGGGTAGGTTTACTGCAGAAAGGACGTGTCACCTTTGGATTGGTGAAGCTGTTGTGACTGGTTTGCACTGATTAGTGAGATCTAGATTTTTTTTTCTGTGGAACACTTGTGGTTACAGTGGAGTTTTGATGCTTATGCTTGTTTGTAAGGTTTAGAGGAAACACAGACAGCTGAAGGTGATGTTTTGGATGAAGGTTAAGTGTATGGTTTTGATAATGCATTGGGGCTAGAAGTCAGTATTGGCTTTGTTCTTGTAGGTACTTAAGGCTGGCTGTCATGTGGGATGACACTCTGCAGAATGGTGTCCATGGAGACAGGGACAGTGTTGTTCGAAGGTAGATGATGTTGTTTAGTTTATAAAGTGACTACATCTTTCTTCATATCTTACTTATACAGTGCATTGCTTGGAAGAAATTCTTCATGGTGGAACATATTAGTTTTTATAGCCTCTTTCATTTGGAGTCCACAAAGGCGTTTAAAGAAAATTAATCTTTCTTCTTCGAACTCACCTGCATTTTTGTTATGCAGGAGATAGCTTTGCTGTTCCCTTTAAAAAATAGATCATTTTTTATTTCCTTACAAATGCAGTGTCATAGTAAGCTTTAGCTTACCTATTGACCTGAGACTGCACTGCCAAGGAGTGATCATTCATTTTCCGAGCTCTAGATGCTTCTGCTGCTCCCCTGCATTTACTGTACTGGTCATGTTACTGCTGAGTGGGCTAGATCACAACCCACTGATCCGTCAGAGAAATTACTGTGCTAAAAAGGAGGAAAAATAATTTTCAGCAGATTTCACTGATGTCGTGGCTGAATTCAGTGGAGCTTATACAAGGCAAGGGGCAGGAAAAGTTTGGGGTGTCAGACTGGCCCATTGGGAGCCCATACATAGATTGACTTATGAACCTGGTGAAATTGCAGCATTGGGGTACACTGTTTCTAGCCATTGGACAATATATTTTGTATTATTTTTTTGTGTTAACGAACATACATTTTTCATTAATTGAAATGGCATAAATTCTTGTAGCTCATTATTTGTTCTTTTCTTAAGTGAGACACAAGAGTTTTAGAATGACAGTGGCCTTGGCGTTCCCCAATTTTTCTTTTAATTTTACCCTAACTACCTCAGAAAGGAATTTTACAATTAAGTTATTGTTACAGGTTAATTAGTTGCATGTTGTCTTTCAAACAGTTTAAATAAATCTGCGTATAACAGAAACTCAGGGCATGAAGAAGAGTGTTGCTGTTTTTCCCAAATGGGCCCAAATAACTTTGCTGATGAAAATTTCTGCTCCAGTCAAGCAAGACTGTTTTTTTCTGCTTTATAAAAGCAGAACCTAGAGAAGGATGTGATTATTATGTGCTCAGAAGAAAATGTGAAACAAATACACTGTCAAAATGAGCAATGTATAGCAGATACTGAAGGAAAGGCCTAGCAGACTCCCAGATTAAACAATTTTATTAGCGTGACTGTGCATCAGAACCACAAAACCAATGGGTGATTGTGTTCCTCACCTGGTAATTAAAAGTAAAAAATGAGAGGTCATAGCTGCAAGTACTTTATTTCCAATCTTAATGACTAATTTCATATGACTATACTAAGATTTAACCAGCAAAAGCATGTTAGTGTGCATGTAGACAGGTTTTCATATATATTATTTGGGTATTCTGACAGTGGTGGAATAACTGACAAAATTACAAACTATGTCTTTATTGCAGTGTGTAACTGCTGATGAAATACATGACGGCAAAGAAACTGACAAATTGGGAAATAAGCACGACAAGAGGGCAATTGTTTTGAGTCGTCTGTATCACTTGCTGGTGTAATCTAAACCAAAATGTGCATTTATTCCAACTGGTGCTGTTTCTAGCTAGGAACAAGATAAGAGAATGGAGAACAGGGATCTGGAAACTGGGGATCCTGGTAGAAGAGATTGCTACTGTGGACGAACATCTAATTGCAAGTCCCCAGATCAGTAGTGATGTAAAGAGGCTAGTGTCATCTCTGGGCATAAAAGCTGGAAATATTTTTATTAATCTCTGTGAGATGGCATCAGTAGACTACTGTATACAGTTGTGATATCACTTATTTATAAGATGTAGAAAGGTAGGAGATGATACAGAAGAGAACTATCATGATTATACAAGTAGTGAAGAAAATGTCTATAGTGAGAGCTGTAGAAAACATAATGTGTATAATCTTTTTTAAAAGGGGATTTAGAAGTGACTCACTGTGCAGAATGAAGTAGAACACTATAAAGGTGTAGCTAGAACGATGGGCTGAAAGCTGAAGTGAGACAAATAGTAAATGGTGCTCACTTACTAAGTGGGGTGGTATGTCTGTGTGCTGTATGTGCTCAAATCACAATCATATACTTTCTTGGGAAAATGTTGTCTAGCAAATCATAAATTATTCTGCTTAACATAAAAATTACTGGACAAAATTGTAATCCCTATTATAATAATAAAACTCAGATAACTAGATGCTCCTTCTGAATGTTTACTCTGTGACTTTCAGGTCCTGGATCACATACTCCTTTGCTTTGCATCACACAGTTATTTTCAGCCCTGTGAGGTGGAATGAATTCACTATTCTCATTTCCTCTCTGAGTAACCTGTAGACCCTTCCTGCTAGTGGCCTTCTGATACATTAACTGAGTGGCAGAGATGACATCCTGTTGATGGATCCCAGTCTCAAAGATACATGAAGATTAAATTTAGTTAAACTTCACCAGGTGTCCTATAATGTATCTGGCAAGAGTGAGAATGTTTAGAAATAGTAACCTGTCTTGGGAAGAAGAAGGTTATCTCCATAGAGACTAAGAACAGTGATTTCACAGGATGTTCTGACCTCCTTTTTCAGTCTGACACAGTAGATGGATAGTGTTTCCAGGGGAGGGCACAAGACTGAAGATTTTCTTCGCATCTGTGTTATTTGGCCAGTTGTGTATAGATCTGCTTCTCTGTATGGGATGAATTTTTATTTGCATTTCACTTCTGCTCATTGTGATTTATTTTGTATTCCTAGAGGCCATGGATTCCCAAAGACTGTGTTAATACATCTTGCAAATAGATGTTTATAACAATATTAATGACACAGAATTTACTGCTCACTGTTATGTATCAATACACTAAGAAGTGATGCTTGGAGAGAGCAGGCATACTGGAAAAAATACTTTACTTTGTGATTTCAGCAAACCAATCTTTGGAATTCTGGTAGTATTTCCAGTGGAAGTCCCTTGAGTATTTTCAGCAATTCTATTAGTCTGAAGAATCACTTAAATGCTTAATAAAAGGAACCTTTGCAAACAATGTATAAACTTTGGAAATTAATGTATTCTTTGACTTTTTTAGCACTTGAGAGTTTTCAGAATTAAATAAAAATAAAAAAAAAATTAAGTTCCCTTTCATCCTACATCTTTCCAAGATTTTGGGGTTTTCTTCTTAAAGATTTGTAGTTTTTAAGCTCTTAAATTTGTGAATACGCAAGATTGTTATTTAACCAAATTATGTGGGAAGAACAGGATTGTCCAACATGACATGGATATTCATTTGCTTAATAAGAGATTTTTTTTACAGTTCTAGGAGTCAACTTGAATTTGTTTTCTAAACATAAGATCATACTGATTTAAATAGAAGATTTATAAATAATTGTGCTGAATTTTTGATGCACAGATCTTTTGAAATGCAGTAGATGTTAACAAGTTATTCTTCTATTTAGAAAATTCTTTAGCTAGATTTTGACAAAACAGATGGGAGTTGAAAAGCTAATTACATGCTTTTAGATTAATAGGACATAGAGTTGTCTGGTTGAGTGTCATGGATAAGAGTAAAGGAGCTATTACATTTTATTGTCTTATTGATTGTAAAGCCTAATAACTTGTGAAGTAGAGGATATGTTCCTGTGCTAACTCCTTGTGTAAGTCTCTAACAACTGCTTTAGTTACATTTCCTAATAGTGGGCCTGATTATACACCATTCTAGTATTTTGAATGGCTCTGGGAAGCATATGCATGATGTGAAACCTCTTGAAAGCGTTTCTAGTCTTTTGGTGGGTTTCACATTTCAGGTGCCCACGACCTCCTCTGCATGCTCAAATTCCTTCAACTTCTGTTTGTTTTGTTTGTTTGTTTGTTTTGTTTTGTTTTGTTTATTTTTTGTTTATTTTTGTTTTTCAGAGAATAACAGAAACATAGTCCTTAACTACTCTCAGCGTAGCTGAGTTTTGTGCAACAAGGATGAGCACACCCAGGAGCAATGGATGAGCCTCACCCTGGCAAAACTATCCTTCAGATGAGGGCATCTCTGCTACAGGTAGCTTAAAAGGTAACTTGTTATCTGAAAACTGCAACTGAAATTTATAGGTCTATCTATCCCTCTTTGATTGTTACTGCCTACCATATGACATCTCCCTATTTGTTTCTTTTGATGGTAGTGTGCCACACTTGATAGTCATTCATGATGTACAGCCTGGATTCTGCTTTCCCTGAAGTTACTGTGTTTTTAAAACTTTGATATTTTTAACTTTTAATCAACTTTGGCATTAAAAAATATTTTCTGAGATTAAAACTATTCTCCAAGTATGGATATAGCATATATAACTGTTTACACTACACGTACGAGTTGACTTGCTTCTTTTACTTGTAAAAATTCAATGTGAAAGCTTTCCTAGAGCCTCTGAGTGAAATCTCCTTGTTACTGCTTAAATGCATTGCTAGTATAAAGGTATGCATTCCACAGAATTCTTTTTCAAATACCTGTAGGTTGTTTTAACCAAAAGTTATCTTCAAGGTCATCTTCTTTTATGAAGTATTCTGCCCACTGAGTGAGTTTCTTTGCACAGTCCACTGAGAGATATTCTGATCTGCTATTTGTGTCCAGATGTAGCTTAATTATTTTAACATAAAGACATATGCTGAGATTTAAGAAAGACTCCCTTCAGAACTCAGTATTATCATTATGTGCCAATTTAAAAGTATCACTGATCAACTGGAGATCTTTGTTGCCCTTCAGTTAAACCATGTGAATGTGTGTGATACAGATACACTAAACCAGATGTAATAATTAGAATAATTCAACTGTTCATACTGCATGCTATTTCCTACTGCTTGACCATTGAAGAAAAAGCATAGCCAATTAGGATTGCATAGTCTCATAAAAATTCTAGTTGGCTTGAAAATGCAGTACCATTCACATTAATGTTAAACACTTCAATAAGAAAATGACATAGGCATGGGTAAACTGCGTCAAACAATTAAGCAGAGGAAACAGATTCAAACAATTTAATAGAGGAAACAGAACATGGTCAGAGAAGATTTTTCATCCTAAAGACAAAGGAAAATGTACCCTCCACCCTGAATAGTTTTGTTTGGCATCTCTAATTAATGGGAGTTACAGTAAAGTTGAGAATAAAAAGGTCTTTAATAATTATAATGTATAATGGCAAGAAAAAGTTTTTGAAAGATAAATATTTGTTGTATTGATTGGTTTAGTGGTAATGTATAATGAGTTAAGATCTTTTGTCATATTCTCGGATACCACATCATGGACTTTAGCTTCTTAGGAAACCAATTGCAAGATTTTCCCTGAAAAGATGAAAACATGTCTTTCCTTGCACTCAACTAATTCCTAGTGACATTACAAAGTTCTAGGTGTATCCTGCTTGTACGCAGAAGACACAGAATGGCTGCAGTTAAAGTAAATGTTGCTGTTGTGCTGATTAGCTATGTGTTAAGGTGCCTATGGTTCTCTAACATTTCTGTAGCCTGTTTTGGCTACAGCATATGGGGACCTGTGTGTCTATTTGGTTGTTTCCGCTTATGTTTAGCAAAACTGTTACAGAACATTGTCTTGCTCTGCTGTGGTTCTGGATTAAAATGACAAGCGTGAGTTACAAGGGGGCTTTTGCCTGTGACTCCCCAGGTCAGTCTTGTGCTGGGGAATACAGTTGTTAATTTCCATCCCTTCTGCATGACATCTAGAGGGTTGCCACATTGGGCACTGTATGAGGGAAGCTGCTCTGGAAGAGTGTGGTTGGAGATTGGTCAGGTTTATTCTTGACTGCATTAGACTCAACCATGACTCCAGGAGAGTATGTTGTCTGACTGTAATGCACTCTTCTATATTGATTCGTAGAGATTTGCTTTTCATGAACCTTCAGGCTGAAAATGTACATGAGTGCCTAAGAGAACAATTGGCTACAAGAACAGTAGGATGCTATGAAATGATAACTTTCCCAGTGAATAGTAATTTTATCATACAATCAGAATTGCTTTCTTTTTAAAAGCAAGTTTGTCTGGTTTCCAAATTTGCTTCTGTCCTGTGGTCCCTCTTTTATACTAGAGTGCTTAGCTTCAGGATATGTGCTTAGCAACAATAGATGTACTTGTGAAATGATCATACTTGCTGTCCTTTCTTTGTATCTAAACAAGTTTCCCCTTTTCTACAGTCACCAATCTGCTTTGTGTTTCTTTCCTGTGGTCTAACTGTACAATAGGAGTGACACTTGGGCAAATTTGAAATCCAGTCCTTCATTTTACATTCACATTGATGTATGCCCATCCGCCTGATTGCCCTTAGTCATAGTCATGAGCAGTGACAGTCAGAAATTAGTTGTGTGCTTAGAACTTCGCAAGTAGCCATTTACTGAAATTATATGCAGGCACCAAATAGAAGCTGGAGTTGGGACTGCACAAGCATGGCCTGATGATTAATCCTCTATTCTTAGGTGGCTTTTGCGTGAGTTTTGAGAATAAAGTTACAGGTTTCCCAGGAAATAGTTATCTGATCACTTCTGTACTGCATCAGAACTCTATAACAATTACTGAAGGTGTTAGTGACTCTCACACTGCAGTTCATGAAATGGTTGTCAGTTGTCCCTCAGAAGCTTAATGTTGATGTTTTGTTGCTGTTCTAAGTGCTAATTCAAAGCAAAAGAAAATTATTGTGTTTTTAATATTGCTTCTCTTAATAAGCATTTGAAGATGTCACAGAAGAAGAGGAAAATGGAGGGGGAAGTAGCAGAGCATAAAAAAGTCCTTTTTAGATGATAAATAGTATGCAAAAGTTTGAGAATACTTTTCAGAGTATAGAAAAGACAAGTGGCTGACCAAGAAGTTATGGCTTGGAAAAGTTGGTAATTTAGTACACTGCTAATTCTAGATGAGTTTTCTCAGCTTCCAAGCTTTTTCAGCTTAGAGTCATTTTCCAAGTAGGTGACATCTAGGAAGCCTTTCTTCTCCAGGTTATCTGATTCTTCCCCAGGATCTTTGCAAAACAGGTGGCCTCTATTACCTTACTGGATCCATTAAGAGGTTCTATAAAATAGGCTGGTTTGGTCTTTTGAAAGTGGTTATGGCAAAAAAAAGGGAAGTATTAGAGTTTGTTAGAGCAAAGCCTGTTTTCATAAACCCTGGATAGAGCAATTTTGGCCTGGTTCAATTGGTTATTAATTGTTGTCTTTGTTAATGATGCAGATAATTTATTTTCATTCAAGTTGGGTTTTTTTTTGTTTGTTTGTTTGTTTTTGTTTTTTTTTTGTTGTTTTTTCCCCAGCAGAACTCATTATCAAAAATAACATATATATCAAATAGTTAATCAAAGTCGTCTGTTCTAGAAGAGCAGATTGTGTGTAATCACGCATGCACATGTGCAGACATGCTCATGCTCTGTGTAGGTAGAAGGAAGGTGGTGGGGAGAGATTCTGTCCTCAAGTAGTGGACTCTACCTGTGGACGCAGACAAATATCTGGAAAAGAAACTTTGTGCAAAAGTAAAACTTGTAGTGAGTCTCCTGTACTTTTTGTTACTTCTTTTCATCCTGCTCTAAAGCTGCAGATATATTGTTTCCTGACTTTCTGCCAAAGCCCAGCATAAAGTCTCTGGCTACAAAGTGTGAGAGATTAAAAAGAGAATGACTTTTGAATGAGGAGGCTGCTTTAAATTATTCAGAGATCCTCCCTCTTCCTCTGTTCCTTTTCTTGATGTTTTGGATCAGCAGCACATTTCTAGCTGTAAATGTCTTTAGAAAATATGTTTTAAAGGAACAACTTCAGTGTGTAAGAGACTTTGAAACTAAAGCATAAAGAAGTAATTTTGCTTCATTGCATGTAGTATAATAGACAATGGTCTCTATCTCATTTGGAAATATGAAGAATCACTACATATACAAGTTCTGCATAATCTCTTAAGATTCTTTTTCAGAAGAAAGTCCTTTTTAACGAACAAACATGAGAGTGAGACTTGCCACAGTAACTGGTTTAACTTCAAGCTTTTGGCATCAGGGTCCATTTGCCAATCCTTTTGTCAGTGAAAAAATATGCTTTCCTAAGAGCTCTCTAGGAAGAGAATACTCCCTGAGGGTGCTTAGGCATTTTGAAGAAAATAAAAACTGAGTTAAATCTTCACCCAAAACTTGAACTGGACCCAATCTTAACATTTCTTGAGGCCTGACAAGTTTGGAATGTTTCCTTCCTCTCCACCCTCATTACTTTTCATTTTCACGCTCCTCTGCATTTCCAGGATCTGGCCAAGATGTGACCTATGTGTTGCTGGAATTCTGTACCAAAAAGGGGCAATATTTGTGTGATATATTGTGGCCTGCTTATAAGGAAAAAATTCCTACAGAACTTAAGAGGCAACTTGTCCATGTCAGAATGCTGCACAAGTCAGAAGATTTTGGTAATACTTCAGTAATAACAGCAATTGCTTGTAACTGAAAAAAATAATTTATAAATATTTGTAATGCCTAATTACCTAAATAGTAACATTATATACATATATTTAGAAGTCATGCAAATAACTGCAGTGGACTAAAACAAGAAATGAAGATTTAAAACAAAACAGGAGGAGAAAACCAATCCATACTGAAAAAGAAAAGAAGATACTTTCTCAAACCTTTTACATTTGGTCATTCCTAATACTAGCCCGAATTGAAAGTTACGAGTTGTGTATACCTGACCGAGATGTCTAAGTACTGTTCTTGTAACCTTAAATGAACTAAGAACCTGACAACACACTCTCCACTTGCCTCTTACACATTTTTCTCGGTATGTGCTCTGCCAGTTTCTGAATGCAATAAAATCTTCAACATGTCAGACACTGAGTGTAAGCCTAAATAGCTCTGGCTTGCAGATATCAAACCAGTGAACTAAGCTCTTGAGAAATTCACTCTATAAAACTTGTCTTGATACCCTGAATTTTTGCTTCTGAGATTAAGTAATATGAGTTATTACAGCTAAGGACTTACACAGTTATGTTCTGATGATATATCGCTGTTCTAATGAAAGGTAAAAAAATAATAAAAGGGGGTTTGTTCTCAAATTTAAATAATTTTGGAAACATGGCTTCCTTAGGGACCAGCAATCTTCACAGCCAGAAGGTGCATTTGCTTTCTGACAGCCTGTCCGACTCTTCTTGACAGCAGCTACCCTGAAATTGCTTTGGGCCTTTGGAAAAATTAACTGTTTTTGTTTTATTTGTTTTTAAATAGCATTTCAATGAACTATTTTTTCCCTTCTGATTAGAGATGATTGCCAATGTTTCTGTTACTTATCTGTAATATACCTCCAGAAATTGTTTTGCATTAGGAAGGGAAATACACTTCCAAAATTTAACAGAATTTAACAACCAAAAAAACCCACCAAAGACCAAACCAAAACAAAAAAACAACCAACCAACCAAACAAAAAGAGATGTGAATTAGAGGTGGAAAATAACTGTCTAGATTACTTAGTTTGAATCTATGCCATTGCATTGTTGTGGGAAGTGGCTTGGGAGAGTGTAGCAAGTCTTTTGTGTTAGCTAGTGATACCTGACTAATAGATTCTACTTATTGAGATTTTTTTTCCTTCTCTGATGAAGTTTGCTTGGGCCATCCAGTACTGGAACTCTTTTGCACAGCTAGGAACAGTGCTTATACAAAGTCCACAAAAATAGAGGTATGGATGCATTCCCATTTTTCTCATTTTCTGATTCTGATGCTTTGCTGTGAGTAAGATTGAGCCCATAAGAACATTTGCTTTTGCAGCCACGTTTTCTTAGGCGTAGATGCAGAATGACAACCTATGAAGTCCAACAGCCAAATGTCCTTATTGTGACTGAACACGTGCATTGAACATATCTGGAAAAGTGACAAGGAAGGACAGTCACAGAACCACTGCCTGGTCCTCAGTGCTAGAAACATTGAACTCATCTTAAAGATGAACAGTTTAAAATATATCTGCCTTCTCTACAGGCACTTCCTCTCCCAGATAGCTATTTTCCCAGATTAACTGTTATTCATAGTTTTTCCTAGCTTTGTATATAGCCGGATTCTTAGCTTTCACACGTCTGCAGAGCTTACTCTGAAAGAGTAAGCGCTATGTTGTTTTAGATGAGCTGACAATTTTGCCTGCAGCATCAAAATCGCTTTTCCCAGGCCATTGCCAAAACCCATTTTCCTTGCCTTCCTCCTGATCTCTAAAAGCCAGGCAACTCCTCTTTAAATGAAATTCTATACATTTTTGTATGTAGAGGGAAAATTCACACAACCCGATGTGAGCCATCTAATTAAGCTGGCTAACCTGTGCCTTAGGCTTCTGTTACCATCAGCTGAGAGTTATGGACAGTCTTCAGGGAGCAAGCCAGAGTCTTTATATTGACTGTACAGGAACCAAGGAGGCTTTTTTGCTAAAGCAGGTGCCTAATCAGTAATGATGTGCAGTAACTGTGATTGCCATCATTCTGATTTATGATATAATGCTTCTGTCACTTGCATTTAAGAAATTTCACTTGATTTGAGGGTTCATATTGAATCATCGCAGAGCCATTAAATGAAGCCTCAGAGCTCTTTGGACTAGAGAACCCTTGAATGAAGGGTCCACTTTGAATGAAAAACAACTTGGACTTGCTGGTTTATGAATAGGTGACCAGAGGGGTTTTTTTTCATTTGTTATTTTATTCAGTGTATTGTAGGCTTTGGCTGTTGATTTTAGTACCCTTTGGCTGTTTGGTCCAAAGGTCATTATTCTTGGGTCAGGTCCTGGCCTTTGAGAAGTGACGAGCTCTGAAAGGGAGAAGCTGTACAGAGCAGAGATGGTGGAGAATTCTTGTGCATACAATGTGTTGAAGACAGCTACAGTATTTGTTTTATGCTGAAACATTTTAGAACTGGCAATTAAAATTATTATACTTTCAGTTATAAAATGTAATAAAAAAATTACTCTGCATAATGCACTTTATTTTTAAAAGTTCACAGATACAGTTGTTTGGGTGACTCTGACGACTGTTGTACCTGTGCAGTTTGCTGAAGCAGAGTCCATAGAGTGCCTGCTTGCTGTATATATGAACCAGACAGGATATATGTTCTATATCCTTTAATAAATGATAATAATGTATTTATAAATAGAAGAACAATAAAAAATGTTACCATATGCTCAAAGTAATGATCAGGCATTTACCCTCACTCATGAGACAATGCTGTGGATCTAAGCTTGTTGTACCATATGGACATGGATGAGAAAAGAAAACAATTATGTGTTTCATGGGACCATAGAATTTTCACTTCATTATGGACAAAAAGAAAGGAAAAATTAATCAAATAATAAAGCTTCTTAAAAATCTTTCTCAAACTGAAAAACCTCATTATATTTATTACAATGCAAATTCTTTACCTCTGACATCGATACTTTGCCAGTAACGTATCTCGGGTGCAGTTACTGGTAAGTAAGAATACTTTATCACATTTTTAAACTTTTTTGGGTAGAAGACTTTTGTTTTCTTTGAGGCTGCATTATTTAGGGAGAAAGAATTTGCAATTTATTTATTTCTAGTTTAGGGTATATGTTTAAGGTCCAAACTCTCAGCCAATGTGGAAATAGGCATAATTCCACTGCAGTCAGAAGAATTCTGCCATGGCTGAACCATCTGAGGTGTCATCATTTATTTTATTTTTTAGTAATGAAGTTGTATAAAGATGTCAGGATTGAATGCAGATAAATTATTTGTAATATAATCCCAAAGTTTGGGGCAGAAAATGTTTCATTTATACACCACCATCTTTTATATTGTTCAAGTTAGGCTGAAAATGAAAAAACACAAAATGGAAAACCCTAGAAACAGAATTATTCTGTTTTATTATCTGAGTGCTTAGCACTTTGCCTGAATGATAATGTTTTTCTTAATATATAAGGCATAGTTTCTGCATGATTTCAGTTGTCTTTTTCTTCTTAAAAGAGAAATGAATATTTGGATAAGTTAGTGAAGCGATGAGGGGAACAAAAGAGGTATTTTTTTCCTCTTCAGAGATAATGAGGGAAAGCAAGTACCCAGAACCAAGTGTCTCTGTCAAGCAGTCAGTCTTTTAGGGTCCCAGGAAATAATAAAGGGGAAAAACAAACAAAGCAACTCAATGAAACAGAATCAACCCCCAAACCTTGCTGGCCTAAAATAATAAAATAAACTCAAATCACAAACAGTACTATAGTGCTCCCAGCTTTCCAGTCTGAGAAAGATATGAAGTTTTATATTGATATCATAATTCAAATATAGGATTTTTGGAAAACGTATGGAAGTAGTGTGGTCCAATTAGGAAATTTCATTTGATATATGTGCTTTTTCCAAAGATGAATTAATGGAAGTTTTGGGGAATTTCTCTATGCCTGACTTTTGTTTCACTGATAAAGACTAAGTTCAAGTCCTAAGCAAGACCTGTGAAATGGTTTACTAGGAAACCAGAAGGTACTTCTGGCATTAGCATTGGTCCCACAGAACATAATAATAAGGCTGTCAACTCTCTTCTTTGCAATAAATAAGCTGGTAGAGCAGGGGCATCTTTACAGATTAATTTGAAGTTTAAATTTAACTAAATCTTACAGCAACCAGGGATTTCCTTATGGATTCAACAGATCTTGACAATACCACTCCTTAAACTGCAAATTGTTTAGTACTGTGAATACATACGTTCTTTTATACATGCAGGCATGCATTCTTCACACTTTGCCATGTGTTGACACATCATATATATTTTCTCTGTACTGAATAGTGCAGCTACCATTCATTTCCCCTCACACCTGCCTGTAAATTCCATGCTTCTTCCATGTGTATTTTTAATGTGGCAGGAAAGAAGTAGCCTAACCTTTATATATCAAGATTTTGCCTTTACTGGGAAGTGTGGTGTATTCTTGATTTAGCCATTCTGACAAACATCAAGAGATAGAAATCCAGTCAAGACCAAACAGTTTGTGGTTGTCTTATCAGCTGGTCAAATCAGTGTTAGTATTTTGTGGTTATCCAGTAGAGTAAATTGCATCCAGGAAGATTAATTAATTGGATGGTCGGTTAGTGGTAGTACAGCTATATTGCTAGCAATTCCTGAGCTAGGTAGTTTAAACCTCATTCAAATGCACTTAGGTTGTGATACAGAATCACAAGGTATTCATGAACATGACATGCTTTTAAAGATAACTCAAAAAAAGGCATGCCTGTTGTAAAGAAGTTTACCAGTTAGTTTCTGTGTCTGCAGGCTTCCAGCATTAGCACATGAAATCTCAAAGCTCTCACAGCAGGAAGTTCAGGTGAGGCTCTTGGGGCCACACTGTACATGTAGATGTGGCACTTCAGGTCATGCTCTATTGAATGAGATGTAGGGGTATTTTGTGTGTGTATGGTTGGACTTGATGATCTCAGAGCTCTTTTCCAACCCATGAGGATTCTGGGATTCTGTACTCAGGTACAGGAGTTGTGTTGGTGTTGAGGCTGGCATGTTCTACTGTCCATGATCCTCACTCCACAATATTGAGTATGAAGTGTCTGAGAGCTTCATGTTAGCTTCAGTTCAAGGTTTTGGTACCCCTGTAGAAAGCACTCTTGTGACACAGAGCTCTGAGGACTTCCTATCCCATGGATGTTAAAAATCCCCACATAGAGTGGTTGGCCAGAGCTGCAGGAGCCTGGATCCCAGCCAGGAATCAGCCAGGCCCTGGTGGGTACTTGACCAGTGCACTGATGAAAGTTTGTTGAATCAGTGACATTGCTGCAAAACATTTCGATTTTGACAAATTGTCATTTTTAGTTTAGTCAGAAAATTCCTCAACGGTTCTATTTATGAATGTCTTGTGAGTATATTTAAGTTTCTTTTGGTATATAATTCAAATCAAGGTTTTGTTGAATAATTTTACTCACTGAAAGGAAAGATGAGTTAAGTGCTTTTGACTTTTGCTTCATTACCATAGTCCTGAATGTGCATATCTGCTGAAGGAATGCCTAACATTAAATTTTCAGCTACCCTTATTAACACCAACTTGGATCAATTGCTGTCTTAACAGGAATGTTTACTTAATGCATTGGAAGAAATCAAATGGCTGATTCTTTCTGATTGAAGTTATTTGCCTTTTTTTTTTTTTAATCCTTGTTTTAGAGACTCGCTGAAAAAACTCAAATATATAAAAAAGAAACAACAGGAACACTAGGGATGTTTTTAACTCAAGAGATATCAAGCCTATAACTTTTGATTACTCAGAAATACACAGAAAATAAATCCAGATAAGATTAAAGAAGACCCAGAGGAAGTGAGAGAATATTGTCTGCACTAATATGTTCACTGAGTAATGAATAACATTAGCTTTGAATCACAATAAGCATATTTTTAAACTTAGATCTAAAATCTTACTTTCTATAGTCTCTCCTCTACTGTGTGCTTTGCAAACAAACACATTCATGGGAGTAGCTCACTGTGAATGTGTGTGATCTGTAAATCACTCTCAAGTACTCTCTGTGCAAGTTTGTACTCTTTTATCTTAGTTTCTAAATGGAAGCACTTTAAATTATTTGAACATTCATATCTCAGTACGGTTTTTAAAATTTAAATTACTTTTAAATTCTTTATTCTGATGTCTGTATCACACTTCAAGGTTGATCAGATGTAATTCTGTCTACATTTTACTCTTAACAGCAAGTTCCTAGTTTTGGTGCACTTCATTAGTACTTCCTCAGGTACTTGAAGTTGTCCAGATTCAGTGGTCACTTTTTTAGGTTTCTAACATAGTTTATCCTTAATAGATCTCTTCAGGATATATTTTCCTCTTTGGGATTTGCTTATTTTCTTCTTGAAAACTCTTGCAAGGATATTGTGTAACAGTTTAAAAGGTTATTGCGGACAAAATTCCCACAATTCAGGTATTTCTTGTGAGTTCAACTGAACTGCTGGTGTGAATGGGTTTTTGTTTGATACTAGCCAATGACTCATGTCTACCTCTGCTTTATCGGGTGAATCTCTCACTTTAGCTTTATAATGACCTTCTATTCCCTTCATATCCTGTTATCATATATGCTCAGGTAACACAGTCATTTGGGTTCCAAAAGCATGATGATATAAAGTTACCTTGTTGTATGTATGCTGCCTTCCTCTTGTCCCTCCCTGTGCATTTATATCTGTTTCTGGAAAGCAGACATGATATAAATCAGCTTCTTTACTGAAAGAACCTTTGGGGAAGAAAAATGTGCCTGCATATGTCCTTCCTGCAGCTGCAGGGAGCTCTGTTGTTTCAGAGAAACCCATTGTGCAAGTCACTGATGCCTTTTTCCATTGTAGATTACTGTGACAAAATTCATTTTCATATGGTTTTATCTCATTGATGTTTCTTTTGTTAGGTTTGAATTTAGTCTCACATCTTAATCTTTCTGGGCTGTATCTATGCATTTCATATTCTGTATTCTTCTATAAAGAGTTTTTTTCTGTGCAAAGGATCCTTGGTATTTTGTGATCCGTTGCCTCAGAATACTGTAATTTATAGAAGTACTAATGCTAGTTACTCTTACACCACTTCATTTATAATTATTGTGAAAGGCAGAGTAGTGTGATTTTGCTCCAGTTTATTAATCTCCATGCTGTTTTCTGGCTCTACATCTTTAGCTCACTGAACCCCCCAAAAGAGAGGAAAGATTCAGAATTCTGTTTCATTTAATGAATCTCTGAATGGATAAGAGTTTCATTTTTTAAAGAAACTCAGTGTCTGTATAGTTCTAATATGAGCATTGGTTTTTAAGACTAACACAGGAGCATGCTATGCAAATACAGGGTGACATATGCATACCAAATGGTAAAAGATTTGTGTTTTATATTGTACCACAAAGGTTTGTTCCAGGTTCTTTGAGGTGAATATGACATATTTGTTTCCATGGAAGTTATGAAAGAGTTCACACACTTTGTACATTCAGTTGAAACGGAATGCTCACAGCTTTGCTTTTTGCCAACAGTTATGCCTCTTTCAATAGCAGCCCTCTTTGGACATACACTCATGTTACAAGAAGGTATGTGGCCTCATGGCTAGAGCATTACACAAGGCATCAAAAAAGTTGCCTTGGGAGAACTTAGTACTTCCCTAAGAGAAAAAAATTACCGATCTTCATCAGTTTCTCCACTGGTCATTCTGTTATCAGTTTATACTGGCCTGAAGAACTGCACTGTTCTCAAGCTTTTTCTGGTTTTTATAGGTAAACTTGATTTATTTTATGTCTCTAAGCTGCAGTTTCTTCTCTTGTCTTTTCTATGTCATCCTTTCCAATAAACCGTCTAATGGGACAGTGGTATATATCAAGCACTGCGATCTGTACCTATCTAGATTCCTTTGTACAAAACCAGCCCATTGACCATCTAAACTATGTAGGTTTTGTCCCTGAAAATAGCATTTAAGATCCATGATTTGAACTTATTATTTACAGGTTCAGAAATCACAAGAGATCAGCAAAATAGCTGTTGAACTTGGAAAGAATTCAAGGGTATGGGCAGATCATGCATAGCCTGTGTCCTGGTTCCAGCTGGGACAGAGTTCATTTTCTTTCTAGTAACTGCTGCGTTTTGAGTTTAGTATGAGAATAATGCTGATAACACATATTGTTTTAGTTGCTGCTAAGTGATATTTACATTAGTCAAGGACTTTTTCAGCTTCCTATAGAAGCTGAGAGGGAGCTTAGACAGGACAAGCTGGCGAAAGCAATATTCCATACCACAGATGTCATGCTCAGTATATAAATGGGGGATGGCTGTGGGGCAGGCATCTGCAGCCACTAGAAATGGCTGGGCAACCAATCAGTGGGTGGTGACAGCGACTCGTGTTGTATCCCTTTATTTTGTATAATTTTTTTACCATTATTGTTATTATTGTTGTGGTTATTATTTCCTCTTCTGTTACTATTCTGTTAAACTGTCCTTATCTCAACCCATGAGATTCTTTTGGTATGTACCTGCTTTTCTCCCTCTTCTTCCTACCCTGTTTAGGGGAGGGAGTGAGCAAGGGGCTGTGTGGTCCAAGTTGCTGGCTGGGGTTAAACTATGACAGCCTAGGATTTTAATACAATTTTAAATATTTTTGGACATATTTTTGTTTTTTTGATTTTGGTTTTGTTTTGGTTTTTTGTTGTGGTTTTTTTTTGTTTGTTTATTTTTGTTTTTAAGTAATGGCTGATGGGTTAAAACCAGATTATGAATATTGACAATAAATTTTAATTTGTCCAAGAAACATGCTAGTATCACTTTGAAGAAATTATATCTGCTTTAAAATAGAAATGTAGTAAAATGCTATTAAATTTGTGGCTATCCTGTTTGAAAATAAGTACATTTCGATGCTGATACCAATTCAGAAAATGGAGGCAAATCCTTTATTCTGATGAATGGTTCTACTGACTGCTTGCCTGGGAGAGGTAAGTAACATTTTGTTTGTGTGTAACTAATGAGCTGTTGGAGCCAAGTACTGAGATTTGTTGGGAGTGACACATGTACTGTAAATATACCACAGGTTTTAGGATTTTGTTTGAAGTCTCAAAATATGCTTTAAGACCATGATAAAAATAACATTGTTATGGCAATGCATGTATAGCAATATATGCGAGAAGGTGTGCTACGTATTTGGGAAAGGAGCTAAGTCATCATACCGTTAATAGTCACTATAATGAAAGCTATGCAGAAACAAGTGTTCGTATTTGTACAGAGAACTAAACCATGTTCTGATTCGGACATCTCAAAACTTTTGGGTTTAAATCTTAGGAGTGGGCATGTGGACAACATTATGTTTGTGTTTACATTCCTAGAAACTAAATTGTGGACTTGTGGCCAAGACTTGTCAAATTACAAAAGAAATTTCACATTTCTTTAGTTTTGAAAATTTAACAACGCTCCCTTAATTTGTCTTTGCATGTTTTAGCATGGAATCCATCATAACTAGAGATATTACCATTTTACTTTTAAGCAAATCCTATTTCCTTTAGGTATGTCTGTGTGGATGTCAGAAGGTGAATTCTGTGGGTGTTGATAGTTGTGAAGAGATTATTACTATGATTTTGAAAATCCTTCCTTATGCTAGATATATTATCCTGGCAACTGGAGCTGTCAGATCTGCTAGCAGATGTAGAAAGGGTCACTTCTAGCACAGAAACAATTTGGACTGTTTTGCAGAGATTTGGTCCTCTTTTTGAAGTTGTGATTCGTTTATATCTTTCTTGACATATATTTACAGCACGCATTTCTGTGTTTTTCTTTTCTGGTATAGATTGCTTGTCACCATTAGTTTTGTGTTATGACAGCAGAGATTATACATCTTCTGACCAAGCTCTCTGGTTTTCAGTTCTGGTAGAAACATCTTTTTTTGTCTTACTGTATATATTTTCACCGCAAATTCTGTGAGCTATACTCTCTTTTTGTCTTTAGAAAGATATTCAAGCAACAGTATTACATTTCTTATTTCTTAATGCCCACCATTTTGGTTTTTTCCTGTAATTTCCATTTTGTATTGGGTAGTACTGTGCATTCCATGATAGTGCCACGTGAATAGTAGATCTAAACAGGAAGGACTTTAAATCCACTGTAATTCTTCCATATTCTTTCATTTTTTAAACACAGTATTTAATTCTTTCATATTTTTAATACATCATTTAAAGATCCTTATCTGTAATCCTTATTTTACTGTAACGTAAGTATGTCCATCCCATAGATGTATTTGCTGATGTTTCAAACCCATCAACACCATGGAGGTCAAAATAAAGGTGTCTTGTATTTCCTTGCCATTATATGAGATTTAGACTTCAGTTTCCTCTTTTATTATAGTTAACGAGCACCTAGGAGGCCGTGTAGTCTACTGGGCCAGAGTGTGTTCTGCTTGGTGCATTGTCTACAGAGGCTTTGCATTATTTATTTATTTACAGCCTCAGCCTGCAGAGCTGCATCTTTAGTCAAGCTATAGAGTCTGCTGCTTTTAGCATTCTATAAAGCCCTATCTAGATCATTGATGGGTCTCTAAAGACATAATGTTTACTAACTTTCTGATTTGGCAACTCATGAGACTTTTGTGGCCATGGAGAATACAGAGCACACAGAGCTTGGTGGCTTAACAAAACTGTTAGGAGAGTCATTTTTGTATTAGCCCCATGTCATTAACATGGACATCCCCTTTTGTAACAGACTTCTTAAAACTGCTGATGCATTATCTAAGAGTGACTAAAGAAAGATCCGTTTTCTGGAGACCTATCAGCAATTCAAGAAGCTAGAAGACTGAAGATGCCATTTCACATTTTCTTTCCCAAAGCTCAGAGAGAAAGTACCCTTCTGACATCTGTGGGTTGTTAACACACTTAAGAAAAACAGCAGCATTTTACTGAGGGGTTGAAACAGTTTGTTAAGTAACAGACAAATAAGACTAATCAACAGGGAAATGTTAAATTTTTCATACTCTGTAGGTTATCTTTAGAAGATGAATCTATCAGTCCATTAAAGTTATTGTTATTCAAGTGGATTTATAAACATTAAATACATCTTCCCATAAAACATAAATAATGTAGCCCCATTTTGACCTTTCTGAAGGTCCCCATGAAACTGTAGAATGTTCATTAATAGTTTTTTTTTGGGCAGCTTCCACATGTAGGCTGAATGAATTTTAAAAAAAGTTAGGTTCTCTTTGCAAGATTATGGATTCTCACCAAACACTGCTGCTTTTCCATTGTTTGAGTTTCTAATTTAGCAAGTCAGTAAGTAAAAGGGGGTGAGGCCTTCCTGTCAGGTGAGAGCAACTCATGGAGCTGGAATGTGGTGCTCAGTGTGGAAGCATGAAAACCAGTGGTGGTGGTGGTGATCTGGAGAGACTCTCTGGGTAGCTGTGTGAATCTGGTAGTGTAGCTGTTGACAGCCAAATTAAAAAAAAAATAATTTAGTGGGTAGATTGTGGAAATACCCAGTGTAAAAGAGGATCTATTTCCTACTAAGCCATTTCTAGTTCCTCAGAATGCCTCCAGCTTCTCTTTGTGTGCTAATCTCACAAAGAAAGAAAAATGGGAAGAAAAAAACTTGTCATTTTTGAAAGATTTTCCACTTATAGAAAAGAATATAAAAGTATTCTACGTGTACTGTTCATTGTGGAACAACAAATAAGATGGCAAAATACTAATGTTCAGCAGAGAATGAATTGGTGGGGTGTCCTGGTTTGAGGTAAAACGAACCAATTTTCTGTTTTACAGTTTTACTTTCTTTGCTAGGCCTCTTCTAACTAGCTAAACTCTGAAATTAACAGCACATTGTTCAGAGCTGTTCCGTCTCACAGTGATAAGACCTGATTATACCAAGGGATGGTATGCAGAGAGGCCCTTGTTTAGACTTATTGCTGGAAGAACCAAGGTCAGATAATTTTCAGCATTTGCCCGTTGGAGGGTCCCACCTTCAAGGAGGAGCGGACAGGACAGGTGACCCAGAACGGACCAACAGGGGTATTCCATCCCATCCGCATCATGCCCCATATAAAAGCTGAAGGATCAACAGGTCAACCCCTTTTCGCCCTTCTCGCCCTTCTCGCCCCTTTTTCGCCCCTTCTTTGATGGCTGACATCCAAGGAGGACTCTGCCTGTTCGTCTGCCTTTGATCCTGATCCGAGCGTTCCTGACTTCAGATCTGGAATCCGGCTCCTGTCGATCACCGAGTCCAGTTTGGGACTTTTCCTGAAGCCTGCTGGTGACGTGGTCGTCATCCTGGGAGCTTGATACGGTTTTGTATATACTGTATACTCCCTTTTTCCTAATTTCCCTTTTTATTATATTACTTATATTTTCATTAAAGTAGTTTAGTTTGTTCTAAACTCTTGAATCTCTTTAACTCCTTCCTCTCCTCTCTGACCAAAAGGGGGGAGGGGGGGACATCTGTCACTCAGGTTTTGGTAAATTTGGCTGAAACCACGACATGGGGTAGTATTGTTACGGTTGTGTTAGGGATGGGGATAAATGTTGGTGCAGCTGCTAAATGTGTCACCTTCTCTTCAAGCTGAATGAGAGAACAGTGAAATGCATCTGTGTCTAGAAGTAGTTGAAAATATTGAAACAGTCCCTAAAAGTTCAATTCAGGTATAATGCTGTTCATTATTCTGTTGGAGCAGTTTCTTGATGGGCTGGAAGTTATATGCAAGGGTAGGGAAGGAATTTGGCTGTGGCTGGGTGTCAGTACATGTGAGGAAAAGGCCAAATGTGCTACAGGAACCTACAGGAGAGGAACAGGGAAGCTCCAGGTACAACCAAAGAAGTGGTTAAACTGCAAGCTAAGAGAGTTTTTACATAAAGTACTAAAAAGAGGCATGAAGCTGTGAGCAAGGAAGTTATCTCCTGCTGCTTGATTCCTGTTGTGTTCATGAAAATTGGGCTTTAACATACAATCTGCTTTAGATTGCACTGAAGAAATTTTGGACTCCATCATCAGTTCCTCCTCCTGACAGAAACAAGGATTTGAGAGTCTGAATTTTGGATAGATGCTTAGGTCAAAAGGGTGACACCCTTTTGTTTTAATACTGAAGTTTGCGTATTGGATATTGATAAAGGAATCTGCAGGCTACCTTTTATTGGGCACTCTAACTATCAAGAGATGGGCCCTATTCCAAGCCATGACTTTATGTGGGCAAGACAAACAGAAGGTATAACGAGGTATATGGTGTATAAGCAGATTGAGCATTGCAGCTTTTGCAGAATTTCTGACTCTCCAGGGTCTCTGTCCCCCTTCTGTTTCCTCTCAGTCTCTTCGGCTGCCACCTTTTTTTGTTTGTTTTCTCAGAGACCTTTTGTTGACTGAGGCATCATTACCAGGCTCCTAATGTCCATAAAACAGTCATCAGCTCTGCTTGCTGTGTTTCAAGTCTGAATTTATGAAAATATTTCAACGTGATAACATTACTATACTCCTGTATCTTTCTACTCATACTGCAGTTTTAATTATTTAGTATTTTCCAAACTGATTTATTAGCTATATTCTCAATATAATTGAAAATTAAACAAAAGCCCCTTTTAATAGCAATATGGTTTAGATACTGGGAAATGTGTGTACATCCAGGTGGAAGTGGTTCAGCTCCTCCTTATAGGTGGTTTCAAATGTGCAAAAATGTGAAGCTTGCTTGTTGCCAATGTGGGAAGTGAACATAATTATGACTTTGCAGCTGCTTCCCCTAAACAAAACAAACAAATAATAAGAACCACACTTTTTATTGCAAATAAACAGGAATATGCTCAAAGGGAATGTGTTTCTGCCAGAAAGAAGCAGCCATAACAAAGGTAATGCCATCCTATCAAACTTACACCAAACAAATTCACAACTATGATATGACACTGTGAGAAGAAAAACCACTTCCTCACCATCCATTACCAGTAGAGGTTAAGCTGGAATAAAAAACCAGTGGAGAGTTTTGGCTGTGGCAATTCTGTGAGGGTATTTAGGTATCTGTATACATGTATTAGTGGGCTTTGTAGGCCAGAGGTAGAAAGCTTACATCTAAAAAGCACACCCCAAAACACCCAACCTCAAAATTCCCAAGAGAGCCTTTTCACTTATTAAAAGGAGATCAGCTTTTATTTTTCTCCTTTCTTTTTTGGGGTTGTTTTGTTTTGTTTTTAAATGCTCAACAGTTTGTCATCTGTCCATCTTCTTTTGTCCTCTACTGTTATTTGTTTTTATTGCCTAACTTTGGTATCATTAAGAACATGTGTTCACTTGGTTACTTCTCGAAGACAATTTCTTAGAGGGGACTGACACCTTGCTGATTCAAAGCTATCACTATGTCATTTTTGATGTGCCTACATGATGTACAGCAGTAAAGTATTAATATCACAGGTAGAAATAGTTGGGACAAATACTAAGCCACACTGTAGTTTGCTCACTGTCATGGAGAGGCTCCTCTGGTGAATAAAGGCTTTGCAAGTTGGTTTCAGTTCGACTGGGTTAATCTTTAGATCAGAATTACTGTCTTGGTTTGAAGTATGCGATGTACATAAACTGCTTATTCTTCCTTCTTTATTGTTGTTTAGTGTAACTGCAGTCAAAATATCAGGTCAGCCTGTAAATAACTTGATGTCAGAGGTAAATAGAAGTCAGAAAAAATTAGGAAGAATATTTGCATGACTCATTCATAAAATATGTATTTTGTTATGCTTTTAATGAACAGTTACCAAAGAAGTAATAGAAACAAATATTTATGTCTCCTGATGAAGATCTTTTTTCCCCTTATTATAGTCACCTGCAGTTCATACATTGTTATCATTAAGTACCCAGAAACAAAACATGTACAGTACAACAACAATACATTCTTTATTTTTAAAATGAGTCACATTTCTTCTATCCTGCTTCCCACAGATCAGAGCTTTAATAGGGATATAAATAAGAAACTTAGCATATGTGACCTTCTGACCACAGAGTGTTAAATTCCAGGGACTATATTGCTCCACCACTTTTTTCTTTTATTTGAATGTGTATTCATCATAGTTCTGTCGGAAACTGCATGATTTACAATTGATATTAGGTTATGATACGAATTACATTCAGATACACGGAGAGGAAAATTGTGTAGGAGCAATTCTTGCTAAGGATGTTGAAAACAGTTTCCACTTAACCTTCAAATGTAGTGGAAATGACACAATTGTATTTAGGTAAAGTTTTATCTTTGGGAAACATCTGCTTCTGTACAAAAACTTTATCTGTTTCTGTCCAATGTGACAGTTTGTGTTAACATTTAGATCTTGAAATAATGCAATTCCACAAATGCATGACCATTGTGACTAAATAAGTGAAGTCTGCCAGCACAAATAATATTTATTCTCGGCAAAAGGACTTGATGTAAACCCACTGAATGTTCTACTGTGATGCAGGTCCAAATGGGGTTTTGTGGCTTGGGAATGTTCAGATATATATTATAAAATTTTAATATTAGCTTGATAATATCTGCATTTGAAACACAGGCAAACTCTATCAAGAGTATAGTTTATTCTTCACTATTTATAAGGTAGTGATTTTATCTCATTTAGATTAAAACATTTCAAAGAAAATGAACAAATAGAACGCATTTCTGTTTCAAGCCTTCTTGATGTACTAAGAATCCTTTAAGAGAAAAAATTGTTTGAGGCCTCCACTTCTGCCCTGCAATGCTGTGAATCCCAGGTTTATTGTGTTTTACCAGCTGCTTCTTGAGGCTATAGATTTTGGTATTTCATCCAGAGCTTCTGCGGACTCAAAAAAAAAACCCTTCCAGATCTCACAAGGCTCTTTCTACTTTGATGCAAATACTGTGATCATCAGAAAACACATAGGCCATAAGCATATTGTTCAACATCCCTATTTAAAAATTACTATTAAATAAGCCCAGGACCAACATAAAAACTGATTTTGTGTTGGAGATATCTTTCAATCAGTTTACTTTCTACTGTTTGAAGGTCATGAGATCATATTTGTGAGGCACTTGCACAATTTAGAATACATTTTCTTTAGAGATCAACTGTTGTGTTTTCTGAGGTCCATTTGTGACAGAATGTTAAATACTGCTTCAAAAAAGACTAATGACATGAACCAGAACAACATGACTATGTTATGTCTGTGTGTGAAAGAAGATGTAAGGAAAGGTAACAAAGTAATGTAAGTTGACTGAAACGGGGGCATAAGGTACTGCTGTCAGCTGGGAGGGATTTCAAAGACAGAGAATGAAGAATTTGCAATTGCATCTG
This sequence comes from Pedionomus torquatus, assembly GCA_013398155.1. Lineage (NCBI taxonomy): Eukaryota > Metazoa > Chordata > Aves > Charadriiformes > Pedionomidae > Pedionomus > Pedionomus torquatus. The sequence continues at coordinate 86,951 of VZRU01016411.1, forward strand.
CTTGCAGAATTAAAGTTTACATTAGGGCCCATGTTTTGGAATCAAAATCCTGAGCCTCAAAGGCTGCTTACCAGATGACTCTTAATTCTTCTAATAATTGGGTCTGGACCATATAACACATGTTCAGGAAAACTACAAGACCAGTTAACATTAGTCAAAATGTTTAAGTGTTTACAGAACTGTTGGGAAAGGAGGTAGTGAGGTTTCATTTTAATTTCTGGAAAACCTATTGGACAAACTATATGATGATGCTCTCTGTGAAAAAGCACAGTGAGAGACAGCATTTTCTATAATATTGAGTGTAGTGCTGGGGGAGAACTCCTCAGTGGGAGTAAGTCAACCTAGAGAGGCTGGGAACGAATACTTCAAAACATATGTTTACCAGTTAAATTTCATCTGTATTGTTGTGTTAGCATATAACTTTTTCTGCCTCATGAAAAAAGGATAGGATTTTTGTTTGCTTATTATTTTCTTTATAATGTTTCGTAGTTGGGTTGACTGAATTTTGTCATACATATACATATACATATACATATACATATACATATACATATACATATACATATACATATACATATACATATATGCCCAGAGAACTCTCTTGCCTTTATTATACTTAGCATTTTACTCAGAGGATTTTCCTTTGTGCCAAAATTTGTTTTTCTGTAAAACTAAATTTATGGTATGCTGTTGCATAAAAGGTTGGTGGAGGAGCACCCCTGGTTTCTGCTGTGTTGTGGGAGCAGTACTACTGAAAAGTGGACTCAATTTATTTGTGCTGGTCTCTGATCTCCTACAAAGCAGAATGACTGCACAGGTTTTTGTGATATAGCATGCTCATTAGAAAGTGGTACCTGGGAAGAGAGGTAGAAATACTTATTTGTCCAATGCATTTTGGGCTTCAGCTTTTGGAGTCAGAAGGACTGACTCAGTCTTACTCAGGCTTCCTTCCTAACATATCCATAATATTCCTGTTCTGTGAGGACCCCAAAGGTCTATTGGGTATTCTGTGTCTCAATCCATAATCCTTTTGCTCCTCACCTATCCTGATATCAATCTGAAGAACCAAAAAGTAACCTCAATGACATTGATTAAAACAATATAATAATGCTTTCATTTAAGCAGAGAAAGGTCTTTGACATTATTCAGGAGTATCTTTCTCTGGGATATTGCATATGCACATCTTTTTGTGTGGTAACAATGTCTTATTAACTCCCATAGTCTAAATATGCAGAGTAATAGCTCAAATGGGTTTGATTTTGCTTTTCCCAAAGACCAAGAACTTGTCCCTCTGTGTTGCTACCTGTATTTGCATGTACACTTTCTATTCACTGGAGATTGGATGTGTATTGCTTTTGCATGGTTTGCTATTGCTAAATTGGCCTTCCTGTCTGTCAGGATGCAGTCTGTCAGGTTAAGCTGAGCAGTTCAGAGTCAGTTCCTCCTCTAGCTCCCAGCTTAAGGCAGCAAACCCTCCCCTGCCCAAATGCAAACCAAACATTTCATGTTGCTGCAGTATATTCTTCAGTGTTTTTAAGGATATGTGACTAGCGTAACATCATCAGGATGATATGCTAATACAAGCTCTTCTCTAGGTATTGGCATGGCATTGAAGTTTAAATCACCACTTGTCACCATTTGTATCGTGTTGAGATTGACATTTCCTAATGAAATTTCACTGCTATTAGTCCTTCTGAGCCTGTCCTACCACATAAAAAGTCTGCAGGCATATGAGTTGCTTTTCCTTACTATAACTGATAATTTTTTGCGAGGGGGAGAGGATGGGAGGAGGGACTAAGGTTCACCTTGAAGTTTAGCTTAGTTAAAATGAAAAAGAAATGGGAGAAAAAGGTGGTCTTTAAAAATTGGCCAAATGCTTGGTTTTCTAAAGGAATTTTTAATGTTACATAACATTGCTAAACCAAACAGATGAAAAATTAGCCATTTGAAGTTGTTTGATTTTATTACTTTCTTTTAATGGTCCTTTTCTAGAGCTACCCATGCTCATTTCCAGTGTGTGGATCTGGCAGTTAATACTGCCAATACCACCTTTCTGAGAAACATGAGTTGAACTATAGTCTGCTGAAGATGTTGTCAGCAATCACTCTCTTCACTATCTTTACCCCTTTGCTATCCACACTTGCCCCCAGTTATTCCCATTTTCTGAAGTTATTTATCAGTTTCTCTTATCTATTGAGCAGCTACTATATAAATATTTTATGAAAGCTTTCAGATCTTAGAGGATACATTCAATTATATATTAATAAATTGTGTTACTGTATTCAATTAATGATTAATGGTTTTATATAGTTACACATTTCTATAGGTATACCAGTATTTTCTGGCTGTTATCACTTTTCATCAGATTTAGAAGACCTTTGAAATGGAAAATTATTCTTTTATGAATAAGTATAGAAATCTTTCCAATGATTTATCAGACCGTTTTACAGATGGTTTGGTTATTATTGGTTATGTGACACTATTCATGAACAGTTGACATTAGAGTAAAATGGGTAGAAGTACACTTGAGCAATTTTTAATCTTTCCCTTTTGAGAAATTATAAGAATCATTAAAAGTGATTGCTTGTTTACCTTGAAGATTCTCTATCTAGATTTTGAAAAATTCTAACCTGTTGTCCTTATTCTACAGAGGAAAAAAATGTAACTCAGTGTTATGGTTTGAGAAAACCCATAACAATTTGTTGTCGTGCAGACAATTATTCTGTCACCCAATGATCCCTCCCCACCCAGGAAAGGGGAATTGGGGAAAGCAAAGAAACACGAGGGTTGAAATGTAAATAGATTTAATAGAATGAGATTAAATAACTAACAATAATATTAAAGAACTGGTATTAATCCTGACACTGATACAAGATTTACAAGAAGTATTCTCAGCCAATTCTATCAGCAGAAGCTGTGCACTCCCAGCGGTGGACCGTAAATGTCGGGCATTGTGAGTGCAAGGGGGCTCGGGAAAAAGGGAGGCCTCAGGGGTCCGGCCCCAGGGCAAGGAGTTGTCTGGATCACTGCCATCAAGGGACAGTCCGCTACGCAGCAAACTTTTCTAATTTATATTGAATGTGATGTTCATGGTGTGAAATAATCCTGTTGGACATCTTGGGTCAAATGCCCAGGCCTTGCTCCTCCTCATCCCTGTACTTGGAAAGGCTCGAAAACATTGAGACCTTGAATCTCACAGCGCCTGGCTGGACATAAAGTAAATATTTTCATTAATTCAGACACTAAAATCCTCCAAAAGTGCAATTTTCCCAGCATAAGAAGAAAGGTTAGTCCTGGGCCTCTCAACCCAGGACACAGCTTCTGAGTATAAAAGTAACAGCATTGGTAGCTATTACACTTCCCAGCCTCTCCTCTTAGGAAAATTATAGTTAGGATTTAACTATATTTTTGTCATCTGAAAGCTGGACATCAGCACATGATGATGTCTGAATACTGATTGAGAATTTAAATTAATATTCAGTTGTTTTCTCTGAGTGCAGGCAGCCATGTGTCTGTCCAGTGCAGTCCCAGGCATGGAGCAGCATGGAAGGGCTGGGCTAAGGGGAGAGCATCGGCTCCCCATCTCTTGATCTATATCAATGTAAAAGTTGTGTGGTTATTGGTGCTTCTCAGCACTGATGCATTACATCTATACTTAATGGCCTCTCTTGGTTCCTTGTACTGGAATAAATAACAGATGTTAATTTTGGCTCAGAAACTTCAATTGATTTTTGATCAACTGTCTTTTGTTCCACCAAAATGTCCAGAGAGCCTTCTGGCTTAGATAAGAAGGAACAGAGGACAAAGAAGACTCTATCAGGAGCTGCTAACCTGAAAGTACACAGATTGTCAGGACCCTAAGAGAGTTTATTTCCAGGCTAGTGGTGGAGCCCAGCATGTAATTAGAAGGCAAAAGATTCAGAACTGATGGTGTAAATTAGCTTTGACAACCTACAGTAAGGGAGAATCATAATTGATATGTAACTATTAAATGTTGCTTTTCAAATATTTTACATACTTGCAGTGAACAACTCCAAAGAGGCAGTACCGTGAAAAAAATGAGGAATTTAAGTGAAAGGGGACCATTTTCCTCAGAAATTTACAGACAGCAAACTAGTCTTTGGAAGAAGACATCATATATTTAAATGGCATCTAGCTCAGATCCAAGGAGGAGCAGAGTTATGCCTTGAAGGTAATTGAAGGCAACCTTTGAAATGGGCACAGAGGAGGTGGCTCTTGACCCTGGATCGTTTGGAACTCACAGCAATGCACAGCGACTTCTCCGTCATGATAAATGATTTGAGTTTTCACTAAGTGAGTGTCTGAGTATCGTTTATGCTGACTTCCTGATATTTCACTGCCAAGAGGTCAGCTGCTGTATTTGAGCACAGATGAGAGTCACTTGAAGATGAATCCAGGTCTGGACACCTTGCAGAGAGCAGCACTTAAGGATTGTGTTAGTGGCAGAACTGGGTGTTTTTCGCTGGATATTAGATGGATGCCTGTGATTGAAACTGCCACAGAATTGGACATCATTGATGTCTGAGTAGGACCAATCCTGCCTGCAAATCAGAGTATGAATCAGTGATTTCTTGGCTTTTGACAAAGGACGTGGTAATGACCAGACTGGATAGCAACCATCAGGTTCTGACTCATTAGGATTCCAATCCACAAATGTTACCCGGGGGCTGATGATTGAATAAAAAAATAGTTTTATGACTAAAAGAGTCTGGAATTCAGCAGTGCCTAGTGCTGTGAAGGCACAGCATCTTGAAAACCCATCGAACTGTTTGGTCAGCAGAGAACAAAACCATGACCTTCTGTAATGCAGAGGGTATTATAATTGACTTTAAACAACTTAGATGTCTAATCCTGGGGATTACTGCAACAAATTAATGTACTGCAAAAGACTGCTTGTGAGGTGAACATAGGAAACCTTGGCATTTTTGTGAGCTGCTGCTTAACCCAGTAACACAGAACGCTATAAACTGTGTGCCATGTGTTCCCAAAATCTGTGCATTTCTCGTTTTAACTAGTTGCCACTTAATTGTTTATTAGAATTATAAGTGAAACCAAACCCCTGTATTTCATGACGAGGTTAGGTTGGGTTCCTGGTGGTTAAGATGTTTTGACCATGTGTATAAGTCTGGGCCAAATTTAGATGTGAGGATAAATATTAGATAAATAAATACACGAGGATTTAGGGTTCAGCTCTGTTTCTGTGTATTTGCACAGACTGAGATCCCTCAGACTCTCTGCTCCAATTTCTCAACTGAAAAATGGACATGATAACAAGTCTTTTTCTTACCTTTTTTTTTTGTTTGTTTGTTTGGGTTTTTTTTTGTTTTTATTTTTTTAAACCTATTTATTTTACTCAAAACAGATCTAACATAAGGCAGTAAATAGTAAAGTACTTGCTGTCAAAAACTGAATAGCTTGCATGAACTGTGAACTGAAAATGCTAAAATTTTGTTTTGACTTCTCCTTTTTGTTTCTAGCACAAGGGATTTCATAAGAAGGTATCAGTTTCCTACACACAATAATTAAGATTCATATGACTAACTTGACTTAAAATTCAGTAGAATGCTCATATAACCCTCTAGCGGTCCCCAAATCCTAGGCTATTAGTCTGAAACTGGCAAGTACAGAATAGTAGAGAGAAAACTGGGACAGATATGTTCAATATTAATGCAAAAAAGATACAGAAGTACTATAGTGAAAAATAAAAATAAACTTTATTTTCCAATGCAGTGGAAGTACCTCAGGCAAAAAAAGTTATTATAATACACATTGATCTTAACTAAAATATAGATCTAAACCTTTAAACTTATTCCCCTGTTTTTAATGGTATAAAATATTCACTGTAGTCAGTAAATAAGGCAATGATTGAAGTAGTGGGCTCTGAAATTTGTTTTGTAGTATTCCTATATAAGTACAGGAAAGGAGCTCACTGTCTTTTTCTCTCCTATTCTAGGTTAAAATATTTAGTAGTCTCTACCAGGAATAATTTGTATTTACAATTGAAAGATGTCAGAAACCTTCAACATATGAACTTTTAATATAAGTAATTCTGATGTTTTAATTATTATGTTTTGTGTTACTTCTGAACAGAAAAATGGAAGAATAATATTTCAATACTCCCATTCCAAAACTGGCTACAACCTTGAGCATTATTTCTGCCTTAATTTCTTACTTACAGATATTATATAGCAAAATAATACATGTATTTACATGGATTTTATTTACATTTGAAGGCAATTGTTGAGATTAGTAAAACTGGCATCCTTTTCTTGTCTTTCTGCTTTTACTCCTTACGTTCAGACCTTTCTGAGTGCTTTTGTTGTTGCTAACCATTCCACTAATTTATAGATACATGAAAGTCAGTTCCTGAATTAATATTTTTTTTTCTTATTAATTTGCACTTTTGACTTATTTGTGCAGAAAAACAGAATTCAGGAACTTTGTGAAAATAAATACCTATGTCAGAAAAAGAATTTCAGTGCTTTTACCAGTGAACTAGGTTATTTGTTTGTTTGCTTTTTCTGGTTTCTTTTTCTTCTTGAAGATGCCCTGACTTTTTGAAATTTTTTCCACTTAGAACATGGTCCCTGTAAGAAACTCAGCCTCTAGCATTTTAAACATTTGGGCTGCATAGTGATTATAAAATTCTTCAAAAGACAAAAATATTTCTGAGGAAGAAGTTGGAATGCTTGGTGAAAGTGATACGACATTTTCATTTTTAGTTCAAATTATTCTCTGAATTCAATTTATGATTTTCAAGTTTATAATTTGTGTTGTAAATGAGTTTGAGGAATTCTGGGATAGAATTATCTCTGCTTTCACTTTTAATGTATCTGAATACTGCCCACGTAATTTTTCCTTGTGGCGTTTCTAAATCCTGCCTTAGGTATTTCCTTTGTTTTGTGTTCTCTCTCCTCACCCACCTTCCATATAGTCTGTAGATCAAAGATGGTTGAAAAATTCAGTTAAGCACTTCATGTGTATTTTGATGGCCAAGACTCTGAACCTTTCAGTAGAACACTGGGGAGTGGTTCACTGTTCTTTGAAGCTAGGTTATACAACAAGGTTTTTTCTGTGATTGCAGCTTCTCATCGTATGATAACCAGTTCTCCCCTTTTTATCTGAAACATTCAAGGTAGTCTGGGTTAGGATATCCAAAATAAAAATAAAAAAATAATGAAGGAATTTTAAGCATGAGTGTCTAATAAACACAACTTAGAAGACAGCGTGTTCTGTGCTGAGTAGATGCATATGGCAAGTGCTTTAAATCAAGTCAGGACTAAGAGGAAATGATCTGCAGTCCTCTACTTGAGCACGTGTTTAGATGAGTTTATTAAAAAAAAAAATAAAAAAGAAAAAAAAAAGAAAAGCAGATTTAAAGGCTTTGTTAGACCTCAAAGTGGGAAGCAGATGTAGAGTTTAAGGGTAGTAATGCTTAAATTCTCATGTAACTGCTCAGAAACAGACATGTAATATAAGACAAACAGTCATCTCTGAAATTAAAAGCTATTATGATTTCAGCGTTGCCACAAAATCAATATCCTAGCCTAATTCACCAAAGCCACAGTAAAGAAAATAAAAAGAAATAACTAAAATCTCTTCATGAGGTCAACCTGTCAAAGAAACTTATACTACAATACGGTTTTATGTTATACAGTGGCTTACTGAACAATAGGTTTCTTTTATGTTTTGAAGTCTTCAGTAGGTCCCAAGAGAAATGAAGTACTAAAAGCACGAAGCCCCTGTATCAGCACATGTCACCAAAGAAAAGTAAAATGAACTCTTAACAATGGATGAAAATTTTTTACTTCACTAAATTCTCTCTTTTTAATTTAAAAAGATGAAACTATAGTAACCTCTTAAACTCTGTTCTGTTCCTTTTTGAGGAGGGAGAAATTTTGATTTCAAGTGTGTCAATATCTTATCTCCCTTTAGAAGAAAGGCATTTAAAAAAGGAGCCATCTTCTTTGTCTTGTCTCCTACACATCATGGGGAGAGAAGGAGTGTTCTTTAGGAAAGATGGAGTTATGAGTATATACCCATACCATGTGTGTCATTTGCCAGAGTCACGGTGAAATGGCTACAAAAGGTGGTCCTTCATGTTCGTTAAAAATGTTAAGATTTTGTTTAGAAAGATGATGGTCTGCCTGTATCAATGCACATGTGCTGGGTTGTAGTAAATCCGTAGTGGTCTCTTTAGTGCGGGTCTTTAAATTGTCTCCTCTGTAAAAATGCTCATATAATAGTTAATTTAAGAGAAATCTGAATTTTAATTTTAAGAATAATTTAGCTATCAAGGATTGATTGCACTTAATTACTTAGTGACTTGACATAGGCTCTCAGAGTTTTAGGAAGTGGCTATTACCATATTGCTATTGTGTACCTTTCTAAAAGCATGGGATTTGATTACTATATTATTCTTTCAGTTGCACTAGAGGAATAGTTTGAGTAAAAACTCTGAAACAAAACAAAACAAAAATCATTAGTTCAGCACCTCATTTCTCACTCTTAGCAGATTAGAAGTTGTCCCTGAAAATATGCCTGCACTGAGCAATGCAATGTCCTGGTAGTAGCTGTTGTCTCCTTTTCAGTTGACTAAGTTAGCTTCAGTGGAACATCACACTAATATAGCTGTACTACTTACAAAGAAGCTAGTTTGAGCGTCTTGACATGGCAGTGCATTGTACTTCCAGTTCTCTGTTGTCAGTATTTCAGTTTGTCAAACACTTTCAGCCACCTAATGCTGCTTTTACTTCTCGGCAATTCTGTGCTGGGTATAGAGCTTGATAATAAATGCTAATAAATAATTCTTCAGTATCCTTGCAAGAGTGCCATGAGCAATTGCCTAGAAGTGCAATAGTGATAGTCTGGACTATAGTTGATTTAAAGGTGTAGGGCATTTTCTTCTGTTACATATTCATAAATAGAACAGAAATGTACAGCCCTTTGTATTTAAAGGCCTCACCTAAATACTGCTAACATCAGTAAAAGTTCTGATGATTACAGTGGTAGGTGAGTTACTGGATTGCATTTCACAGGTAGTTCTGGCAGAATTAAAAACATTGCAAAATTAAGCAATCATTAGAAAAATGCAATCTGTTTATTGCATTTCTAGCAATAAACCACCTAGCTATTTCTACAGGATGAAAAAGCAAAATTTTTGGGTAATCACGACGATAGCTTTCCCAAATCAAGATAGGAACAGTATGAAAAAGGTTGTCTATAAGGATATCCAATTGACAGGGAGACATTTGTAGATGCTTTGTGGCATCCATTGCATTAGTACAATAAGTGGGATGAATAGAAAAGAAATCTACTTTAGAAAAAGAGTAGAAATTCCCATGTGTTCCACTTCTCGGAAACACCTATTTTCTTAGTAAATGTAAGATAAGAAGGAGTATATCTTATATGATTTATTTCTGCTTGGGAATATGTCTCAGGGTGGAGAACTAGTTTGTGTTGGCTGGCGTACATGATTAAGTCTAACTAAGATACAGATATTCCATTGTTTTCTTCTTCTGAAGCAAATGAATAGCAGAGGGTACAGGCACTAGGATGTTACAGAAGCAGTTTCATATAATTCTTGACTAAAGGGAAAAATGTACCCAGTTACTTTTCAAGGTCTAAAAAGGAACAGAAAGAACTTTAAAAATTCAACAATAATGGAGAGGTGATTTGACAAGTCACAGTTAGAACCACAAAGATCATTCCTCTAACATTTGCGAAAATGAAACCTACTTGGTACTCCTTCATCGCCATGCATGCACCCTCAATTAAAGCAGTGCCCCTGATAGCAGGCAGTATAATCTGCATTTTATTTCACTCATGAGCAAAATAACAAGTTACTCAGGCCTGCGGCACTCATGAGTGATATGGGCCGTGTAATATCCTCTCCATTGAGTTTCCTATTATTAAGCTTGAAATAAAGAGTTCAAAATTAACTGTGACAATGATTTTATCTAGCGTTGGCATCACCATTAGCTTCTGCAGTTTACTGCTAATAAAACTTTAAATTTGCTATTACTTGTAATAACCTTTTTGCCACCTTAGCTGTAGAAATTAGACAAAGAACCCTGCCAAAACATGGATAATGACTTTTTCTAGTTGCATGGAAGAATTGACTAGAAATAGTGGCTGTTATTTATAAAGTGTTAATCCAATAAAGTACAATATTTGGGATTTCAGTTGATTAATTTGAAGCACATGCTTCTTTTAACAGGCATCAGTGTTTCATGGTTCACATTTTTAGCTGACCAACTTTACATGCAGCGTGTCAAATAGATAAGCATTCTCTCTGCAGCTGTCAGGCTGTTTTGAAAAGCAGACACACAAGTGAGTATAAATAATTTCATATTTTTGAAGCACTGCTAAGATCTTCTGTTTAGAATGAATCTTATTGAGGCAAAATCCTGAAAAACTTTCAGATCCTAAAAGTAGCACCCCAAAGGAATTTTATAAGGTCCTATCCTGATCTTTCCTATACTGGTATAAATTAAGAACTGTTCTCAAGTAACTGAATTTGTACCATAGTGTAAGTTGTAGAACTGAAATCCCCAGCTCAAAAATACACTTTATTATCCTTTCAATCTTTGTTTATCCTTTTGATGTCTTTTCTAAGCTATTGGTTTTCAAGCTTCCTAGCTGCAATTTGCAATGATCTCATTGAGACAAGGATTTCAGCATCTTTCATCTGATATAGTTCCATCCAGAAGTACAGATCGTTAAACATCAGTAAAAATCACAAAAGAATTAGGGATAGGCATACCACTGGAGAGGAAAGAGCAAAACACTCCAGTTGAAATTCAAAAAGCCATTTAGATTCCCTTAGGCAGAATATTTATTCTAAGTAGGTGCACAAATTGTGTATGACTGCACAGTCATATAGATGCATCGCAATAGATGCAGAGGGAAGAAGAAGCCATGGAAAGTAACCAGCAAGGATTGATGGTGAATGTTTATCAAATATGTCTTTTCACATAGTATTCAAAGCTTGGAATACTGACTTTAAGGTATATATACCTATGCTTTTATTTAAAGATATGCTTTCCTTTTTAAAGTGGAATGGTCACTTACTGTCTTTTAAATAATGCCATTGTTTAATGCATTTATGCAGGATGTGAAACTGAGTTCACATCTAAATCTTTTTACATGCCAGGAACTTGACCTGTCTTTTAGACTGTATACTGTTTTAGAGACAGATACGTACTAAGGCTGTTACAGAAGGAAAAGAAAAACATAAAGGATCAAAAGACTGTATGAATAGAAGGGAGCCTGGGAGATCATAGCTCTGTGACCTAGGGATTTGAACCTTGCCAGGAAGAGGGGAAGCTCTTGGTTTCAGTCATTGCTCCATGGCAGTGGACAATTCTATGTGACAGTTCTTAAAGATACATACTTTTTGGAACATAGACTGTTAGGAGTTGAGACTATTAAATTAATATAAAAACAAGAAGGCCATGCTCCGTCTTGTGACCTTACTCTGGCATAAGTAATCTTTAATTCTTCCTTTTGCATCTGGAACAACTGTAGAAGAGGGAGAGATTGTTCTTTCCCTTCCTCTCTCCAATTCTTCCCTTCATCCCAATGTGATTGGTTAGGAAACTGTAGGGAGGTGGGTGAAATGAATATGAATTTCATGAAGGACTGAAATGAATGGAGCCAGAATTTTCCAAGGCTACAGTGGCCTGAGTACTAGCTAGATGTGTGTCTTCTTGTTCATCCAGTGGAATTAGAACAGTAGAAAGTAACAGAAAGTTGTTAGCAGAGCAAGAGGAGGAAGAGAGATCTTGCTGATGCTTGTCATGTGCCTGCAGTTCTAATTTTGATTGCTTATTTTGTTTTTCCCCACTGCCTCATCATTACTTCCTAGAAACCAGGCAGAAAGTAATGGACCATGGGAATAGCAAAAAGAAGTAAATGTAATGAAAGCTGAGATGGAAGCATGATCACATGGGTCAGGAAGAATTCAGGTGACTACATGAAAGCTGGTACAGAGAGAGAAGTGAAAAGACTAAGGAAGGGATAAGCAGTACAGGGTTGAGATCCTTCTCTGCTAATTTGTTCTATTCTAGACTTTTACTACCAGGGCAGTTCAAGAGAGAAAAAATATAACTATGTGACCAAATCACTTTTATTTTGAAGAAAAAAAAAAAGAATTTTTGGGTAGTATTTTTTCCTCTTTCATTTTTCTCTATTTTTCTCTGTCCCTGTTTCCTGCCTCCCCCCATCTTAAGCTCCCAGTTTGGATTTTGCATATCATGTAAACCTTCTTTCATTAGTAATAGGTCAAATTGCCCTGATTATAGCACCACCTCTTTAGAGTGCTCAGACAGTGAAGAAATTAATAATAATGAACTGCACATCATACAAATATGCAGTTTCAGTTCTTTGAGGAGTATTCATAGTTCGTAGTCTGTTTCTTTCTCCTACATTTTAAATTAGCATTTTATTTTAAATAATTTAACTAACATGCTTGAAAACATGCCTTTATGGAGGCATAGGCTCATTACCTTGATGCATCATCTGAGAGAAACCCCAGCAGTGAGGATGATGATGAAGGGTGTAATATATTATCTTACAAAAGGTCATTTTGATGTTGCACTTCTTGGTGCTGCAGTCAAGTCAGTGGTCCCAGCAATATGCTGATAGCGTGTGGGTGTAGCTATGAATAGATAGGCTTGGATACTTCTTGAGACTTTCAGAGCAGTGAAGAAGTATTTTTAATTGGAGAGGTGCCAACTCTAGCCTTGAAGTTCTGTTGATGCTAATTCTCATAGTAATAATATGTTGAATATATTGTGAATACTTTCTAACTGGTGCTAGGTACTTCCAAGCTCAAGGAACTGTTCTGAATTTCCATTTGAAAATGCTGTAGGTGTACTTGCATGTGATGTCTGGGAAAGTACTGAACAGAGATTAAACTTCTGTGTCCCTAAGTAGCTTGAACATGCAAAATGCTTCCTCCCTGGAGGAGATGAATGCTTGGAGGGAGAGGGAAGGACATTAACAATATTTTATCACCAGAATGATGGATTTATAATAGCTTACTTTTGAGCACACATTGCTACTTCAGGAGGTTTAGGTGTATCAAAATTAAGCTATCTTTTAGACCCCATTCCTGTTTATATGCTGAACTCTCAAGTCAGTGGTACCTCTCTCATAAATGAAATGCTAAATATTAAATACTTGTGTAATTATTCACAGAAGTAGGAGTAGGAAACACCAACAATTTCCTGAGTTGTTCTGCAACCATGGTGAAGCCATATACGTATCAGTCAGATATTTTCTTTTAATGGAGAGGTATTGCTTTTAGACATGGTAAGAGAAGCAATGAAAATCATATCTGTGCCACTTTTGATCTTTCAGGCTATACTAGATGTTTTCCAGCAATTTTTGCAAAATACATTTTGACCTTTACAAGCTTTATCTGAATGACACAGATCAGGTAGTGTTCCTGCCTATGTCATTAAATACAGATGTTGCTAATATATTATGAACTGATATGCTTTGGCCATGGTTTCAATCACCTTTAAGGCTATGCCTTCAGAAGTGATACTTTCAGCCAATCACCTTTTAATTAAAAATATAATTTAAATTTTCTTCTTTCCTTGCACAAGTGAATTTCCTATCTTAAAATTACACTCCCTTCCCCTTTTCCCTCCTGCCCCCATTTTTGCAGTTTGAGTGTATGTTTCAAATAGGTTTAGCATATGTTACCTTAGGGGGAGTGACTGTATTTAAAGACTATACATGATCATCTCACGATACAGCTGTTAAGAAAGGATTCCTGGTTTTAAGCTGAAAGATCATGGCCAGCCTGGATTGATGGCAAACATACTAGAGAGTTAATGTCAAAATTAGGATATTTTTTGACTGAGATGCACTATATATAGGGAGAATTGGATATAGAGCAGCTTGATATTCAAATTGAGTAGATATAAAAACTAAACTTTAATCGAAATTTACGAAAGCCTCTCTTAAAGACAGGAGCCATTGATCAAAGTATCCAAGTGTGTCCAACAGTCCTTCTGCCCCTCGTCCTTGATAGGACGAGGGACAATGGATTTAAGTTAGAAAAGAGTAGATTTAGGTTGGATATTAGGACAAATTTCTTTAAGGGTAGTGGAATGCTGGAACAGGTTTCCCAGGGAGGTGGTTGAGGCCCCTTCCCTGGTGGTATTCAAGGTGAGGCTCAATGAGGCCCTGGGCAACCTGGTCTAGTTCGGGGTGTCCCTGCGACTGCAGGGAGGCTGGACTAGATGACCTTTGGAGGTCCCTTCCGGCCTGGATGATTCTATGATTCTCAGTGGGTATTTGTATAATTTATTTCTGAGTCAGCACAGTGGGGAAAGCAGCAGAGGGCAGTGGGGGTTGCGGATGTCCTCAGTGTACAAAGCTGCTGCTGAGCAGGGGCAGCGAAGCAGTGCCCTGGTGCTCACCGATTCTCTTGCTTTAAACTTCGTTTCCTTTCCTGGGCTCAGGGTGCTCTCTAGCTGGCCTGGCCAGTTGCTTTCCATGTGTCTTTCACAGGCCAGATGGGGCTATAGTGAGCCATCTCATCTCTTTGTGTAGCTTTTATCCAGAGCAATTAAATTTTGTGGTGTAAGTGGAAAGAGGAGAAATTGCAGAGGAGGAGGAGGAAAAATATGAAAAAACTCCTGTTTGTGCAGCATTCATTTTGGCTAAGTTAAAGTAGCTATGGATGTATCATTGTAGAAGTAGTAAACTTCCAGCTAATGACAGAAACAATTGTTTTTAGCATAACTTAATTATGTTAATTGATTTGACAACTTGAGAGAAAGGGGTTTTTGTATGGATGAGTGTTAGCTGGAGAGAATTCCTGTGGAGTGGAGACAGAAACTGCAATTTACCACCAGTGAGTGGAGAGAGATCAGTAGGATGTACAGTAAGAAGACTGTAATGAACCATAAAACTAATGTCTTTATTGAGTCCATGATTTTTAGTATGCATTAGTTATTGAGTTCCTGGATTATCTCTGGAAGGTATTCTGTAAATCTTGTGTGGATGTGAAGGCTGAAAGGTCATTAGGGAGGGGCTGTTTTCCTGCTAATAGCTGTATTCTTTCTTTTTATCAATCATATAAATTTAGTTGGGCACAAAATATGTGAACTTTTTTTTTAATGGTTAATATGAGGGCATTGTCCTCCTCAATACAGAGTTCACTAGATGGTAAAATAACATGCCATTCCATCATAGCTTGCCTTAAAAATGTATAAACCCAAAAATGACTGCAAGAGGCTTTTGGTGTGGGCTTCTCCTGCTCTCAGATGCTGAATGTCCTCTGACAGCATAATTCTCCAGGATATCCAACAATTACATGCTATTAGAAAAGGCAGAGAGTTTTGGAGTACTCCAGAGAAATAAAAGTTCTAAGGAAAATTAGTAGGTTTTATTTGGACCTTTTATCAACCCTGAAAGAGAAGAAATAAACTCCCCAGTGAACTGTCATACGACACAACTGTTGGCAAAATCAATGTAACATCTCTGGCACTGACAGGCCCTGCTCTCCCCTAGTGGCTTGTGGCCTTACCTCTTTTCTTGTCCCAGCTCTTCCAAGTCCCTTGTGAGCTGAGCAGCTTACTGCAATCACAGAAAATGATTTAGATAGTTTACTGGATTAGTTTTCTCCTGACTTGTTGAGCTGGTTTTGCTCCCTGCATGGTTGGATGAACACTGCAGGTAGTGAAAGGAAAGGGAAGGATGACAGGAGGGGTTGGTGAGGCAGGAGCACCAGCAGAGCAGGGCATCTACAGCAGCAGCCGGACATCAGATCAGCTTGGGCATTTCATCTAGCTCTGCCTCTGGCATCAACATCCTGATAAGTGGGTCAGTTGGACAGCTAGAGAGAAGGGAAATAGGCAGCTGAGGAACAGGGGAGTGAGAGGCTGTCAGCAAGAGGAGGTGTGTCAGAGGAAGATTATGGTGGGCCATAACCAGTGTCTCAGCTAGATCTATGACTATTTTTTACAATTAAATAGGGTTATGAGTTCCAATTTGTATGAACATCTTTTAAAGGTACTTTTTAGATCTCTGTGGTGAGCAGAAATGAAGGTAATGGGTTTGAATGTTTATGAATGCTGCAGGGTGATTAGACCATCAGAAAAAGAAGAGATGTAAAAATGTTAGCCTGCAAAGACTTCAAGGAGCTTAACATGTAATCTTCTGCCATTGATAGAAGGAACTGCAGGAAAACCCCCCACATTTTACCTTAAAGCACGATTTGTTATGAACACTATTCCTTAGTAGCTTCAAGAGAAATTGCACTTTCGCTCTTCTGGAGTTTTTAGTTTCTCCTTTAATGTCCACAAGGCAAAAGCTGCTGGCAGACCAACGACACTGAATGATCCTTCAAGAACTACTAGGAGAAATTGTCCTCAAACATTTCATCTTTTGAAAAGCCAGTTTTCTTCTCAGGGTGGGCAGCCAGTTTATTAGCTATAAAATATAACCAACTCCATTATTGCAACATATCAAGTGTCTGATAGTAGGCACAGGAAGCACAAGCTTGTATATAGAGTCTCAGCTCTTGGAGTAAACCTTGTTCTTCTAAATGCTTAAGAGAGGCTGGAGTGCTGTCACAGCATGAGACGTTACTCTGCTGGTTGGCAACATCCACAGTATGTTTTATCTTTTTATTTAAAAAAGTTCACAAAACCTCCCATAAGTACAATTAAATACAAAAATGTTGTGTCACAACAATGAAGGAATGTTTGAAACCATAAAGCAACTGTAACAAATTAGGTTATATTTGCCTGTTGAGATAGTCTGAAATAGTAATCCTGAATAACAGTTTTTTTACCAGGCAGCTCCAATTTAATTTCCATTACTTGGGAACCTCTGTCCAGCTCAGAGCTTCAGAGACTTCATTACAGAGAGGCAGAGGCAGACAGGACCTTTTGACACACGTAGGCATTTCGCAGTGAGTAACTGCTGTGCCCCTTCCTTTGTCATATTTTCCATTATTAGAGAGGGAAGAAAAACTAAGTGTTCAATGTAGATATGTGGTCCTAGAAGCATAATGCTACAGGAGAAGCATGTGTATATTTATATCACTTAAGCAAGGCCCTTGGTTATAACCCTGGAAAACCTTAAAATCATGGTTTTATTATGCACAGGAAAACTATTTTAGGAGCTTCTTGGATACTGGGAGCATAGACCATAAGAAGCTAATGTTATCATGTTCGTAATAAGAGGATCTTCATAACATATTTTCCTCTTCATGTTGCTGCTAGATTTGTAATCTTATAAGCTACCAGAACAACTGTGTGTCTGTGTTTAAAATAGAAACTTTGTTGTGTAATGACTTACCACTAAATCCTAATGCATTTTTGTTTTGTTTCATTTCATTTTGTGGCTCATTTCTTGCTCTGCATTCCCAACCTTCTCCAACTCTGTGCTTGCTTTCTGAGTCACGAATGAATTTTTAAAATAAGCACTTGTACTGTGAACCATAAAGCAAAATACAGAGATGGAATCAAAAGAATAAGTTAATTTACTTTTAGTGTTCTGCAAAGAAACTTTCAGTTGGCTTTTCCTGTTGTTCTGAAACTGTGAAAATCAATATAGAAACATATATTCTGAAGGCAGGTCATCTATGCACCGGGTGTTAGTAACAGTGAGCTTTGAAGGGGATACTTATGCCCCATCTGACATGAATCTACAGTTCTTTGCACTAAGTGTCCTGATGAAACTACATTTTAGCTGTGGCTATCAATCTCAATGGCTATTACTTTTTACTGTTTCAGACTGCTACCTTTTATTATGGATTCTACTGATAGATCAATATGATACAAGCAAGATAAAAGTCAGTTAGCTGTACATGTCTATTAGGAGCTTGAGATGTCAGAAAGCCTTTTTGGGGGGATAGAAAGGATATGCCATCCACCAGAAGCCTCACAAATGCTACTTTCCTGTTAAGTAAACCCAAGTTTCCTTTTAGTTTCCTTCCAATCAATCCATGCCTGAACATCTTTATTTTGAGATCATTTTGGCCATTCAACGTCATTGAATAGAAGAAAACGGATTTGAAAAGTGAGAGTAGAAGTTGTTTACCATGAGAAAGAGGCAGCAGAAAGGAGTGCTGACACATCCATGTCCTAACAAGAGAAAATCGCTCTATATGTGATCTGTTATAACCTTTATTACAAGCCAGGGTGAAACTTGCCAGTTTTAAACTGACAGCATGAAAATAAAGAATTATTGGTTCTGTGAGGAGACATCAAAACTTCTGAGTTTTCTGCATGGAAATTGTCATAATAAAATCTCTGTTATGAAGCTGTCCAGCAGAATAAGAAATACCCTGGGGCCGCTTTCTGATCTGGACAGCAGAGAAAGGCAGCAGGTCTGTGAGACCTGGTGCTGGCAGGAACAGATTGCTGGGTGCACCATGGACTGCAACTGCCTAGGGCTGCAAGCGCAGCCCATGAAGTTTGTTCTCCTGGAGCCTTTTCATTGTCTTCACGGTCAAAAAAATGTAGGACCAGTTTTGGAGTTTTCCCTGGAAATTAGGATGTATATGAAGTTTTCCTTTAATTTCAGTTCCTTCACAGGACTACTTTTCCTTGCTTAACCTGGAATATGTAGAAAATCTCTTAGAGATTCTTGGTCAGTTTCTTGAAATTGGTAACAGAAAAATTATTAACAATGAGCACAGATACACACCTACTGTGCTAAAATTCTTATGCTAATATAAGAATTATCATCAAACCAGGTTTCTGATGTTTCACAGGTTTCCGATGTTTCACACCGATTTTTACCTTGGACTTTCCCCCCCCTTATATTTTACCTCTCAGTCTATGGTGAACCCCATTACACTGTTTATGGACTCACAGCTGAAGAAAGGCTGGGAAACAGGATGTTTATATATTTTCTTTTAGTTTATAGCTGCGCTTTCCTGGAATTGTAACCATAAAAAAAAGCATCAGTAATAGGGCAATAAATGTATGCTGAATATTCTTGCTGAAAATACTTTGCTCTGGAAAACAAGGTACTTCGTAGTTTTTTGGATAATTCAGCACAGTTTTCATTTTGAGCAAGTTCAAAGAAGGATTGTGCATGAAAAGAGTAGAAAATATGTTTTTTTTGTATTTTTTCTGAGATGTCATCCTTTCATGAGATTTTTTCTTAAATACCCATCATAAAATTCAAGCTGATATGTTCGCGAAGAAAAGCAACATTATTTTAAAAGGGCAAAACTGTAACTTTTCTGATTTGAGGACCATCTCAGAAAGGACCAAACTTTATCCACAAGGAATTACCCCAGTCTTGCGTCATTTAACTGATTGCTTTAAAAATGGTGTCCTACAGAATCATCTTTACCTCCAGAGGCAGTTATGCAGATGTGTGCCTACCTTCTTGCTTCATCGATACTTCTAATGTGCTTTACTGGGAGAGGTAATGCTTTTGCAAGAATGATGTATAAAAGGAAGGGCCTATTATGTTTCTTCATGTAACAGACAGGATTCTCTGTGGGTACCCTGAAAAAATGTGGGAGAGATTCTTTTGTCTGTATTAAACCTTCTTTCAGTTACTGTGTACTATGAGCACAACAGTTGTGGTAATAGCAATACAGAAATCTTATCCCAGAGGTACTTTCAGAAGTGTTTAAACTGGCAGTTCTTATAGGTGCTGTTAATTGCACTGTCCCAGGAGACTATCTGCAGCTGAAACTGTAAGGTAAATTTGTGTACATGCTGGGTAGTTTGGAGTGACTTTTCCAAGGAGAAGAGTTCATGAAGCCTGCTCTCACAGAATACAACATATTTAACTTGATGTTGATATATTTACTTTGCAAAATGTCTGGGTTATTTTTGTGTGTGTTGTTTTGGGTGGGGGTTTCTCCTCTTCTTTTTTTAGCTTTTTTTAAAGTCAGGTGGAGGATCTTCCAATTTGCCTTTGAGGAAAGTCATATTTCTGAAATGATTCTTAATGTGGAATGTTGTTCCAGTCCAGTTCCAGGGTAAATTCCTGGGCTGGAACTGTGTATATTGGGTGGCCTAGGAAGGTGGTGTAATTTCAAACTGTGCACTCAGTCTGAGCTTGATGTTTCTGAATTGCATGACAGTGTGTATATGGAAATGTACAACAGTGTAGGCAAATATGCAGATAAGGGCAAACAAGCAGTAATTATTTGAATAAGAAGGGTGAGAAATTGAAGGAATAGAGCATTAGATTTTTCTTCAGTGAACAGAACCAATGCCATACGTGTTCCCAAGGGTTAGCAACACTGAGTGGAGTTATCAACATATTTTTTATATTCAGTCCTTCATATTAATGGTAATTGCTGCTGCATCTTTTTTTTTTTTTTTTTTTCTNTGTCTGAATATTTTTAAGATGCCAAAAGAAAAGTGGCATTGTTTGAAAATCCCAGTGGTGTTGTAATGAGACTTCACATAAACATTAGATCAAGCAACCACAAGCAGCCTGTGAATTATTCTGGGAAGTTTTTAAACGTGAGCTATATGACATTATTTAAGTATTTATAAATGTCATCTCATCTGTTATAAGGAAAGCTAATAGACTGTTTTGCAGACATTTCAGCTCCAAAAAGCAATTGCTTCTGTAATCTATTTCTATAAAATTGGCAAAAGTGGAAGCAGACATACTATGGGTCAATACCAGTGAAAGGCCTCTCTTCAGACAAAAGATTCACAGTCCATTAAGTTTCAGGTCTGCCCTGATATGGATTCCTCTGATGTATTACTATTATACCCTATTTTTGTTGACTCAGTTACTATGTCAGCAAAACCAAACATTTTGGCTTGTGTCCCAGTATCAAGCTGTCTATAGAGGATATGTGTTTGTCTCCACCACCATGACAGTAATGAGAAACTGGCATTAGTTTGATTTGCATAATTGTACACTTCTAACTTAGACTCTGTGTCAGTAGGAGACAACTTACTGTGATGATGCTCACTGCACATTATTCGTTTTGTGCAATCAGCATTTATTTATGCAAATTTCATCATTACAAGAGGTCATTTTCCAACCTTCTACCATGAAATCACTTTCTCTGCCAATGAACAGTAAGAAAACACAATAGGAGAGCAGCCAGGTAGATTTGTTATTCACACTCATTGGCCAAGACACTGCAAAGGGTTTATTGTGTGTGTGCATATGTTCTTAAAATTATGTTTTATGGAAGAGTGATAGCTCTGATGGCAAAACTAAAATTTGATAGACCGCATGTGATTATTTTAGACAAATGCTGTCAAAAAAGGCACACATGAAACTCAAAACAAAACCAACCCACTGCCTCACTAGTTCTGAGAGTTTCTTTAAGAATAATTTATAGACTGAAAAAAATATTTTGTGTTCCCCAGATGATCAGTGGAATGTTTTCTGTGATAAGAAGCAGAACCCTGTAATTTATTCATGTGAGAGATAAAAAGACAGAATAACAAACTAGGATGTCCCACTTGTAACAACAACCTGAAATAGCAATAAATGTTGAAAAAGCTTATCAGAATCATTTGGATCTTAAGGATTCATGAACTAACCTCCAAGAGTCTCGACAAAAATGTTTCCAAGGTCACATTGTTTATCTTATCATTAGTGGTAGAGAAGCCTCCCAAGGTTTATTTTGCAAGTAGCTGAAACGACGCCAGAAATTACACTTTTCCCTAGACAATCGCTTCTAAATTTTAAAAAAGTTGGAATATGTCAGTACTTAAAAGGTAGGAGGAAATTACACAGAACAGGTAATTTGGGGGCTACTTGACTCTTACAGAGCAATGAGTTCTTAACAGGTTGTGTCGTCACAAGGGGCACAGAGAGTTCACTGGACTTGCTAGCATGGAAACTCTTGGTGAAAGGAAAAGAATAAGAGCCCAAATATGGCTTTACCTTTTATTTTCTCCAAAATAAGGAGCAGGAATCCTGGAATTCTGAGCCGAAAAAACCCTACTGTATTATATCAGTGGTTTGACCAAAATCATATTATAAGTATTGTAACTATATACAAAAGAAAACCCACAGGTAAACCATTTACAAGGAATGGCTGAATTTTTAATGGTCCTTTGTATTCCAAAAAAATCTATAAGTCAGATTCTGCACTGCACAGGAAATAGAAACAAACAAACAAAACGTAGTACATTTTGAAAGAATTAATGTAATTTAAATCTATTTATATGCTCACTAAGGAAGAAGCATTCTAAGATACAAGCACATGCATCTGGGAGAGAAATTTCTATCCACAGGTGTGTATCAGATGATTAGTTTCTAAATATTTTTGCAGTCCTTGGTTGATGTGAGAATATAATCCTCTGTCCCGACACACGCTGTTGCATGCTTATAGTGAAAAGGTTCTTAAAGAAAACTCAGCTGGGCAGCCAATGCTGTATGAGCCCCAAGTGGTAAATGAAGCTACGTGAACTGAGAGTTTAGTAAGAATATACTGCTCTTTGTATCATTTACTCACAGTGAGTCAACATACTGGATCAGGATTAGTTAACTGTATAGTTGGAACTTCTTGATATTTTTCTAGGGGTTTTTTGTTGTTGTTGTTGTGGTTGGTTTTTTTTGTTTGTTTGGTTGGTTTTTTTAGCTATGAGCTAACTGGGGAGGAAGTAAGAAAGAGAAAAAGTGTAATAAGACTAGAGTCAAAAACAGAGTGAGAAAAAGGAGCCCTAAAAGGGAAAAAAAATCTATGGAAAGAAAGTGAAGAAAAAGGCTAGAAAAAAGTACTGTAAAATACAAAATTCTCAGGGAAGTAAAAAGAAAAAAAAAATTAGTTTCACAATAAGAACCAGTGTCCTTAAAAGAAAGGATCAAAATCCCAAACTATCCAGAGTAAATGAGGGCCAATTCATATGAACCTATTGGATATAGGTAAGAGGCAAAAATACTCAAAGTGGAAGTAAAGCAGATACCAATCTAAGTTTACAGATTTGTAGTAGCCAAAATATGGGATGTAGCCTTGAGTTAGTAACAAAGTGAACTCAAAGTAAGTACCATGAATGGATGATTAAGAATGGACAACATAGAAGTATGATCATGGAAAGACAACTATTTGGGGACTGAAAAAGATAGTGTATTGCATATTTTTGAGAAAGTATTAGGAGAACCTGACACATGGAATTAAATACTCCAAGGGGCATATTTGCAGGACTTGAGAGACCCCAACTGGGTAGCTGAAAGGCAGAGGCAGGAAAAATTGACAATAGCAGCCTGAGGAACAAACAGTTGCATCTGGAAGAAATAAATGGCAGATTTTTCTTTAATACTTGACTTTAAGTATTGCTTTCAAACAGAACAAAACCCCTAACAACAGTATTCTTTCTAATTTCACTTTTATGTTACAGAACTGGTTTAAGTAACAAACAAGAACTTCCTCCCTTTGTTAATTAGATTGATATATCATATGCAAAAACATTCCTTATGGCCACTTTGATTTTATTAAGTCTTCAGTTACAAGCTGCCTCTGGCATGGCAGTGATAGCTAATGAACACTTTTTCTACATTCCCCCTGAATGGTTATTTCATCTGTTCCTGGACAGAGGAAACCATGATGGAATGAACTGGAGAAACTTGGGTATGTCTTTTGCTAGTAGGTGACAAAGAAAATTCTTGCCATTTAGTCTGAAACAAATAGATACCCCTTAACTCTCAGATTTTAATCACTTGTCACGCTACAACTAATACAGGTAAAAGGTGAATTGTATAACCTGCCTTCCGACTGTCACATCTCCAGCCCAATTAAAATAGTCAGGCTGGGGTTTCAGCATGGTTCTCATCTGTCAGGCTTGGCACCAGATTTACTACTCAGAATACAAGAGAAGCATTTGTGTAGAAGACATGACATATCTGAGTTAAAAATTCCAAAGGTTAGTTTGTTTAATTCCAGCAAGTCTTTATGTTTCCTTCCATTGTACCTGAATTTGTGGAGTTTACTGACTCACAGAACAAGCTCTTGTATGTCTTCTAATACTGCCTGGCTGCGGTTAATCCAAAATAAAGTAAAAATAATTTGTCTAGCAGTTAGAGCTTAAGAACTGAGTAAATCAGAGGAAAAAGATTTGTTCAGAGTTGCTGTTCACTGATATGCACAAAAACATATATCAAAACCTGAAGCTGTATTGATGTTGTACGTTCTTGCAGCCACCGCTCAGATTCTCTGATAACTGAGTGTGGATTGTCAGGGCAAATATGTGGAGAACTGGAGAAGTCTGTGGGGTCTTGAAGTTGGGGTTTGATGTCTGAAGTTGTGTGAACTCTGATTATAGTCTAGTGTTTCAGCCCTAGTCTGTCTCTAATTTTATACCTGCTCTGTATGTACGTACTATGGAGTGCTCTTTCTATTAAAGTGCATCATGTGAGGTACATATTGCTTAGCAGTCATCCAAACTGTGCCAGTGGGTTTCTTTTATCTAAATCAACAGCATGTGTGGATGCTTGTTGCAGATTTCAAGTACACTATGCCAATGATTCACACAAGGCAAAGGCCTGTTTGTTGAAAAGAAATCTATGGCCATGGCAATTACGACGTAGCTGAACTGTTCTAATGGTGAAGTGTCTTTGATTCTGTATAATAAAAACCATGCAGCCTTGGAAATATTTATTAAAATGTTTTAAAATGTATTATAACTATTGATTTTTGTGGATGGGCAGAATGAGAAAAGCAGAAACATACAAGGTTCAGGAGAATGCCAACTGCTTTGAAGTTGCATTTTAACTTCTGCAGTTACCTTTCCAATCTCCACTGCCATCCTGAGTGGATTTGATTCAGACGCTGAGGCTTGCATTCACCTTACCTGTCTTTAGCCATCAAAAGGGAGCACTTAGTCAAAGTTTATCATCGAGGCATCTTTTGTGGTCAGTGGAGAGAGGAAGACTTGCTCAGAGGGTCATTCTGCTGATCTTTGATTATCTCCTACCTGCTCCTCTAAAGATGCTTCCTTTTTCCACTTCCTCATCAGAGGAGGCGTAGATTACTTCCTTAAAGCAGGTGCTTCATTTCATACAGCTGACATTAGCCTTGGTAAATCTGTGCCAAAACTGCACCTTTGCATTAAAGTTTTAAAAATATGTTGATAGGTTTAGAAATGCAAAGACTGCACCTGAAGTTTTCTCGGATGAGTTAATGTAAAAGCCATGTGCTGTGTGCTTAGATTATTTGTAACAATTGAAAAAAATTATAAAAATTAAACATATCTATTTAATAGCAACATATAAATAATATAAATATATCTAAAAATAATACAGCAAACATAAAAATATTCATAACTATAGACCTTTGCATGGAGGAGTGAACTAGGATTAAAAAGTTCATCTGGAAAAGCTCTAACATAGGCTGTAATTCAAACCTGAAAAAGAAATTTTGATTTTTTATTTTCTCTCAGTTTGGTGGACTCTGATAGAATACAATTAATTGCAATTATAACTTGCCAAAGCTCCTGCACTACATTATAGAAACATATGGGAATTAATAAGTAGTATAAATCAGTAAATAAACTTCCCAACTAGAATAGTATAAATGGTTAATTTTTAGTTTCATAAGTGAATTAAGAACATAAAAATAATTTTGCTTGTGAGCACCTTAAAAGTAATTGTATTTTTCATTAATACAGAAAACCCAAAATTACATATGCATTCAAATGAGTTATTGAATTATTTTTGTTTTGCTTTCTTCTGCCTTCTTATACACATATACTCAGATTTAATTCAAATTAAGTAGAAGTTAACAATCTTTTTTTTTTTTTTTTTTTT
>VZRU01016411.1:112713-145257 GCA_013398155.1 Pedionomus torquatus
TTTTTTTTTTAATGAACTGCTTAGTCTTAAAAATAGCAAAAATAAAGGTATTTTATTCCTTGGATTATTTTGTTCTTTAATAAAAAATCTTTGCTAAATTTGACCTTGGTCACAAGCAATTTCAATCACAGATTAAATTCTGAGGGCAAAATACTTGTTAGAAAGTACCATTCAGATCTATTGAAATATTCCAATGACTGGGAATTACTGCCCTTAAAAATGAAAATGAAAGTAAAGAAAAACTTCAAATTACTATATGAAGAATTTACAGGGAGTTCAAACTGAAGTATAATCCTTTATTTGCAAGGATTATATCCTTGCCCAAATTAATTTAATGAGAAATTTCAGTAACAGACATAAAAATTATATATTTATCTTTTGCCAGAGGAGTGTCTGAAAAAATTAATTTTTCAATCTCTCTCCAGAATCAATTTAGCGCACCTCTAAGTTTTAGAAGATGCTTTTTTAAAACTGTGGTTTAAATGTTCTGTATGGTGAAATTGACTCTCCAGCAATACACTGTTTTAATGAATGTAGCATAAAAAAAACCTGTAATGCTTATTTTTGCTTTAGTTTTTTAGTAACTGTAATTATCCAAAATAACTTTATAATAATTTTGAGTAGATTTTTTGTTTTTATAGTATTATTTGAAAGGCATACTCTATATTGATTAATCCTAGCTGTATTCCTTAGTCTATAGCCATGATACAGTACTTACAACTTGATTTCACAGTGCACAAGATTTTATAGGTCTGAAATTCTGAAATTCAGATTCATTTGATATCATTAAATAGTTCTTGCATTTCCTCCGAATGCTGATTTCCTATTATACTTGGCAGATAGTCTTTTCTACACCTTGTAGTGGCTTGTAGAACAGAATTAAGCATTATGCCAAAAATTATTTGAATAGAAATATTTTTTTTCTGCACCGTTTTTCAAAGAGTGTACGTTATTGTTTATAAATCCAAACACAGGCCATATTTCAAGAGAGCTCATGATAAAAACCAGCTCTGCATGTTTCAGGGCAGAACATCTCCTGTTCAGAGCACAGTTTTAAAGTATAACAGTAGTAAAAAGAATGTCACTGGATACATTGTATCCTAACACCATTTTACGTTATCATGATACATTATGATTGTTCTATGGAACAGATGTAATTTATGCTTATTCTGGCTATCAGTTTTCTTTTCTTTTCTTTTCTTTTCTTTTCTTTTCTTTTCTTTTCTTTTCTTTTCTTTTCTTTTCTTTTCTTTTCTTCTTTCTTTATTTAAACTAACATGGATGGGCTTAACAAAATTCAGATTAATGGGGCAGCAGGAGATGAAAATCAAGGAAGCTCTAATGCTTCTGTATTATGCCCTCACACCACCAAGAGTATGTGTGAAAAGTATTTGGTGCATTTATCAGTTGCAAGCTTGCATAAAATGTTACAAAAATAAATCCAGAAGTTACTATTTTTAAAGAATCTGCACTGATTACAGTGATGAAATATTAATCTAATCTGACCACATGAAATGATGGAATTATATTTTTAAAAGAAATTAAATAGGCTTCACGATGAAGGAATAAGGTAAATTCGAGAACAACCCTCTGTTTTTTTGTGGAATAATCACTGTAATGGTCACATATATCTACAGGATTAAGGAATTAATTCACATTATCTTTTAACTTCTGTCATTGAATACTTATGGGCAGCAAAATGTGGTCATCCTCACTGTGAAATGCATCACCACAAGCTCTGACAGATTAAGTGGCCACATTATAACTGGAATCTTCACTAGATCATGACAGATCACTGTGCTTTGGAAGCACTTGTTTAATGACATGATTTACAGCTCACTGAGGGGAGCAGAGGAAGAGGCAAAGGGCTGGTATGGAGTGTGCTGCTGCAAGATAAGTAATGCCATATAAATGGGGACTGTTATGAAACTGCATCACCATGGGCATTTGTAAAATTGTCAATACCCATCAGTTAACAAACCAATGTTTCTGGGTCACCGAACACTGGTAAATGAAACATCTTATGAGTCAATTCCATATCTTCAGAGCAAGGTATGTTTGTGCTGTTCAGTGTCACTGGCCAGAGTACCCTGTACACCTGCTGACCTTTTAACTAATAAAAAAAAATAAAATTGAATTGCCATTTTGGTGTAGGGCAAAAAGAAAGTTTTAGAGAGACAAAAGTCAGCTGAAGCACTCAAGCTTTATTTCCAGGTAGTGGCATGTTTTAGTTGCTCCAAACATCCACATTCTACATGATATGGAATTTACTAGAATGAAACTTTTTAAGTAACTAGTTGCAAAAATAACAGTTTAAATTGGAAATCAAAAGCCGTTAGTTAGAAAACATTCCTGAATTCTTTAACCTTGACTGTAAGTTCAGTTTCGGGAAGTTCTTTTGAAAACTTTATTATGCTGCGAAAGAGCTTCGGTTCAAGTTTTGCATCCAAAAAAGTAATGATTTAATTCATGAATTGTCAGAGATCGTATGGGTTTCTGCCTTTTGATCATTTTGTGGTCCTGCAGATGTTGAGCAGTACACCTGGCTTATGTAGGGAAGTTACTGTAGCAGTTATGAAGGCCATTCTTTGTGATCTTCAACTCTTTATTTTTGCCTTCAACCTGAAGTCCACAGGGAAAAGCCTCTTTTTAAGGGGGAGGCAACTGATAGGATTAATGGAAAAGGTGTGAGATTGTGTCACACTTCACACTAGTCTGCAGCATGTCTTTTTCCCTATATTTTTGCTGACCTGAGTTTTTCTTTCAGTCCCAGAAGCATTGGCAGAAGGTTTCTATATTCACTGGCCCTTGGTTGTGTTACATGCTGATATAAATTCCTCCAATTTCCAGATTGCCGAGAAAGATCAGACAAGATGTTGCCAATGTTATCATGATAGCTTCTGCCTGAATAAAACCGTTTCAAGTAGCAGGGTTTAATGTTCTTAATGATTTACCTTCCAAGACCATGACTGCTACTGGATATCCTAGGACAAGGTGATCATCTTACATCCAAAGGCAGCTTTCCTTCATCTCATATTCCAGATGAATATCAGAAGAGATCATATTCTTCAAATGTCCAGACATTAGTGCTGATGAAAAACCTGCATTGGTAGGTGGAAAAGATTGTAACTTCATAAGAGCAACATCAGTTCCATCCTATTACTGCAGAGGTAATTGGTTTTGTTGGTCTATTCTCTCCTTTTTAAGTAGTTGGTACTTTCATTAGATCTGTAACAGTGCTATACATTCCTCTCAAAGGGTAATTGATATCTCCTTAACTCTCTTGCCTTCTAAAGGTTTTACAAGAATTTTTCCACCACTAGTACAACTGTCTCCCCATTCTCATTTGCTTCCTGCCATCCTGAACCATCTTAACTGCTAGTAATGCATTCATTGTCATGTACTCGCAGCACCTTGTTAGGTAGCAGTTCTAAAACCTACTGGAATCAAGGAAATGCTCATTTCAGAACCTCCCTCTTAAGTAATTTGAGAGGAGTGTCATAGGCCATAACTAAAGCCCTTAAACCTGTACAATTTCCTGTTTTACATAAAATAATTAATTTCCAGAATTTTTCCTTAAGCTATTTTCTAACCACAATTTTATTGAAATGAGCTTTATTATTTCTTTGTATGTTGAGAAGTCATCAGTGTGGATACTACCTAGTCAGCAGGCTGTGTTAAAGTTTGTAATAACATGGTGATTTAGGATTCCCATATATTACATACTTTGTAATTAAAGTTGAGTCTTCTCTAGCACATCTTGTTATTTCTATATATGTTAATGCATAAAAGGAAGTTACTTGGTATGATTAGAATGTATTTTATTGTTATGCTCTTTACACATTGATGATGGGGTTTCATTCAGCCAAGGTGAAAAACAAGTTTTCTTGGATTAAACTGCCACTCACTGCAATGAGTGCAAGTTTATATTATCTACTATATTACCCAGGAGTCATGGTGCCCCTCATTATTTTGTCACCTGCTCCAATTCCAGACATTTTGGAGTTCTAATAGATGGGATTTTGTGGTGCAACGAACACAAGTGACAGGTCTCCTCTGCCTTTTTGCCTATAAAATAAGACTATGTTGATATGCAATCACATCTCTAAAACACAACCTATTTGAAGCCTGTCTGTGGTAATTACTTGCCTCTTTTCAGGCTTATGGAATTTTGCCCTAAAGGCAAAACTTTCCTTTAGGCATTATCTTAGTTTTGGTAGAGAGCACATATGCTGAATTTCCTTATTCCCATTAGCAGTACATTCTTCCACTGTTGTTATTACCTACTTCTTAGGTCACATTAGGTTTAGTTATTCTAAGGTGGAAGCAACACTCACTTCCAGCCTAATGTAGAAGAAAATAAATTCCGTAACCTAAGAGTCTGCTCTGAAGTCAGCAGTTTCTTATTAATGTGTTGAGTTTTGGGTTTTTGTTTGGTTGTTGTTTGTTTTTGTTTTTTTTTTTTTTTTTTTGAATAAAAACAGTGGTTTTATGTTTAATAAAGAGTGTTTAGGATTCTTGTCAAGGTGAAATCTTGTGATTATTCTTGCTTTTCCTTATAAACCTTCCATGTTGCCTTGAGCCATTGCTGGTAAGAAGCCATAGTTTGAGAAAGTGCTGTTGTAGATTCCATGATCTATGAGAACTAATGTCCTGAATTGCTTTCATTCAATGAGAAAGAAATTCATACCTCGTTAATGGGGCAATCTATGAAGAAAAGAGGAGTGCCCTATCCTCCAGAAAAAAAATATTTTTTCTTTGATGATCACAGCATACAATACACAATGCCAAACCCATGAATAATAGAGAATTCCTTCCCTCAAAACATCATGAAGATATCTAGCATTTTGCATCTTACAGAATTATACCATAGGAGGGAATGTGAACTCTTAAAAGAGTATGACTGACATTTCATAGGAATTCCATACAGTACTTACATGAAATTGTAAATTACAGGTTTTTATTTAAATGTAGAAGTTAAACAAGTCCTGGTCTTGATTGAGGAATGTAGGCTTTTGAACCAGTGATGGGAAAGGTGATGCACAGATATGATGCAGTAAAAATGGGCACAAGTTATGGAAATCTGATCCCTAGACTCAGCAGGATATTTAAGCTATCTGATATGGAATGTATGAAGGGAAGCATGCAGTAAGAATAAAACCACAGAACAAAACCCCCAAAAGGACTGATCCATCTCTAAGGTCATTAAATAATACTAATATCATTGCTGGTCAAATAGTTTAAGTGTTTTGATGCTGTGTTTATCTCTTAAGGCTAGTGTTTGACCACAACAGAAAAGTGAGTGCTCTCTGAAGTGTAAAGTGTTGTTAATTCTTGCATCCTACTACACTTATAACAAAGATGAAGGCCAGACAAAGCAGTATTGTGGCTTCACCAAGAGCTCTGGTAGTTCTGCACCTGCACACGGAGCATCCTGGGGAAATGTGCCACTCCCTGGAGATGCTTCAGGCTCGGAATGCCTGCGCCCTCCTAATGCCTGTGAAGTATTTAGAATGCATTTTGTTGAAATTAATTGAATACACAAAATCAAAAAGAGCTGCAAAATTGTTAAAAGATTTATGAATACTGGTGAATGATCAGAGCACACAAAACCTTAGAAGCCTTCCATCTTATATTACATATGAGCCTCCTTTGATCTTCTTCCTCTCAGTCTTTTACATGGCTTTCTTGTGCTATTACAATTGTTCTGCTAATATTGTAGCAGAATGAAAGAATCAGTCAAAATCCAGCCAGGAGGTGGCAACTTGCAAAAATCAGAACATCTATTTAATTTTATATACAACTGTAATTTTTTTAAGTCTGTGTAACAATTCACTTACTTATATTAAGTTAAATATTTTGTAGAGTTTAAGAGAGGCAAAACACAGGGCTTTGGTAGAGAACAGTTTGCATCACTATCTCTTTAAGTAATTATTTTTCTGGGTAAATGAAAGTATTCAAAATATCCAATTTAAGAGAGAGATTACTATCCAGTTCAGGAAAGCAGCTTTTAAATTTAATGTAATTTATAATTTAGTTAGTTAAAAAAATATGCTGAAAACCACTGCTTTCTAAAATATTGAAAATGAATTATTTTATCACTGCTGCCTGCAAATGTAGGACTGAAACTTATTTGTGTAGAACAAAGAGTGTGCATAAGAATTAAAAACGCTAACATCCTTTGCCCCATATTTTCTTGTATTTCAACCTAAGAAAAAAGAATTTTATTTTTTTTTTGTAAGGATTTTTGAAGACATGCTAGGCTATAGGTATTAATTTTAGAAAATATTACCTTAATATGAAAAAAAAGAGAAAAAAAATCACAGGCTTGTATGAGAAGTGTGTGGCTGATCCTAGTAACCCATTTAACATACTCAAGAAGTGTGGCTCATTAGCATCTAAGACCTAATTCCTTATGGTACATTTAGATTGATGGTAAGGGAAGATGAGATGATAACTTTCAGAGTCAATAGTGTTTCCTCTTCATTAGAAACTTCTCAGTATAGGGTTGGATGACAGTTTCCATTCTATGGCCCTCTTCATTTGTGGAGAATTTGTGCTAGAATTTTTACTTTTAAGTTTTTAGTGTGTTCATAAACACTATACCTGTACAGTAGATCTTGATCAATACTGAGGAAAAAAATTCTTATCAAAAGTATTCCTAGAGCAGAAGTTGAAGTCTGCAATTTGGAATGAACTGTATTCTTCACTGATTGGGAAGCAGTGCCTGCTTTTATCCTATAGTAAACCCCTTTTTGGTCTCTATTCCTCTTATTAATATTTGACCACTTGTTGTATGGTACTTGTGAAGAAGTACATTAAGTGCTATGTAGGCATAAGACCTTAAACTGGCCCCAGACATCTTAGCATCTAAATGGGTGCACCTACATCAGTGTTTCAGCTTAGGTAAGAGGTGTGCTTTCAAAGGGAATTTCCTGGTTATCCCCACTTAGGGTACTTTGGCTCCCCTCACAGAGCAAATATCAGGAACACCTGGGGACTGTGGAAAACTCTAGCAGACTTCACAGTGATACATGCAAGTTCTTTTCTGCTCCTTTGGTCAGCCATGAAGTTGGTACATTGAAGTAGTCTTCTGAATGCTTAGGAGATTTCTGTCCGTGTTCCTGGGGGAGATTGATAAGAAAAACATGCACAAGTTGCTAAGTGTGGCCTGTGTTATTTAGTGCTTGACTGCCATTAAACCCTTGCTTAGCACCTAAAGGTCTTCATAGGAACAGGTGGGAAAAGTTCCCTGAGAGCTTGGGTATCCAGCAGACAGGCTAGGCAAGGTCTTCTGTTATACTTTGGAAACTTAGCAGCTGGGAAACATGCTGAAGAATTTTTATTTTGAGGAGAGGATTTTAATTAATTGTACAATTACAGTACTGTCATGAAACAGCTGAACAGTCCTCTTGAGCCTTGCCAGGTTTCCACAGAACAAGTCTCAGAAGCAGTTTCTGTTAAATACCCTAGGAAATGCTGCAATGATAGAAAGTTTAGCTTTCACATTAAAATACACGGGAGATGTCCTGATCTGCAAGTTTAACTCTGCATACTTGTATGCATACACTGCAGAATGTAGTCTTCAGCTCTACGGTCCTGTGCTATTTTTTCTGTGTTGGAGGGGCACATGCATATATGCACATAAAGGTAGCACCCTTTTTTTTCTGCAGCTCTAGACACTCATTTAACATCTTGTAAAGGACTAATGTATAAAGTTATTATGCAGTCACCTATATTGCTACATAATTATAGTTCATTTTGATTGTGCAATATAATAGTGCTTCAGAATCTAAGCTTTCATTGCAATAGTAATTAAGCCTCTAGCCCTTATGGTTACATAGATAACCTTCAAAATGTCAAACGAACCTAAGCAGATGCATGAATGTTTGTCTGCATCTGCAGACAGCTTGACAGAGTAGCTTCAAGAAAATAATCCGAGGTGCTGCCCCCTCCACTGCAATGGGTGGTGCCTCTGAAGGAAGCCTAATGCAGGCAGGCACTGTTGCTAACTGTTCCACAGCTGACAGATTTAGCAGAAACAGCCAACCAAAGAGCTTCTCTGTTTCCCATCCAACTGCCAAAACTCCATCTTTCTCATCAGCATCTTCTGTCATGAAGCTGATGTAATTGATTTCAGTGTCTTTGGAATAAATGTCCTTCTGTCTCCTTTTTCCATCCAATTGAGTTATGCATCCAGTAATAAAATACGTAGAATAGGTGGATGTAAAAAAAAAAAAAGCAGAAAAAAATACATATGTTAAAGAAGAGGGCATATATCCAGGAATAGAGTGTAACTCCAAAAAAAATAAAAAATTATCCTGGGAATTATCATAATGCTAGAGTAAACTTACTGTAATACAATATGTCTGGATATTGTTTGTAACCAGATTTGTATTTTCAAGTGCACTATACCTTTAAATGAAAAATCCTGTTTTATTTCTTGTCCATAATGCACAGAGGAAAGGTCCAGGTTAAGATTCTGCTTGCAGCCTGCACAATAGTTTTTACAGGATACTGGCTGGCAACAGTACAAGCAGGATTCGCTGCTGGGTCGTGGCTTCTGGGAAGCTGAGCAGAAGCATTGAAGATATGAAAGCTTCTGCTTGACACCGCTGCTTTGGAAGCCTAGTGAGGACTCATGAGAACTATTCATCTGTTTCATGACAATACTTTAATCTTGCAATTAATTAAAATCTTTTCCCAGTATACAAGTCTTCCTTCATCATCCTGACATGCCATGCATGGAGAAGAACAAGAATTGGCAAAGAATGGTACAGATTTGTGACAGAATTCCAAACAATGCAACATTGATTATTTAGATCAGCATAGAGCTAAGCTTTCAGGTAATGCAGTGCTTAAATGAGAAGGGGGATTGACCCTTGAGAAATCCCCTGGTCAGAATTCTAAGTCTGCATTTTCATCCTGACTGTTTTAGGAGAGTCAGAATATTGTATTAGTTGCATGAGAGTTTGTGGGAGGGATACAATACACTACAGTAATAGAAGCATTCCCACTAAGTTTTACATGTGATCGTATGTGTCTTGAGCTATGCAATGTATTGTTTTCAGTGCAGTATGCCCAGTTTAGTTGATCTAAATTTGAATTTTTCCCTCAATAAAAAGTAATAGCTCATATCATAGCTTAGTATCAGACTCGTATAAGCTACTTTAGACTGACTTTTTCTCATTTTAATTTAATGAAAAGTAACTCCCTAATAATTTCATACATTTATATAGATGCTTTGAGTGAAAAGAAGGCTGCTCAAAATTTCAAAGGTCACTTATCCTGCCTGTCAGGAGTGCAGTTTGTCTTGATTTTACTTATAGCATCACTGCTACTGGTACTTCTAATGTCAGGAAGAGATGCATTCTCTGGCACTATGTGTTTCATGCGAGTGAATTTCACCATGGAAAAAAACTACTGAGAGATGTAATAGAGATAAAATCCTGAAGCACTAGATTATAATATTATAAATCATATTATATTATAATTTCAAGAGTTTCTTCTAGTGCTGGTAAAACTTGATTTTCAAATAGAAGTACAATCAAAGGGAGGCATGTCTCCTTTTTCTGTATTACATTTCCATGAAATGGTATCATTTCACTCAATTGAAACCTCAAGTAAGCAAATAACTTTTAGTCAGTGTGTGTTGGGGAATAGTTGTATTTCCCATAGGAACTCTCTGACATGGAAACACTTTGAAAAATATTATCAGTATTAGTCAGACACTAAGAGTGATTAATGCTTGTTTTAGGCTTTTT
This sequence comes from Pedionomus torquatus, assembly GCA_013398155.1. Classification (NCBI taxonomy): domain Eukaryota; kingdom Metazoa; phylum Chordata; class Aves; order Charadriiformes; family Pedionomidae; genus Pedionomus; species Pedionomus torquatus. The sequence continues at coordinate 122,478 of VZRU01016411.1, forward strand.
CTTTTTTGAAGCTTAAAGCAAGGCCAGATGCAGTTGAATCTAGGTGGATGCTGTGGAACGGCACACTTGCTCATGTCACATCATGGGAAGTAGGCATGACATCTGCTTGTCTCAGTAGGGGGAATGTTGCGAAGCAGGTCTGTGCCTCCTTAATAATATATGAATTTTCCTCAGGTGAGCTCCCCTTTTGCTATCTACAATGTTGAAATGAGACTGTATAAGTGATTAAGAGGAGTCCTATGGATGTCACTGTCTTAGGTTACACAATGCTGTCACTCTGTTATTGATAGTGAAATTGGCTTGCTGGGTGGCTTTTACTTGATCAGTTAACCTCTGCCTGCTTCATTTCCCCCCTCTGCATGATCAGAACACTAATAATGCTTGCTTTCCTTTGTAAAGTGCTTTGACATCTGTGGCCATAAAGCACTTCACAAATGTTTTCTCTAAAGACACACCTCATTTGTGTAAGAAACATATATTTGGATGGCGTGTAGGGAATGCTGTGGGGGAAAAGTAGAGAGATGAAAGAAGTGCAGGGAATAATAAAACAGAAAATGAGATGGGTAGAACTGGTGAGTTGCTGTGGTGTTCATCGGTGACTGAGTTGCTTCATCTCTAAACCAATGGTACATTGCTGAAATACAATTTTGTTAGATTATCTTTGACCCTCAGGAAACATTCCATGTTTTGCAGTTTGCTAGATTAGACTTCCCTATTTAATGTGTTTTTCAGATACTTAGATATGTTTTGCTTCATTGAATCAACTTCAGCCGTTTTCACTTCTTCCGTCTTGTCTTTCTCTGAAGTATAATAAATATTGCTTTACATCAATAAAGAGTAATGTTTGGGGGATAAAAATTATGTAAAATAAATTTTACCATGCCAGATAAATGTAATTTCATTAATCACTTTTGCTATATCTTAGAATATATTATACTGTTACATCACTTCAGAAACTCTGAAATGAAAGAACACATGAAAAACAGTACTTTACAGACTGGAAGATAGGGTGGGGTTAAGTGATTTGCTCAAGGTCTCTGTTCTTCATTCTGTTTCTATATATCAGAAAGTTTATATCTTTCTCTTCTTCAGCAGTCCAGCTGAATGTTCTTTTATAGTCCACATCACAAAAGCATCAAATTATTTCTGTCTTTCGGTGAAGGAGCATTGAGGTCCATGATGGTTAGTGATTACAGAAAAAAGTATAGAATTTGAATCATTTTAGCAGTTATTGAGGTTTCTTCATTTGTAAAAAAGGAGGAGTTAGAAAAATTTCACAAAGACCATTAGCCTCTGGATTAGCAGTGTTTTCTCTTCCACAGTTTCAGTTCAAATAAGAAATAAGTCCCGGTCTTTTCTATAACAACTGTCTAGTTTTTTTAGCAAATATTTTTTCATTTAGACATTTAGCTCAAAAGTAAGATTTTTCTCAGTCATTTCAACAATGGAATTGTAGGGAGAGTATAAAATCTCTGATTGTAGAAGTGTATTTACCAATAAATTCTTGAGTATTGTATTGTAAACATATGTGCTTTGCTTCAAGGATATAAAATAACTAAGCTTTGTAATATAAAAACATGATAATGAGGGTATATGCTCTGGATATTATCCATTTTTCCAACAAAAAACTCTTCTACTTTCTGGTGCTCATTATCATCTGGGAACTTAATTCCTTCACATAAGTCTTATTTTCATGTAAATAGCCCCAAAAGCTTGCATGATGTGAGGTTTCTTCAGTAACTGATATAAATGCCTTAAAGTCATCCTTGAAAATTTCTTGCTGTGCTAATGGACATTGCCATGATTTGTATTTGATAGGAGATTATGTTGTAAGAGAAAAAACAAGAAAGTACTGACATAAAACAACTGCTTACCCATATTCATCCAGAGAAAGATTAGAAAACAGAGAAAAAAAACCCAATAAACCAAATAAAAATCTGTTTTACAGATTCATCCTGTATTACTTGCACAACAGATCACTAAAAATCTTAGTGACTTTCCAGCAATATTGACAAATTGGTATGAAGGGAAAAAAGATAAATTTTCAGTGAAGGTGAAAGTACAAACTTAATGTTAATTGCTCTGAATTCCTTTACTTCTTGGAATAGGGTAAGGATTTTATATACTCTGCATCCAGCTTGAAGACTCAGTACACAGAAGAGAGTTTTTAGATGAATCTGACAAAGGTGGAGCAGAGAAGCTTCATTGTTGTAGACAGAGCCATGGGATGGAGCTGGGTGAAGCTTTTGGAGCCATATATAAGTTTGGCTAAAGCTGCCATGAGCAGCAGCCCAAATTACAGTCTGCTATTCTTGCTGTCACACTGCTAATCACTTCATTTTGGTTATATTGGGAAAGTGCTAGGAAAAGATATGTAACACCAGAATCATAGAATTTTTCAGGTTGGAAAAGACCCTTGGGATCATCCAGTCCAACCATCAACCCCACTCTACAAAGTTCTCCCCTACACCATATAGACCTGTCAGTCTGACCTTGGTACCAGGGACGGTCATGGTGCAGATCATCTTGAGTGCCATTACAAGCCATATAATGGCCAACCAGGGGATCAGGCCTAGTCAGCATGGGTTTATGAAAGGCAGGTCCTGCCTGATGAACCTGATCTCCTTCTATGACAAGATGATCTTATTATTAGACAAGGAAAAAGCTGTGGATATCATCTACCTAGGCTTTCAAAAAGCATTTGACAGCGTTCCTCATAAAATTCTCATGGAAAAACTGTCTGCTTATGGACTGGATGAGTGTGTGATCTGCTGGATTAAGCAGATGGATGGTCCCAAAGAGTGGTTGTCAATGGAGTTAAATCCAGCTGATGGTTGGTCACTAGTGGTGTTTCTCGGGGCTCAGTGTTGGGACTGTTTCTGTTTAACATCTTTATTGATGATCTTGATAAGGACACAGAGCAAGACATGATCGTGATAAGACATCAGTAAGTTCACAGATGACAGCAAATTAAGTGGAAGTGTTGATCTGCATGAGGATAAGGAGGCTTTACAGAAAGACTTGGAAAGATTGAATTGAGGGACCAATGTTAACCGTATGAGCTTCAACAAGGGCGTGTGCCAGGTCCTCCACATAAGGTTACTTAATCTGCATTTTGTATGCCTTTGCAATTGTGTCTCTTCTTGGAAAGCACAGGTATCTGTGAGTAGCATGCAGACGTGGAAGACAGAGTTGATGTTGGAAAGCACAACTTCACTGCCCATTCATAAGTACAGTTAAGTGAATTTTTTTCCTCAGCAGGTATTAAATTATAGAAAGGAAAATGGAAATGGAGTCTTAGGGAAATAAACCTAGAATTAAATCTGACCCAAATTCATGTATAGTTTCAGGAAATTAAAAATGGGGGAAATTATAAAAACTTTGTGTTAATAATTTTCAAATGAATATATATATTTTTATTTCCAAAAGTAACACCTTTTCAAGATTGACCTACATTTAAGTGGAAAGTGGCCTGCTATTTATGCTGTCTGCTGAGAAACATAAATCTAATCTCCAGCTGTTTCAAGTTAAATAGACTGATTCAAAACCTTTTGTTTGGCAAAAGGTGCAATTTCACATTGACCCCAAACAGCTATTCTATCATCTCTACCTCTTCTTCTATTTGTTTATTATCCAAAATAGAAAAATTGTATTATTCTTATAGATCTACTCATAGCTATAAAGAGAGCTAAGATCCTCACTATTGTGAAAAATATTGTGTTAGACTGGTTTTCTGTCTACTAAATATTTCTCATTTATTAATCTTTTTTTTTTTTCAGTGTGTTTCAACTTCCTTCACACTTCCCATACCCTGCTTTGCTAAGAAGGGTCCTTAAGCCTTGTAAGGGTGAAATTTTGCCCAGAATTAACGGAGGGAATTTTTTGTACCTACCCTTACATTGCTTCAGGATTTTACTTTTACAGATCAATGGGGCTGAACCATTCCAAGTTATTCAGACAAAAAAACCACCAGTTTAAGCCTTAACTGTTTTCTGTGGCATCTTTGGTAAGTAGCCTTGGGTTCAAGTTCACACGCTCTCCCATCCCATAGGAAGGCCTTGATAGGCATTGCTCATGTGCATATAATGGTATTGCCCAAGGGTCCTGATTAGAGAGAGCACTGGTGGGCCAGTGCACAAATGACCTGGAGACTTGAGGTTTTACCTCAAGATCACACAGCCTGTGTTTTAGAGCCTGCAACTGGCATCAAGCAGGTAAATTTAAAAATTCAGTTGTAGGATCAAGGCCAGCAATACAAATATAATGAATGGGCGTAACAAACAGTAAGAGGAAATTAGGAAAGTCAGAATGAGGGCATAACTTATGTACAGAAAACTTGTACAATTTGAGGGCTATGAGAGTGTGTTATCTAAAGGCAGCTTGCTTTTACTGCTTTCAAAGGTAAATTTCTTTCAATTTCTTGTAAGCAAAAAAGAACCTCTTATTTTTTGTTCATTATTTCTATTCTAATTTCTTCCCCTATCTGCATAGTAACTTCCTTCATCTCACTTTTCTTTATTTTTACATTTTCCATTATTTATCTCTTTGATGGTGGTGCACGTGCGGGATTATGACATTGTTACAGTACTTACCCATGTTTATTATCGTCATATTGCTTTGTGTGACTTGGAGCTGGGACACTTTTTCAGTGAAGTTTGACTATTTGTTAGTGACTTACGGAGGCTGTAGACTAAGCTCTACATGAAAAAAGCACAGGCCATAAGTATTGGCTTTCAGGTGCACAATTTGTTGAATTTTTTCCCTTTCTTTTAAAAGAGGCAGAAAGAGGGTCAGAACAGAAGCCATCTCTGTTCTCCTGTTTTGTCCCCTCCCTGAAAAAAACCTCCAAATCAACAGTGAGCTGCCCAACTATAATTAAATTAATGATCCAGAAAGCTACATCAAATTATTGCCTGTAGTAACAGTACACTACAATAAAATGGCAAAACATGATATTGCAGATTATCATTACTGAGGAATCTTGGTTTATTTCAGCTTCCATGGGACAGATCCAGTCATTTTCTTGTTGGACACAAATTTTCCTTCTGATATCAATAGAAAGTTTTGCTTCAAATACAAAAAGATTTCTCTCTCTCTAAGCATCGGAGTCTAATGCAGCATAAGGATGGTATTTTACTTCCATCTCTGAATTTCCTGGCTTCTTTCATTTCTCAGAAGATCCTTAAAATAATGGATTGTAGCTCTTAGCATCAGAAAGTATCCTCCATTTCCATGAGCTTCTGCTGAAGTTGTGTATTCTAGTAATCTATAAACTGTAACTAGCCACTTGTGGGCCATTATATTGTTTGCTCTTCCTCACAAATGTCATGAATGGGCATATACTGTGATAGGTTTAAGTGACAAAAAAGTATTTTTGTAGGGTACAGTACAGAGACATCATTGTAATTAAACTTGTCTAAAATTAGGCCAAAGGCATCAGAGGTTTATGCCTTGTGTTTTCCACTCTCTTTCCAAGTTATTTTATTAACATAGAGTGTCTTTAATTGCGCAGAACTGCAAACGGCATTATTGATACTCTATAAACATTAACTACTAGTGTCTCTAATGAAGCAGGAGAAAACATGCTTTCTTTTTATTTTTCAGGACTTGCAAATCACCATGTATTTCAGATGCTATCATTATGTAGCATGAAGAACAAGGAATCTGAGACATAATGTCTTACCAGCTCAGTATTTATGCTTTGCAATATATTCATACATACAGACACACGTATATGTATACATATCTGTCTCTCCCTCTCTTTCTCCACACAAATGCACATACATACACAAATATATTTATGTATTTGTGTATTTACATGCAGACATATGCATATAGTGATTTCTAAAGTTGATTTCATTCCCATCAGTGGATACTATGTTTTAACCTTCAAAATCTTTAACTGTGGTTGTTTTCATTTATATTGCTATGATACATGAAGGCCAAAAGGATAAGAACCCAGATTATAGAGGCTACTGTGAAATATTTACTAACAGAAATAGAAACATATGTCAGGGAGAAACCAGTGATTTCCCAAAATGAATTCATAATTCCAAGCCATTTTCTCTGAGATGAATTCAAAGATATTCAGACTGCCTGCATTCAAAAATTCAGACCTAACTTGTGTGATAGTATAGTCATAATCTGTATAGGAAAGCATTGAAGGAACTGTATAAGAGACTCTTATATCTTCCCAAATATACAAAACCAGATGTTGTATCCTAGCTGAATGAATCCTAATTGGATGGCTTCCTTAATCAAGTTGACATTGTAAGAAGGCACATTGAGGCCCAAAATTCTGGCAGAATGAATAAGCATTGGCAAGACTGTAAATAGGTTCAAAACTGCATCCTACTTGTAATTTTTCTCATCTGTTTATTAATTTAAACTCGATTAAGCAGTTCAGAATTTAGGTAAGAATTTAAGTCCAAAAGAGGCTTCTATGTAGTTTCTGTAGGTAAGATATAGTTCCACTTCCAACATCATTCAGTATTTGAAATGTAGATGAGCTCAAAGTTGTCCAAGGGCTCAGTGTTGGGATTCAGTTTTGAAATGCTGAACTGCTCTGAAAAATAAAATAATATTTGTATATTTGTTTTTGCATCTTAAGATCTCAAATTGTCATCTAGCTTCTTAAAAACAGGGAAAAAACATAAACAAGGCATGAGCATGTGGAAAGTAAGAGGTTTTTAACAATCAGATGTTAGACATAGGAAGTTAGACTAAGAAATAGGCTAAAGTACAGCAGTGGGAGTAAGAAATTTAACTACTTTCAAGATGAAGCAAGAGCGGAATTTTACGGAAGGGATTAGATGATGACACTACAGGGAGATAGATGTAGGCATTTCCTTTGCCATACTACATATGTTACTGCAACTTATTTTATCTTTGTTGTATAAGTGTTGAACTCAAGGATAATGAAAATGGAAAGTGTAGATAAGAGAAGAGCAAGCAGAACATCTTGGTTGCACAAAGATGTTAAAGATGCTGGTGAATCAGGACAAATATCCCAGTTCTATATAAAAAATACTGTTAAGAAATGAGATTTAAGTAGGGCTTTGGTTCATTGAGAACTGCAGTCATACAATAGCTGAATGTCATCTTGTAGCTGAATGAAATCTTTTCATTGGGCTCATTCTAAACATTTCTTCATAGCAATTAATTTCTTTTAGTTTTGGTGTCGAACCACAAGTACTTTTTCTCTATTGATAAAATTAACTTTATCCAGGATACTGTTTGATTACTAACACAGAATAATGTGGGCCTCAAACTGATATGATACATAATGAGAAGTATTAGGATTTTTAAGAGGGAAATATAGAATGTAAAATATAAGCTAAAATAAGCTTGGTTGGCTGCATTGCATTTAGAATGACAAGGAAGCTAATGCATTTTCAAAGAATATTTTTAAATTTGAGCTTAATTTTGCCAAAATTATTTTTAAAAACACAGGCTGCTATAGTAACAGACACAAAATAATATCCTGTTATGTAAGTGTAAAAGTTAACATTAGTGTGATAATGTTGGTTAGCTAAAGAAGCACATATTAAGGGCGTAGAGCAGGAGCTTTCATATTCTTGCATTCTGATTAAAACTTAGGCACAGTAGGAGAACTGAAAGTACCTTGGAAGAGAAATCTCCCCCAGGAACTGTTACTAATCAATAGAGGAATTTTGGTTTATGATCCGACACACATTTAATGGCCTCAAAATCTAAGAAAAAGCTAGAGAAATTTGCCCTCTTTGTTCCTGCATATTGTGAAGTATCTTTGGGAGGTATGCAGCTCATTTTCCTATGAAAATAATCTTGAAAATACTCTAGATGTAGTTACATCAAAACAAAAAAAAAAAAAAAACAAACAAAAAACCACCAAGAAAATCATAGGGAACGTATCTGTCCTTGATTTGTATTGAATAACCTCTGAGACTTTAGCTCAGGGTAAACTGTGACTTAAAATTGTAAAATGCTTGCATTTTGGGCATATCTAAAGTAGTCTTACCTGTGCCTGGCTCATGCAACTTTTTGACTCTATGTCCTGACTATGTTAAAATTAATTTTGAAATCTAGATGTGTTGATTGTATGTCACATAACTCAAATGGCACAGAGTAAGAGAACCTGCATAGAATCAGAATTGTTAGAGTTGGAAGGGACCTTAAAGATCATGGAATTCCAACCCCCCTGTCATGGGCAGGGACACCGCCCATTAGACCATGTTGCTCCAAGCCCCATCCAGCCTGGCTTTGAAAGANTTCTGTTGGACCTGTTCCAACATGTCCAAGTCCTTTCTGTGTTGAAGACTCCAGAGCCGGACACAGTACTCCAGGTGGGGTCTCACGAGTACAAAGCAGAGGGAGATAATCACCTCCCACTGCTGGTCACGCTTCTTTTGATGCAGCCCAGGATATAGTTGCCTTTCTGGGCTTGCCAGTGCACACTGCCAGCTTATGTTGAGCTTCTCATCCATGAGCACTCCCAAGTCCTTCTCCTCAGGGCTGTTCTCCAGCCATTCTCTGCCCAACCTGTATTTTGCCTGGGATTGCCATGTTCCAAGTGCAGGACTCTGCACTTGACTTGGTTGAACTTCATGCCATTTGCACTAGCCCACCTCTCAAGCCTGTCCAGGTCCCTCTGGATGGCATCCCTTCCCTCCAGCATGTCGACCGTGCCACTGAGCTTGGTGTCATTGGCAAACTTGCTGAGGGTGCATTCTATCCCACTGTCCATGTCTCTGACAAAAGCGTTAAATAGTATTGGTCCCAGTACTGACCCTAGAGGGATGCCACTCATGATCACAGTTCATTAAGGATCATGTGTCTTAGGCAGAGATCAGTTTGGATGTGGCCTCATATGAAGGCATCTGAGAATTAACCGACAGTAAACTGACTGCAGCTTTAAAAGTATTTAAAATAGGCATATTGAGTGATACCATTTAAAAATCACAGGCATATTGAGTGATACCATTTAAAGCCTGAATGAGAGTAAGCTTTAAATAGAACTGAAAATCCTTACCTCAAGGAGCTTCTTATACTGCTGGTTTAATTGAAAGGTGGGGGTTCACCCTCAGCATTTAACTTCAGACTTTGAGTATTGAGAACTGATATAACCAAATACCATCAGAACTGAATAGTGTAAGTATTGTGTGGCGCTGATGGGCTGGCTCTTCATGTCCTGTGTCTTCCACAAAACAGGGTCCAAGAGGCAGCTAAATAGTGAAGGGCTTTTTCACATGAAAATAAATGCTGTCAGTTGTTTGGCCCTGGAGCTTTCAAAAAGAAACTTAGAAAGAAGCACAGAAACTGGATCAAGAGCCTGCAGTCTGTCAATGAACTGCTGAGGGATGCAACACGACAACATAATCAAATCTGATGTGTCTTTGCAATGACATACCAAGCCTGCAGAGTTTGAAATGGCTTAGCTTGCTGAAAGCCATGGCCAAAACATGTTTTCTCTTAGCTGGAAATATTTGCAAGATTTTAAAACTATTTTTTTAAATGAAATTCTTTGCTATCCAGAAAAAAAAGATTTCTGTGACCCAAATATCTTCAGTGGTACAGAGCTTCAACTGAAAAAAATCCAACTCAACCAGATGTCATCTTGAATTTCCTACCAGTGCCTGAATCTGTGGGAAAGATGTGACACCTATGCTATATTAATTAAAATCCAAGTTCCCTGTTTCTGATTTTATAACTTCCATGAAGTTCATTAAAACAATTTGCAATATTGCATATTTCTAGTGTAGTGTCACATACTGAATGTGTTAGAGAAAAGACAGTCTGGCTAGCAAATTAGAGGTAATAACAGCAAATCTCAAATATACTAGTTATTATGTTTATTATATAGTCAGATTACATATACTAGTTCCTGGTTTTCTTCTTCCTTGGTCTGTTCAGTATGCTGTCTTAAGGAAACAGTGTTTGATTATGTATTTCTGGTGTATATTTTGTTCTCTGTAGGTGTACACATTAAATTTTTTTTCTTGCACTTTCTAGTGCTGCATTTTCATTTGGTTTTATCCCTCTTGCATGGCTTCTAGTAAGTACTTCTCCTGTAATTGCCGTATCACAGTGTATGCTTTTATGTAGACTGACTAATTGGAAAATGCTGGCTTTTTATGCTACTATTTGTTCTCTGTAGTGTCATTTATACCATTCAGTATTTGGCTGTATATGGTATTAACAGTATTTTCTGGAGGTTTAAAAGTAATGACTTGATGATTGTCCTTTAGAAAACAGTCTCCAAAGCAATAGTTTTTCATCTGCAGGCTTGTGTTACTGTATATATTCAGAAATGAATTTTTTCTTTGGTATCAAAAGTGTACATATTTATTGAGCTTTCACAAGTATTTTGTTACATTCGTTTAATACAAAACAAAAATATGTCTAAAGGACCATAATAGCACCTTTTTTTTTAGTTAAGAAAGATGTTCTGTCCGTGTATAATCTTATGCAGATGTGCCCATGGTAAGTACCCACGCTGACATTCTTTGAAAATGGCCAGAGCTGTGTATTTAGACCCACACCAGACAGATTTAAATTACAGAATGGTATTTTTCAAAACTTTTTCTACTTGTGTCTTCTTCTTCTTCTGAATATACTAGTAAAGTTTTCATTTTTGAGACAGGAATGTCTGATTTCTGCTAATCCCACAACTTTACCATATTCTGAGCCCACAGCAGAACCACAAACAGGGATTCGTTTGCTCATAACTTGGAGGAGAGTCCCCAAGTGACTTTACTCTCTTTTCAGTTTTTCCATTGCATTCCCAGGGAAATGTCATACAAGCTGTCTGGAATTGGTTACTGAGGGAGATGGTCTTTTGAGCAATTTCTCATCAGCCTTTATGTTCTACAGGGAAATAAAATGGAATTTTGCTAAATAGTGAGTCATAATTCAAGGCAGATATTGATATGATTCTTAATAACAAACAAATATCAGATGATCATGAAAATCATTACTTTCTCTATGTGCTTGCATCTTTAACAAGAAGGATTTTTTCCTTCCAGTTCTTATATGTAAATATAAATACATATGTAACTGTTTACAGGATCAAGACTGAGTACGGTTGTGCTGTTTTAACACATTGGTATTTCTGCAGAGTGGGGTACCAGAGGGGTGCTTGGGTGCATGATTTGAAGTGCCTGTATGTGCTTAGTTTTTCTGTCATTTGTCAGCTAGTTTTAGGGTTTTTTTAATCTTAAAAAAGTGTTTAGTTTATTGAGATTTCATTGATATTATAAAATTACACTGTTTAGGCCTTGCTTACGTGTAGTAGTTGTATTGCTAAAAACAGTCCAGCTCTGTGAGTAAACATAATGCTTTCATGAAGAGGTTTATGCAGCTGTAGCTCATTTTTATTTAGAAAGGTTAAAAGGCATACCAGTGAGATGGACAGATATAAGCATTTAACTGCAAGGGAGAATTCAAGTGCCAGTTCTGTTCCTCCTATAGGCTGTATGTTGAAAGGGAACAGCACAGACTGCAGGCTGTGTGTCCAGGTAAGCAAGAAAGCAGTGTGTGAGTAACAGGTAGGTGGTAATGGCAAAGAGGCTGTCCCCAGAGAGGTTGTTCTCTGTGCTGGACGCTCTGTTGCAGTTGTTTGAAGGAAGAGATGAGACATTGGAGTCTACGCCGGGAGTGAAAGTACATTATACAGGGAAGTGCAGTAGCAGAGGATGTAGAGTGCAACAGGCAAGGAAGCAAATAGTGGGTGGTGTACCAAGGAGAAGCAGCTGGGAGTAGGCAAAGGTAGAGGGTGACAGTGGTTTAGACCCTGCCCCAGAAACAGTTAACTGTGCCTCAGGTCATGAGCACATGCCTTTTCTGTGATGCTGAAAATGGAGGAAGGAATGCCCAAGCTAATGATTCCTGATATATCCAAGCTGGGTTTCTGCATGCAAACTTTGATTTGCCCTGTGGGCAGTGCTGGTCTTGGACTGGCTCCCTGCACCCTCCTTGCTGAGCCCCCTTCTACTTGTAATCCTGAGGAGGGCAGTTCAGAGACCCTTGAGTTGGTCCACATGGACCTGCTCAGCCTTGCAAAGTCAAAAATATTCTGATGTTGTATGGGTTCAGCTACAAAACAGCTCTCTGGAGGGGGAGAGAGTGGCACCTATAGAAAGCTTGTAGAAGTTGACGATCTTTAACCTCAATTAACCCAGAGCTTCATCAGGATCAAGATCAATAGTCTGTAACACCACATTTAAAGAAATATATTCTTTGGGAGGTTTTATAATAATGAAAAAGTTCTATGTTTGATAAGTTTTGAAACTCAGAGCATTTACCTAAGCATTGAGGCCTCAGCATGTGTATCTCTTAATTCAGTTTGTTTGTTTTGTTCAGTCCCTTGTGAAAAGTGCCTTAATCTGTGCCCAAACATACTGCAGTATGTTTATGTCCTTCAGCTTTCTCTCCATGTAGCAGTCAGTCATTTTGTCTTGGGCAGTGTGTGCCTGTGGAAGGCAGCTGAATACTCTGTCTTAACATGAATGCAGACGTCCTTTCACAGAGCTCCCTCTGGGAATGTGCACAGTAATATCACAATACGAACTTGCCTGAAGTCACAGGCATTTACAGTCACTGCCTGTGGGGATAAAGGAGGCGGCAAGGGTATCCTGACAAATACTGTATTAGCCTTTTGTCGTTATCCTTTTGCAGGACAAGTGTGGCACAAGGGATTACAGAGTCAATGGCTAGTTCCTATTTAAATACCAAATGTATTTAGAGTGAGTCCCATGATGATGGGAATCAGTCACCTGCTAATGCTTTAACTGGCTCAGCCAGCACTTAGAAATATGTACTGTCATAGAAATAGTGTTTAAAATAAAAGTAATGCTTAAAATAAAATCAAAGTGACATGTTAAGGAAATGTCACATAGGCATGAGAAATAATGCAGACAAATATTGAAAGATTTTAATAGCTATGGTACAGGGTAGACTTCTTTTTTTTAATAATCAAAGGATTTTAAGAGTAAGATATTGTCCTTTTTTAGGGACTAAGCATTTTCTGTTGCAAAGTGGAAGGCATTATTCATAACGAGTTAGTGTAGTGTTTTTGTGATTTGCCAGTATGACAGCTCAGGTTCGTAAAGCTACTTCAGGCTGTTGTGTTCACATCAAGAGATTTGCCAGAGAGAAGCTGGCAGATGATGCTGTTTCATTTATATGGAATTTGATCAAATACTCATATATTCATTAAAGTTTTTTGAGATTATGTTTTAATTATATTCTTGGTCCCATTCAAATTGCTTTTTACGCATACAAACAGCACTGTGATAAAATTCTTCATGGTCTCTGCAGCTTCCCAGTCTCACTGAAGTGCTTTTGCTCAGGGACTCAAGTGTGGTCTTCTGCTGTGACTCCATTTTCCCTCATTTTTCATTACCACACAGCCGGGCTTTTCAGGATCTGTCCTCACTTCCTATTTAAAAATTTTGTCCAAGTACTCTGGAATAACAAGGAGCAAGTATGGAGGCAGATTTTCATCACTATAGTCTGAGATCTGTTTTTTTTATTCAGCAAATTTTCGTGAATAATTAATATTTTCTTTGAAACGAGAAGCTGCTCACAGATGTTTCACAAAAGCAGAGAAAACCAAACCATGCTACCTGTTTACAATAAATAGTTCTTATAAACACCTAGGGTGGTCCTTTCCAGAAGTGAGTTTAAGTGTTCCCTAAATCTCTGAGGATCTAGCATACAGGCACACAATTTTAAAAATACTTCTGATAAAAACATCAAAATTTATAAGAAAATTATAGCTTATAAATTTACTAAGCGAAAAATTATGTGTGGTAAATTTTATTTTTCCTCGGGCATATTTTGAAATTTACCATGTTTGGAAGCTTAAGAAAATACTTGACATATGTTTCAAAATGGGCTGGATTTGTGTCTGGATATAGTTCTGTTTATTTGTCTCATGGCAAGAAAAATCTTTTACTCAACAGTGTTAGAATTAGGCCACATTGTATTTTAGATCCAGTATATCTTTTTATCAGGAGTCTGTTCTTAAATCTATATTTTACACTTTCCCATGCTCCAGTCACTGCAACCATAATGAATAAATGCTGTAGCTTTCATTTCTTACCTCTGGGACAAATAACAAGAAAACTCAAACAGATGGAGTAGGCTTTCCCATACATGTTATCCATTAATGTCAAACAACAAGCTACGGAAAATGTTTCTATTACACAGGTGAGAAGAAGATAATAACATCACCTGTTTTCAATAGTGTCTACATTCACAAAGGTTAAATTTCACTTTGTCCCTCTGCCTTACATTACCTATTGGCTCTTATCTAGACTTTAAATGGTGGTGTGCCCATGGGAAACTGTAGACACAATGACTTAAAAGGAATTTAGGCCATGTGAGTATGGGCCTGCCTATTTTATATACATACTGGAGACCCGATCTTCTCTTTCCCTGCAGTTCTGAGGCGGCAGTATTTCTTGTGTGTGAAATGAAATTACCATTTTACAGTATTAAGGGCTTGATCCTTAATGACCTCTGGTCAGGATGACCATGAGCCAGTAATGTGCCCTTGTGGCCAAGAAGGCCAGTGGCGTCCTGGGCTGCATCAGGAAGAGTGTGACCAGCAGCTCGAGGGAGGTTATCCTGCCCCTCTACTCTGCCCTGGTGAGACCCCATGGGGAGTACTCTGTCCAGGTCTGGGCTCCCCAGCTCAAGGACAGGGAACTACTGGAGTGGGTACAGCAGAGGACCACAAAGATTATTAGTGGCCTGGAGCACGTCTCTTACAAGGAAAGGCTGAGGGACTTGGGTCTTTTTAGTCTGGAGATGAGAAGACTGAGGGGTGGGGATCTGACAAACACCTACAAATACTTAAAGGGTGGGTGTCAAGGGGAAGGGGTCAGTCTCTTTTCACTGATGCCGAGTGAGAGGACAAGAGGAAATGGGCACAAACTTGGACATAAGAAGTTCCATCTAAATATGAGGAGGAACTTCACCTTGAGGGTGGTAGAGCATGGAAACAGGCTGCGCAGAGAGATGGTGGTCTCTGTCGCTGGAGATGTTCAAAACCTGCTTGGACAAGTTCCTGTGCAACCTGCTTTAGGAGGACCTTCTTTGGCAGGGGATTTGGACTAGGATGATCTCCAGAGTTCCTTTCCAACCCCATATCATTTTGCAATTCTGTGAAGCTGCATAGCCGCTCCCATAACTTCAGTGTTGTCACACAGTTTAGGGCACCAAAAGGTTTTCAGTTCAACTCTGCCATTGTCGAATAAAGCAATAGTATGTCTGGTTATTCAATACCACTTTTTGTACTTTCAACACCTATGCATGGAGTTTGCAGCCTACTTGACTTTGGTTTTCAATCAGTAGCTAGAAAAATTTATTTTAGCATTTAAGAGTGTGGATACAGAATATCACTGTTTCAGTACCTCTGTAGAAATTCATAACAGACACTTTTACTAATCAGTTTCATCCCTGCATATCTAAGTGTTCTTTCATTGTGTTTATTTTAGACTTGCAAATTTGGAAAGAGGAAAATATTTTAACTGCCCTGTAGCTAAATTAATGGTCAAATGTATAGTCCTTTGACAAGCTTTCTGACTTAGATGAAACATTACCTAGGTTCATTACCACAAGACTTCTTAACATTATCAAATGCGTTGAAATTCAGTAATTCTGGTGATGATTAGATAAAGTGGGAATAGCAATTAAAGTGTGTATTAAAAGCACTTTAGAACAAATCCATTTGCATTGGTACTTCTAATTTTGTAATTTGGAACACTTTGCCATATAAAAGAACCTCTTAATCTAAAGGAATTGTGATCCAGTATTAAACATATCATCATTTTGATGGATAGTCTTTAACCACACTATATATTACTGCAATGGGTAAATTCACAAGAGCCAGGGTTAATGAAACTGCATGGGTTTCAAATCTGTCAAAAGGGGCTGCCTGAGAGACTGGCTTATGCCTTTGTTCTTAATGAATGCCACAACAAAAAGCATTCCTGTGGGCTTTTTCTTTTTTTCACTTAACATGCTTAACAGTTAGTTAACATGAAAAGACTTTCCTGCTTTCTTGTGGTATTTCCTGGTAGGGGTCTTTTTCATAGTGTGTGCTTATTCATGGAACTTTGCAGTGAAAATACTGAAGAAAATGATACTGGGGGGAGGGGGTAAAAAAGTGTTTTCTTATGGTAGCTACAGATGTAAATAATATATGTCTTTCTTTTGGAAATTCTATGAGACAGAACTTTCTTGTGTTACAAAATGGAGTGTGAGACTTGGAGACAGAATACTTTAGAGCAGGAAGACAAGGAAACTGAGGAGCTCAGAGCCTGCGAACAAAAAAACCCTAATTTTCCTAAGGTTCAGCACAGTCTCTCTCTATATGATTACTATGGTGGTTATTATTATTAAATACTAATAGAATAACAAAAGAATGTAGTGAAAAATATGCTTTAAAAAGTGGGAATTTTTCCCTCTCCTTTTTATTGTCAGTCTGTTTCTCCCTTATGCTGATATTATCAT
Organism: Pedionomus torquatus; assembly: GCA_013398155.1. Lineage (NCBI taxonomy): Eukaryota > Metazoa > Chordata > Aves > Charadriiformes > Pedionomidae > Pedionomus > Pedionomus torquatus. Next base: position 138,978 of record VZRU01016411.1, read on the forward strand.
TAATGATCAGATTGATTTTTAGTTGTATCTCGCTAATTCTCTCTTTTAAATTTCAGAACTCTTTTTTTTTTGTTTGTTTGGGTTTTTTTGTTGTTGTTGTTGTTGTTTTTTTTATTTTTTATTTTTTTTTTACCATTAGATACCTTTAGATCATACATATATTCCTAGGAAACTCCTATTTATGGCACTAGCTATCACAGTACCCCCAAAAGAATTCTGTTCTTGTAGGGTAGGATACTAAAGCTTCTGAGGAAATTATTTCTGAACCTGCAAAACTCATAAACTACAGAGCTGTTCTGCCCCATAGAAGATAAACTAGGTTCTCTGGAGGACTGTTGCCAACATTTCTACTTTTCAACTGATATTGGTTTCTAATAGTTTTGAGGGTTTTTTTTTAAAGATGCAATAAAAAGATAAAACTTTGGAAAAGTGCAAGTGAAGCCTTATCACTGTGAAAATGTTGACTGTCTGAGATAATTTTATCATTGCTAAGTTCCCAGAACATCTCAGTAAAGAAGGAGACTGGGAAAAGTTATTAGAATAATGAAATACTGTCCTTGTAGTGAAAGTACTGAATAAAAGTTGATCCAAGTTGCTGGAAGAATTGCAAAGGTGTAGCAGTTCTTTGTAATTGCTTCTTTGTAATATCATCTTGAATTAAGACAAAGCCTTCATGAGATGTTAAGGGGAGATACATTGGACTTCAGAAAAGCATCTGTTAATCTGATTTCACTTTAAAAATAATATTGAAAAACCCCCATACATTTAATAGACCTTAAGAAAATATTCTACAGTTGTCATAACTGAACTTCTTAAAATACTGTATGTAGACAAGAAATAAAAGGCATGATAGGGAGCTGACATGAGGATGAAAGTCCCATGTTTCAGGGTCATGGTGGTGTCAAACAGGAATGCATTCTGTCACCTCTACTATGTGGCACGGCCCTCAATTTTTTTTGCAGGAGAAAGAGCAAATTAAAAAAATTAAAACCAGATGCAGCAAGTCTGAGTAAAAAGTACAATGAAAGATCTACATTTTATTGATAGTTGACAGTTCAGGTGGGACCATGGCAGCTGGAGGAACTTCTGAAAATGGATGCATGGAAGAATTCCATCTATGAGTGGTTGGAGTGAGACCCGGTACAGAACTTAAATGTAGTGGACATTCAACAAGGAACAAGATAAAAAAAATGACAAAGCTATTTTGTATCCTACCCAACTTTTCATTAAAGAAGGTACATTCAGTTTGTTTCTACACCAGGAATTAGTCACTCATCTGACCTGTTGCGAGTCATTAGTAGTTAAAAACTCCCAAAGCAACATTCTGTCAGAGACAGCAAGGACTAGAAGCTGTTCAGAAGCAATGAAGGAATGACATGGCTGAACACCGCATCTCTAACATAGAAAAGGAGATTGGGTGTAACCTGTATTTTGGTTAACTCCTGTTGATGGCATTCATTTAATTGCCAAAAATTTTATTTCCTCTGTTGTTTTTTTGCTTCCATGTGTTTAGTATTTTTGATTCAGAGCTCATCCTGTTTAAGCACCAGTGTTACTTTCATGATTCACATTAATTTCCTAAAATAAGAAAGCAGTGTCCACTTAAGATTGTGCTTCCATTAACTTTATGACAGAACTGTGCTTTTTATACTGGTTACCTTAGTTGTCCTCCAGTCAGTGTTCCTCTGCATGTTCAGTGCTTCTCAGGAAATGCAGGAAATATTTGGTACATGCTGCTGGCAACACCAGGAGCTGCAGTCCCACAGTCTCTTTGAAGCAGCAGCAGCATGCAGAATGTCAATTACTTTACAATTTCAGGCTTCAAATTGGTTCCTTGGTAAGCAAAAACTTGCCCCACTGCACTGCCAGTATAAGTAGGTAATGTGAATGAGAGAGGTGATCAGACTTTTCACTTAAAAAATTTGTAGTCTTTTCCCCACTCTTCCTTATGTTTTACACACGAGCTACCAAGACCTTCCTGATCTGCTGGTGGAATTCTTCAAGCATAAAAGTGGAATTTCATCTCTCAGCTTTAGAAAATCCCTCTGATTGGGCATTGGTTTTTATTATCCCTCTGATTGGGCATTGGTTTGGAGGAAATCCAGCTGTCAGTATAGTAATGCTGTCAGATACCTCCTTATCCCAGAAAGTTAGCTTTGCATGACAGCAATTCCTATTACCTCTGCTTCTGGAAGCACCGTGGCAGTTTAGCAGTAGCACTTCCAAAGGCAAATCAAATGAGAGGGCCAGGACTATGAGGAGAACACTTTGGCATTGGACTTTCGATGCTATCATCACACTTGGTGCATACAACGTTCAGCAGTACATAGCAAAGAGGTAGTTGTTCTGATCTCTAACATTTCTGATACTTTTCAGTGCTAGTGAGAAAGACAGTTGGAAAGATTTGACTGACATGAGACTGGTTTTCCAATAAAATGCAAATGATATCTACATTTCTCTAAAGGCTGCAAAAAATCTGAAACCCTTCCAGTAAGATGTATATGTGGTTAGCGGAGTACATCCTATGGTCATCCAGTGGAAGTCTGTGTAACCCATGTAATAGGTTAGTGGGAGAGAGTACATGTTAAGACTTTCTTCTCCCTGCATGATTCCTGTTACAACATTGCTACAGCCCATGTGGAGGACTCGGACCCAGGATCCAGCTGAGGCAATTGCTGAGACTGAGTCAATGAAAGCTCTCCTGTAAAATCTGGTGTTAGAAACTAGTACTCTCTGATTCCTCTGACTATTGTGAGTGCTACTGAGTATGTATGTAGTTTTCTCTCACTATACGTGCCTTTTCTAAATGTCTAAAAGAATAGCATTCCACCAAGTTCACATTTCTTTTAATTTATGCATGTGCATATACATTGCTTTTCTCCTGCAGTTCTCTAAGAGTTTTATGGCCCATTACTGTGTGAGTAAAATGTGTGCAGATTTTGCAAGCCTCTGCCAGAAGATGTTTATTACTCTCATCATTCTTACAAAAATCATGTTCCAGCAGGTTTAGGCAATGTGCAAAACATGGCACATGTGTGAATTGGCCATTTCACACTACACTTACAATATTAGCAGCAATAACAATGCCAGGGAAGGGGCCTTAGGGAAGGGGGTAGGCCGCCTGTTAATTTGGTCATGAAGCTCTGATATGTGATTTTCTTAAACCCAGAGGTGAAAAAAACAGTTAGCTTCTTTTCAAAAGTTACTATCAATTGCTGAGGGAGGTTACAAGCCAAAATATTAATGCAGAAAACAGCTTGCCAGTTTGTCCATATTTTGCCTATTTTGGGAGAATGGTGTTAGTCTGTCTCAAGGCTTGGCTTACTGAGTGAGAGACGGTGCTCTAAAGAAATGTTTGACATTGCATAGACAGAGAAGCAAAATATACTCCTGATACTCCTGACTGTTTTAAACTTCTCTTGTGCAGCAGTGAGAATTACTGGTAAGTGCAACACGGTCATATGGCTGGTGTGAATGTTTCAGGCGTGCTGAGTGAATAGTTTCATGAAGTAAAAAACCCAAGATACATCTTCTCCTCTTTGCTGCATTAATGGTAACAGTACTGAAGCCACTACTATCGCTTATCTCCCTCATTCAATTCACAGTTACTGCTGATTGCTCTAGTTTACTTTTCATTGCCCTTTGCAGTTGCTGTACAGCTCTTGTCTTCCCATGCTCTTTCTTCACAGAGAGTACCTTTTCTGTGTGCTCTGCTAGAGAGACAGAAGGCTACCAAGTTTAGGATGACCTCTTAAGATTCTGCACAAAGTTCTTGGGTTATTGGTTTTTTTTTAATCTTTTAGGAAGATTAAGATCTTATTGTTTATGCAAATGAATTGATGGTAAATCTGAAGGACCGGAGTGATTGATTATCATAAATGGCCTAATATATTATCAGAGACCATAGTACTGGCAGATGGCTTTGTCACACCATTCTCCTGGTTAATATTTAAAAATGGAGATGCTTTCAGCAGCAAGGAATAGACAGTTTCTATTTCTGCTCTTTCCTCATAAAAGCATTCATAACTTTCTTCTTCACAAAGTCCTTTGGCCAATATATGTATAACCAGACACCTAGGGCAATCTGAAAAACTAAAAAACATCAGATTAGCAAAGTAATCTAAAAAAGTGTTCAGACAAACTGCGATATCTCTAGCAGTGCTCTTACTTAGGAAATTGTCTTCCTTCTAATGTTCAGGACTTCAAATCAACTCAGCCTGTAAACTCCTTATATAATGTTCATTGGTTTAATGACTGGCCATCTGCCTCTTACTTTTAAGAGGTAACATCACTCTGCTTCCAAAAAGAGGAAGGTGACTTTCAGAGCTAGAGATTTCTCTTTGCCAGCACAAAAATTCAGTACCAATAAATTCTTAGTTTAAGTTAGTTATCTAAATTTTGCTCATGTAAAGTGTATGGAAATTCCAGTCAAAAGGGAGGTCTTGTTAGTTGGATGCTTTAGAAGAATATTCCTAATTTGAAGACTTTACAAGATAAGTTAAGAAAACCATAAACAGAATAACCAATTGGTTTCAATCTCATCTAGTTTTCTGACTGAAAACTGTTCCTTTATTTATATTTTCCTGTATTCAAGTCAGTATCTAATCTATGACATTGTTTGACTTCAAGATCTAGTTTCTTTTGTCAAAAGCTTTAGAAGCCCATATAAATATTTGCTGTTTCTTCCTCATTCAGTTTTGTTTACAATCCCCAAAGTGCTAAATAGATGACAGTGACACATCTTCCTTTGTAGGAGCTGTACTTGCTCGTCCCTAACACGTGTAATTTATTCTTGTTGCAGTTGTTTCAGCACTTTTTTTAAAAAAAAACCAAAAAACAAAAACCACCTTACTAGTGCCTGGCTTACAGAATCACCCAAATACCTTTCTGAAGGATAAACACAAATTAGCAATGCCCCCAAGTCCCCTGCAGTGGTAGGTAATTTTAGGTTGATAACTTTTTTTGTATTCAGCTCACCCACTTCATTGTGAAGTTCCCTTAGGATATCTGCATGAAGATTAGCTTGTCTCCATATACTATTGCACTTAATATGTATTTCCTCCTGTAGCCAACCCCAGTCTACGGATGTGGCTATTTCAGAGAGGATGTTCTCATTCTCAGATGCAGAACTTTAACTACGTATCTGGAGCAGACATGCACTGTCTGAGATCCTATAGGTAAGAAGCATATGAGGAACATAAGGACCAGAACTGTGGGATGTGTTGCAAAATGCATTGGGCCTGCACTCCAGAAATAACTGTTTGGAATGTCAAATATACAAGTACAGAAAGCTGGTGAAATAAGTCATGAACCAAACAGAATGTGTATCATGATATTTGACATGAATGAATCAATAACCTATAATGAATGAACAGATCAGACTGAGGATAAACAGCCAGTTGGCAGGTATAAAGAGTTAATAACTCTGTTATACCCAAAATGACCAGGAAGAAGCCACTAAAAGGGTTTTGAGAACCCATATATCTTTTGACTGATAAGCTTAACAGGGTGGAGATGATACCCAAAACTGCCAGTCAGCAGAGCTAGCAAGAACATTAATATTTGCATCTCAGACTAGAATTTAAAATGAACATACTCTTGGGTCAGGTAAGATAAAATTTCTGATCACTGGCAGTGGCATTCAGGAGACAGGTTATATTTGTCAACCTTAACCTTTGTCTCCAGTGTGTCAAATACATCTTGAAATCCCATGTAACAAGAGTAAGCAATTAGAAAAGTATTCCATTGGTAAATAGAAAACTTTAATTGAAGCAAGATTAGACTAAAATTGGGTTTTACTTGTGACCTTTTGTATCCATGCTAACAGTCTGATCTTGAGACTAAGTAATAATTTTTTTTCATTGTTTTACAACAAATATTATCTTATTTTTTGATAAGTTTAATCAAAGTGGAAGTTCCAAACTTGGAGCGTTCTCATCTCCAGAGGGGGAGGAAATCCAAAATGGTTCATGAAGCCACTGGGGCATCTTTCCTGTTAAGGTGCTAATGAGCATCTCAAGGGTTTGTGTTGCCAAATGCTGGCTCTTGAAGGAGAAGAACAGGAGAGAAATAGCTCACAACCCCAGACACACCTCTTCGACATTCATACATGAGATGCACCCTGCTTCAGTTACTCCAGAGAGAGATACTTGGGCCAGTTATAGCCCTGGTGCAGTCTCCTGCCAAAAGTAATTAAGTTTTTGTGGACTTTGCTTCTGTCCCTTTCTGATGTGCTTTATCTTCTATTATTCTAATGCATTAACCTCCCTGTTTTGTTGAT
>VZRU01016411.1:145295-167941 GCA_013398155.1 Pedionomus torquatus
TCTTAGAACTATTATTTTATTTTATTTTATTTTATTTTATTTTATTTTATTTTATTTTATTTTATTTTATTTTATTTTACATCTTTTGCTTTCAATATTCAAATTTTCTTAGTCTTCTTTAGGTCTATCTTTCTGTATCTGCTCTTTATTTTTCTTTTCTTGCTGGCATGAATAAAGTCAGTAATGTCCCCACAGCAGTCAGTTCAAAAATCCCCCTTCTAAACTTTCCTGCCCTCTCAGAACATTCAGTTGGATTTGCCCAAATTTGTTAGCCGCAGGGACTACATCCTGGGTTTTAGATCTCTCTGGTAAGCTACTCTGAAGTCACAGTGGGAGCTCTCAGCTGTTCCCCCTGCTGCAGGAAAACAGCAAATGATGGCTCAGGAGTTAAGCACCTGGTCACACAAAAATGCAGAAAGCCGAGCACAGATGTTCTCCTCATCTTCAAGCTGTAATGGTATTAAGCGATCTAATTTGTATATAAAGCGCTGAAGTTGTCTGTTACTGCTGTATTATTAGACTTGGTTTTCTCAGTGGGGTCCTGCCTCATGATTGGGAATTGTAGATGGTAGAACAATGCTCAGAATAAATAATGTGTAGGGGAAGTATTCAGACTACAGTAAACATAGAATCATAGAATCATCCAGGTCGGAAGGGACCTCCAAAGGTCATCTAGTCCAACCTCCCTGCAGTCACAGGGACACCCCGAAATGCACAATAGCCTTATTTGCAGACCATGCTGTCATTGAACTAGTTGCTGTTTAAACACATGAGGAAAAAAACCTTAGATAAAATACCTTGTGCAGTAAGAGTTCATGCCCTGATCAAGAGATGAGTAATACAATGATGCTTCTGACATCTTTGTTTTCTATCATTTGGGCCAATATCCATATGGCTATGATAGATTTAAATGGGTTTTCAGTGTAGTCTTCTCCCTCTCTGTTACATTCTATATGTTTAAAATAGTGACCTTCCCCCCAGCTTGCCTTATATGTGCTGTGTTCCCTGCTGCATGGTGGGGATTGCCAGCTCTGATGTAGACATTCATACTTCCCTGCTCCTTCAGTTCATCAACTCTGGCCTCAAGGTGCTATACTAGTGCTTTGAGGGCCATTAACTACTTGCACCACATTTGGATCAGACGCATATATCTAACCTTATCTTTGAAAGGTCTGGAGAAAATAACATTGGAAAAGAGATCTTCTGTTGAAGTTCATGCCCCCTTGACTAGTTTGAATTAACACCCACTTAGAGGGGGTAAGAAGTCAAAAATATGCCTGGAAGGTTAAACATTAAGTATGTAAAGCTAGACTCCCAAACTTCCATAATTCATGAAAATTGTGTATGTAAAAAATGTCTGAACAAAACCAAAGTTTAACAGTTAATACATTTTAAAATATATGGATTTTAATGCCTTTTTTGAGGTTCTCTTTTGCTGGTTGCCTTCAGGGGAGGTTAGACAAGTTTCTAACCTTTGCAGCCAGCTCAATGGAAGAGAGGAAAAGAAGAACACAGAGGCAGAAAGAAATGTTGAATTTCAACTTGTTGTGTGATCTTTGAAGAGTTTCAAGAATAAAAATCTTTAAAGAGAACCCCATAGGTGCTACATGTTCTGCATTTTGTCAGTCAGGCTTGCAATCATCACAGGAGACAGAAGTCACAGAATTACTGCCAACAGAGTCACCTCTCTTTTCAGCTGCCATGCCTTTCCCTTTGTTTCCCCTCGCCGGCTCTTAAATTTGTAATTGACAGCTCGTCTAAACAATTATTTGTGATGTTTGGATACTGACGCCGGATGCTTCTAATGGCAGAAAGAGCCCCAGCCTTGCCCTAAATTAATCTTGTGCAGGGCCTTATGTTTCATCTGTCCTTCCCTCTGTTTAGGGAGAACTTGCCTTTCTTACCAAAAATACTCCTTTCCCTTTTTTTCTTTTTTTAGGCAGTTTGTTAAAGTCAGGTCAGATTCGTGACTGAGTTCACAGCATGGCTGGGTTTCAGTTGCCTTGGTGAAATGGAGGACATTATGAGCTGTGGGATGGCAACAAAGGGGGTGTGTGAGGTTAGCAGGAACTCCATAATCTGCAAAAGTCTCTATATTGATAAATCATAGCCTCATTCCCAACAGTTAACTCTAGTATCTCTAATGTACCAATGGCACAAACTTGTACATAAGAAGTTCCATCTAAACATGAGGAGGAACTTCTTCACCTTGAGGGTGGCAGAACACTGGAACAGGCTGCCCAGAGAGGTGGTGGAGTCTGTCTTGAGATTTTCAAAACCCACTTGGACAAATTCCTGTGCAACCTGCTCTAGGAGGACCTAGACCTCTAGAACCACTAGGAGGATGGACTAGATGATCTCCAGAGTTCCTTTCCAACCCGTATCATTCTGTGATTCTGTGATGCCAACAGTCCTGTGCAAGAATGCAAGTTGTTTTTCACTTATGCTGAGATACAGTTGTATTTCTCTGTCTCTATACCATAGGATGGATGTGTCTCTGGTCAAAGTTGCTCAAAGAGCCCTCAGGATTGTTGTGCACCTTAATTAACATGGCATCAGTTCCATATATATTAAATAGTGTCTACACTATTCCAAAGTGATCAAAGCATTTGTTATTTAATAGTTTTTCCAACTGTCCAGCTCTTCTTTGGTGTCACTGAATTTCTAAAGTTTAGAGCATTAGTGAGACAGAAGCAGTTGAACATTATCCATTTGAGTAAATCAAAACCCCTAACAACTGGAGTTGGTTTAGGATATCTGTAATTTCTTTCCGCATTTATCATGCCAGCTATCACTTAGTCATTTGGTCCTGAATAAGATTGAAAAATGATATATGCAACTTGCTGCCCAGTGTCAGCACTGGCAAGCTTGTGTGATTGCATTTGAGCTGAATATTTCAGCAAATAGCATAGCCCAGCAGCAATTGCTGAGCTCTGTCTATATTCTCTCTTTGCAGTGAGCAGGGATTTTTCATTTCATACATCATTTACAGCTTGCCACAGTGATTCCAGTCAGCCGGGATATATTTTCAACACAAAGAGAAGAAAGAGAAATATATATCATTTGTTGCAGAAGTTGGGCACATTGGGTTCAAACTTAATTACACTATAATATCAAAAGCTACACTAATAGACAAAAAGTCAACTGTCCTTAAATCAGGGTAAAATAAGATCAGTTTTCTTGCTGCTTGAGAGTTCTGCCTGGGCTTATTGGGCAGTAATTTTGCTGCTTTGATACATTACATCCATAAGAATCAGTGCACACACTTAAACAGGTAGAATCCACATATCATCCATCTAAGTATTTTACAAAATAACAGATGCCTTCGACCTTCTTGGCGAGTTGCCTTGTTAACGACACTTATTACTGCTAAAAAGTGCAGCTCCCATTCCTTTAGCTCCTGGAGAGGCTGCAGGTTCCTGCTGGGTAAGACAATCAATTAGGAAGGGGGGGTCTCAGCAGGGATCCACCCACTGCAGGATCTGTGTGACCTTAGAGGAAGGCACGCTCACTTCCATTTTTCTCTTTTTCCCCCCACTCACCATCCAGATCCTGATCTGCAGTAGTGAAGGTAGACAGGACTAGGTTATTAGCGAGGTGAGATGATTTTAAACTAAAAAAGAACCACAACCCAAACAGCCTTTTCCTGCACAATGCTGGAAACCTATATAGTTTCTGTGAATCTCAGGAGAGATTCAGGGGCAAGCGTTGCCCCTTGAGATCAGATCCCTAGATAAGGGATCTGTAGAAACACATGTAAGAAACACAGGCGTTATGCCTTGATACCTTCTTTTTCTTTCTGATTTGAGCTTCAGAAGAATTTCTCATTAGAAACTAGAATGATTCTTTCTGTTTCTAAAGGCCTCAAAATCACAGAGATCTCCCAGCAAGCATCTTTTAATTTCTAAGACATTTGTAAAGCTTCATTTATTGAACAGCCAGGAAGACTGCATAGCAAATATGAATTTGTCTTCAGCTAAGATGCACTAAAAGTTGAATTTGTGAAAAGTAGAATGTATGAAAGACAAAGATAAAAAAATCTAAAAAAACATTGGTGTTAAATGATGTTGTGAACTGGGATGCATGATGCTAGTTAACACAGTGTCTGGGGTAGTAAACAGCACTAATCCATCACAAGCATGAAGGTCTGGGAATGCTGGGGCTGCCCGATGGCAATTTTGGGAACGAGGAGTTAACTTCAAATGGAAGAAGCCTTTGATATTTTCTTGTTCCTGATTTTCGTGTGCTTTCACTCATAATGCACTCCTTAGCTTTTCAGGCATAGATGAATTTGCCATTATGTCCTTACCATTGCTGAAGTAGGTTTGGAGTGCCTGCTCTGCAGTACAGAGGTAGGAGGGCGCTTACTGCACGTAAACCTCATTATTTAAGGAAAAAAATGCAGTATTAAAAGATGGTGGTATTGTAGGATGGAAGTAGTTCAACTGCTTCCAAGGTACTGTGGAAGGAGAGCCCGGGGGCAGCAATGCAGGGAGCAATGTACTTTCCATTAGCAAATAATTGATGGAGTGCTGATGGGGCAGTGCGTGGCATAACGGCATTTTGTTTCCATTCTTCAAATGACAAAAAGAAGAAAAAATAAAGTGGCAAAGCCTTTCTTGGGATCATCTGTGGTTGTCAGACTTTGTCAATGTGCTTTTGACACCTTCTTTAAAGATCGAAAAGCAGGGAAAGCTATATGCCTATAGCCTTGACCTTGTTTCCTTGTTGGGGAAACTGATCTGATGAGCTGTGTTTGTTCTTTCAAATTTCATTTGTCAAAATCTATAAGGTCATCACAGTTGTATGTATTTGACTTTAGGAGATGAACTGCTATAATTAGTAAGAATACACTTATTTTAGTGCTTGGTTTGATAGAAGCCGAGGGTGTTTAAAAAAAAAGGTCTTAATTTTGGAGTGAATTATATTAGCTTTTTGTTGTTGCCTGCTTGTATTAAGTAATTTTTTTTTTGGTGTAATTAGCAAGCAGTAAATTACTTTATTCCTCTTTTGTTTAATTGAGTTAATGATGTCTGCAAAGAAACATGATATCAAGGGTTGGGTTTTTTGCTGATCTCAAGGGGCTGTCAAGAGTTTCAGATTTTGCCAGGCTCAAAGCTGTATGGAGTGCATCAAGACCCATCCCGACACCTTTCAAAAAATCTTTCACTTCATTGCTGCATAAGGGTGAACCTAAATAGTACAGGAGACAGCTTGAACAGAAGCAGCCAGACTGGAGCAAGCAGAGGGAGCGTGCCTCGCAGGCTGACCCCTCTGTGTAAGTGAGTGTGTGTTTTTTCCTTGCTGAGAGGGCAAGACTGGTACATTAATGAGCCATCTGCCTTGCTGGGCCACAGTTTTAAGAACAACATGCCTTCCTGTCCTTTTCATACTCTGCCCTCTAGAAAATGTAGCGCTATCATTACTTATGACAGGAGACTGCGTCATATCAAAGGATAAAGAAATCGGTGATGAAGAGAGAATTAGGGAAATGAGAGGAGTTACAGGACGGAGAGCTTCATTAGAAGGATAAAAAAACAGGGAAGAGGAAGATTTAATGAGGCTCTTGTTTATTACTTTTGCTAATTTAGGAAGTCTTGCTGCTGGCAGTGGCACTGGAAGGTTAAATTGTACAGATACTTTCAAAATTAATATTGCAGTGAGCCAGAATACAGGATTTAAGTATTCACTTGCATTTAATGGGTAAATCTCAGCCTTGGAGTGTGGGCATCTTGAGTTTCAAAAGCCAAGGCTTCTTCAGGGATAAAACTGTGCTTGGCCTTTTATAAAGCAGAATGGTCTAGATTAAGGCTACTAGATTCTCAGTACCCTCATTTGTGGGTTATTATAGGCCATTTTTCCTCTTTTTTCCCCCTCTTTTTTCTTAGGAGTCTGGTTTGTACTTGGACACTTGCTAGTTTTGAACCTCACTACTGTTTGTGGGGCAGAAAGTGAAAATACCAGTCACCTGCTAGAAGAACCACTTTAACTACACTTATTGGGTACTTACGAATTCTTGCTAGTAGCTGTACAGCGTTGCCTGTAACTGCTCTGAATGCAGGCAGTGCTGGATGTAGGGTACCATCAGCACTGGTGATGCACATATGCATCAGCATAACCATGCTGGCAATTCAGATCACCAGAATGTATTGTGGGCTGTAGGTGCAGGATGGATGGATTATCGGATGACTGATGCTGGAGCTGCTGTGAGGGTGGTTCTGTCTTGAAATGACAGAAATTATACTCAACTTTTTTCTGCACCTCATGTAGCTTCATTTTTTCCTCACTTCTCGTTTATTGAATTGGTCCATCTATGAATTAACATTTTTAGTGCTCTCTTTCAGAGCTAGGATTATAATATCATATTTTTACCATGTGGTGCTTACTTTTTTGTCACAGGCAGTTTTACAAAGAGTGCTCAATGGCTTCACTAGTTGTTATTGCATTTTTCTTCCTTGTTTTCCTATTTTTAACATCATTATTCCAGCTGGAAAATGGTAATTACATAACTTTCTCCTCTCTGTGATATATAAAGATCAGTCAGTTAATGTTTATCCACAGTTTGGAGATGGGAAGTGTTATACATGAACTGAACATTTGGGAGCCAATATTAGATTCTTGTCAATTAACAGATGTGGCTTTTTAAAATAAGTTCTTTCAGTTACTGGTGAATAGCTAGCTCCACCAGTTTTAGGGATTAATAACAATAATCTTGATGGGATATAATTTCTAGAGGAAGTAAAGATTTAGGCTTTTAGGCTGTCTGGTGACTATAGTTAATGTATTCATGGTAGCTCTTTTTTAGCTGATTTTTTTTTTGTGGCACAACCTCTAAAGGAGATGCTGTTTTACTGTCATTAAGGTACTTTATCTCAGTACGTGGCTTTTGGTTTTTTTTCCATAATAACCTTATGTCTGTGACACCAGACCAGTCAAAGCATGTTCATTGTGTGAGATTCTGTGTGGCCCAGAGGCATAGTTGCCTCCATGTTATCTCTTGGCCAGTTTTATGTTCCGAATGGAATTTCAGTGTGGGAGAGAGGCTGACATGCCATGCAGCAGCTGGTAAGTGTGTGCTTCTCATCTGCAGCCCAGTGCCAAAGATACTCTCCATTACTGTGGGACTCACCCCCACCAGGCGAGCCTGTCCTCCTTGACATGGTCCAAGTGGAGATGGGGTCTTTTCCTGACTGGCTGGGTCATGAAAAGTTGAAAGGTTGCTAAAACGATCCTCCCCAGTGAAGACGGATGTGCTGTACTGACTGTATTGAAAGAGTTCAAGGGAGGCAATTTCAGTTATTAAATGCTAACTGAAAGCTAAGTTTTTCTTTCTCAATACAGGCTGTCCTTGCTCCTATTTGGTGTTATTGATATAGCACATAGTGTTTTGTGCTAAAAAATATCATCAGGGAGAACCACGGCAACTCAAAGAAGATTTTTTAATATGCTTAATCACAAGAGCAATTACAGAAGCCCAAAAATGCGGAAACAGCTGTCATTTCAACAGAAAGCTAACTTCTAAGCTCTGGAAGAAAACTTGCCTTTTGAAATTCTTACGTCCAGTGAAAGCTCTTCCACCAGCTTTCCAGCCAAGTAGTTGGGAATGTGACATCATGCTTCTCATCAGACGTTATTAACTCAATTAAACTAAAGAGATATAAAGTAAATTACTGTTTCCCAATTATGCACAAAATCAATAAACAGGCAGCAAAAACAATTATATAATTCATTCTGAAATGAAGATGTTTAAACCACTAACAATTTAAATCAAAACAACAGTAATAAAATAAGTGTAATATTAGTAATTACATCATTTAATCTTCTGAAGTCAAATCCATAAATTTTTATTGACTTGGTGTTTTTTGACATTTATAAGTGTAGAAAAGGAACCTGAATGGGTTTGACTTACACAGCAGTGCAGAGAAGTACCTCTTCCGTAGGGTGAGAAGCTGAGCCTGCAGTGATAGGGAAAAATATAAGGAAGCCTCACTAGGCTGGTGGCTGTGCAGAGATGGGAAATGCACTCAGCATCTGTTACCTGCAACCTGTTTCTCTGTCCTAAACTCTCTTGCAATGGATTGATTAAAACTCCCAGCTGATATACTCAGACTGTCTTTGATAATTGCTGGTGTTTTCTACATCAACAAGACTGACAACAGCAGAATTGAAGCTCAGTGATGTTAAAACTTGTCTGTGACAGCTGTGATTTCAAATAGAACATGGTATACTTTTAGACAAATAGTAGAGGGAGGTTTGGGCTTTTTTTCTGCTTTCTTTCTTCCTCCCTCCCCCGCTCTTCATTTTGAAAACCTAAGATTGTGCAATCCATGGAGGTTTGGGGGCATTACTTTGATTAGTGAGAGCCATATGTCCCTCAAACAAATGAGAACAATGTCGATACTGATAGCGAAAGTAAGCTAAAAAATACAGTAAGTTGCAGCCTGCAGAGTAAGACTCAGGGATTTTGAAGTTTTTGACCTGACCTTTTTGACACATGGTAGCTTCTGTGAGAAAGCAGCATTCAAAGAGGATTGGCAGGCTCACTCTTACTCCTGCGGGATACTTCGATTGGCTTCACTGGTGGCTGGATTTGGCCCAGGAAGGGTAATACGATCAAAAATTAAAACAGTAGATGTTTCATTTTTGTGCACCAAATGTACTGTTTGAGAATAATACAAAGCAATGTTATGTACAAACAAAGACCGATTATAATGTCTTACATGAAAGAACCTCTATATAGACCTTAGAAAGAAAATTCCTTGTGTCTTTTGTAGAGTAAGCTGAGCTTGCAGTGATGGAAAAAATGCAAGGGTGTGTAATAATCAGTGACCACAATGACCCCAGGTTTTCTAACAAAATCAGCTGTCAAAAGATCTGACCCATCCAAATACAAGCTGTGGAAATGCACCCTTCTACACCATTGCCTCGTACCAATCAATAACAATTCAATCCTGGCAGAATTCAGGGAGAGCCTATTATAAGCCATCTGAAACTGAATTGCTGTCAAAGAATTAGACATGAAGGGGATTGCTGTACTAGTATCTGATGGGAAAAAAGACTGCCACAATTTAGTACAGTGGGACAGTTTCTGATAGTGCTCAGTGCAACCTGCATAAAAAATCCAGAATGATACTGAAAATATTTTTAATATCTTAACATAAATGAAGATTGACAGCCTTGACTTTGATCCTAGCAGGAACTGAGACAAGTGAAAATACGGTTGTAGTTATTATTTCCTGTTGGTCAGAAATCTGCATGACCCATGTCTTGATCGAGACTAGAAGATAGATTTCACTCCTGAGCATTTAATTTATATAAAGCTCCAGCTACTCCTTCTGTATGAAAAAGAACTGCATTTTCTTTTTGGAGGAACAGAAAAGAGGCAAGTGCTGCAATATCAGAGCAATGGTTTTTAACTTCTTGTTTGGTTGGGTTTTTTTCCATTGCAGAACTCAGAAGGTTCTTACTTTTGGATGCCTCTGTTAAAAAGTTTTCCACCAAATTGTTATTTTATCTTTTTCTTCTAGTCTGAGTGTGAGCATAGGGATTATGAAGTGTTTTGCCACTAACTGGGTATGTCTTGTGACTTAAGTTGGAAGAGGAAATAATGAAGTTCTCATTTGCTTTTTGTTCCCTTGTATAACAGTGTTATTGTGAGTAAACATTTTATTATTAGCTGCCTGCCAACAGAAAAAGGATGAAATACTTTTTTATTGGCTGAACAACAAAAACCTCATTTTATATACTGTACAAGAAGAAACGTAACAATAAGAATATTCCTTTGGTACTTGAAAATTTAGTTACACGAAGATACCTTGAAAATATTGCTCTTTGAGCTTACTGATAGTTTCAGGACAGGGTTGGAAGGACGGTACAGATGGGCTCATTATTCAGTACCCCTGCTGACTGGTTAAGTGCACCGTTACAGATTGCTTGCGTGGATGTGCTGTGAAGCAGCTCTTAATACCCAGGGAGATGAAATGGGGCCCATTAGGGAAAGAAGAAAATGTGAGGTGATGACTGGTTAATACCCTTGGGTGCGAGGTTATAAGGTGTTTGCTCTTGAACCATGCCTGTCAGTGAGTGAAGAGGTAATTTGAGCGTTCTTTTGGATTGGTGTCCAAGGAAACCATTTTGGATTGATAGGGGTAATCAAATGTTATATTAATTTGTAAGCCGTTGGCCATCTTACCCATGTTGTGTTACTCCCAAGGCACTCTTGTCCACAGAGTGCCTCACTAGTTTCTCCTCCTGCCTACATTTTTCTTTACCTCCTGTGGTTGACATCTTTCCTGCCAGCTGCGTCTTTTCCGCAAGGTAATTCTCTTCACTGCTGACTGTGATCCTGGGGGATTCTAGGGCTGTCAGCCACACTTCTACCTTCTGCAGTTCTGTCTCCTTTCTTTGCACATTTTCCTTCCTTTGTTTCTCTCTTGCCACCGCCGCCTTCTGTTTCTCTCCTAATCTGGACTTCTCTGAGCCCTGTAAAAGGAGGGAAGGCTCAGCCCCAGCTAAGATTCACAGAAGGAGATTGTAATAGTTAAATATCATTCTATGAAGAATATCTTCTGAGCCAGAAAGCCAGAGATTAAGGTTTTAACTAGTCAAAGAGGACAAAATTGCCTTTGTGGTTATAAATAGCCTTCAAAAGGAAATATTAAATATGTTTTTGATGGAGAATAAAAGACTTGGCTCTGCAATGTATTGAAAAGCTCCATATTTCTCAGTTCTTGAGCTGGCAATTTTTCTTAATGGTGACAGTACCTAGCAGTCTACAGACACCTTTAACAGATAGTGTAGTATGAACCAATATTCACCCCATATGTTGTCTGTGTTTAACATATAAAAATAAAACCCACTAAAAATATCACAAATAATTAGACATTTCTACAGACTTGCAGAGACATGATATATCCTCTTCTGTGCTGTCAGTTCTTTTTTCTTGAGGTTCCCTTCTTGCTGCTACCTTGGTATTTAACTCAGGTACCTTTCTGACTGTATACACCATTCTCACTTACTGTAATTTTTCATATGATAGAAACTGCAAAGAAAAAGGTATTTAAATGCCCCATTGAGAGCACATGGAATGCTGTGTTTGTATTGTTACTCAAAAGCACAGTGAAGTAAGAAACATTCTAGTGTTTCTTCAAGAATGTCTATGTAGTTGTGTAAATATCAGTTCAAAGTCCTCTGAAGATAATAAACAGCTGTGCCATACATAGTGGTAGTTCACTGTACACTTGTGTGATCAGCCCGTCAAACAACTTCATTCCAAACACATTGGGTATGTCATGGATGCAGAATGGCTTTTACATTTTGCTTTTAATTTACCCTTCTACTAACTGTATTATCTTCCCAATAGAGCTATTTATCAGAGTGGCGATTAAGTGGAGTCTACTTTACATTATGTCTTTTGAAAAATATCTAAATTAGGATGATCTAAAACTCCAACAAATTATGGGTACTTCAGTTGCTTATATTTGCGCTTCATGGGCAGCAATTTACCCAGTGTTTTTCCAATTCAAGTAAATGGGAGACAGCTGGGGGTTAGCAAGACTCATCTTACCAAATCATAGATATTTTAAACAGCTGGCAATAAACTGTAATTTATATCTATAAAGTAAAATATTTATCCAGAAGAAGTACCTTTAGAATATGCTTGAAAGCTGCATCCAAGCTGACATGAAGGAGAGCTTTGTATCTTATTGCCATGGGCTAGAGCTTCAGTTTATAGTTAATTTATATGCTGTTTCTCTGAAATGCTGTAACTTTTATTATTAATCAATTTAAATTGAAAGAAGTAGTAGTTCTAAGAATTAAAACCAGACTTCCTTCAGTAATTGAATTCATCAGACCAGTTTCGTAAGTAGTAAATGTGACTGAACTCTGTACAATGAGATTGTCAGTGGAGCTAAATTCATGTACATCACGAGCTTCACAAAGTCTGTATTTCACTCACAGGCTTTTCTAAACTGTCATCAGTGATGCTCTGAAGAGGGCTGAACCAATGAGTTTTCCAGTGCACTGAGAGTTACGATATTTCTTAAAAATGTCCACTTAGCTTTTTCCACGCTGGGTTCTGGTTGTTGAAAGTTTTAAAACCTCTTTCCTGTCACTCTCCAAAACCTGGAGCTATACTCTCTCTTAAAATACATCCAGTGTTACAAGACTCGCAAACCACTCTGTTTCTGCTCTTCATGAATTCTTGGAACATGTTGTTACATCTCCATTAGACTCTGTGGGCCAACATAGTTTTGTTCTCTAACTTGGTGACTTGGTAGTAGGGTCCGTGAGCTGTGCATAGTGGAAGCTGTGTTAAGTGGTAAGAACATCAGAGGGGTCATTGTGGTTCAATGACATTGAATAAAACAAAGGTTATTCTGGGGTTTTTGAAATAACGCATTAAGGAGGTGAATGGATGCATGTTTGAGCAGCCTGCAGGTAAAAAGAGATTAATATATAGTAACTTGGAGTAACCCAAATCAGAAAATATGGTCTCAAGAGGTAATATCATTATTTGTCTTCACATATGTAGGTAAAAGCATATTTTTCTAATGCTCCTAGTGGTGTTACAGTTAACTCTGTAATATTACAATGTTTGTTCTGATGTGATAACATTTGTTCAGGTGGGATGGAATACCTTTGGTGGAATTTGCCACTTCATGTAATGCCTGAAGAAATAAAGCAATAGAAGCAGACCTTAAGTGGAATTTGCATTCCTTCCTTCTTTACTCTCTGATGAGAAGATAAGTAACTGCTATTACCTGTTATCCTCAAACACCTCCTCAGTAAAGTTCAATTCTTCTAATAACAGTGTCATACCAAAGAGCTGAGCTACTATGGTAGCTGAAGTACATGGCAGTTAATTTCTGAAATCTTATCTGCCTGTGACTACATCACCGATGACTTAATATCTGCACTATGGCAATAGTGTGGCAGAGACTAGAAATTAGTAAATAAAAGCATTTGGTGTGTTGTTTTGGGCACTTAGCCTTCAGTCTAGTGTTCTGGAGCTCTAATACAGTCTTAGCCATCTGGTAAGGAGTAGTAAAGACATTACTGAAGATTATTACTTTTGAGCTAGCCCGGTCTTCAAATTAGCTAAATTGCTCTTTTTCACTTTGGAGTTACTTTGAATAATTATTTTGCCCTGTGACATAGTTCACTATTAAATTTCACTTAAAATTTTAGCTTCCTCTTTTGTTTAGTAAATCCTACTGTAAATTCAGAAAATGGTGTTAGATGGTACATTATGCACATATGCTGTTTAAAATCGATTTTAAGCTCTCTTAATCATTGTTTTTGTTACTGCGAGCCTTTTAGTGTCAGGAGCGTTCTTATCATTACACATGTACATACTGTTTCCAGAGTATAGATCTGGCATATGTACATTTCTAAAATGCTAATAATTAATATCTTTTATTTATCTTGATTTAAATTTGTAGATACCTAAATGCAGTGAACTCTGGCTTGAGCAATTACCTCAATATGAGTTAGCAGGAATATCGAGTCTAGCGCAGTTGAACAAAGCAATCTACTGAAAACAGTTCAGTACCTTTCTGATATATTTAAACATTTTTCTTGGAGTAGGAATGACTCAAAAGACATAAATAATAATGCCTTTTGTATTGTCTTTCCCTTGGCTCACTGTCCAAAATACTGGTGTTTAAAAAATCAGGTATAACTAGACAAAGCGGGAAATTTCCAATGGAACATTTTTTACTGAAAATACTGATCCATCAAAACCATAACTTTTAGTTTTAGCATATCCTTGTTTACCTAATGCTTTACCTAAAGTTTCTGCTGGGAGAATTTCTCTGGTCCAGAAATAAGAAAGATGAAACAGCAGCATTGGGATTAGCTGCCTAATTGCCTCCAGTAAAATGGTGGGTGACCCAGCTAATGAGCTATTTGTCTGTCTTCAGTTATCTTTCTGTACCTCTAGTTTCTGGTTTTTGTTGTCTGTTTGCTCCCAAATGTTGCAAAGGTGTAAGTCTTTTCCTTACCTTTTTTTTTTCCTGGATTTTGGCAAACCCTAGTTATGTTAAACCTCTCTGGGATATGGTTGACTATGAAGTCTAGAAACATTTCATTGAAACTGTGCAAGGTTTAAAGTGTATAGTCCTAAATTAGAAACAAACATGGAATAACACAAATACCGGATTTATTAGGTGATACATGACTCAGTGATGTTTGGGAGCTTCTGTATTCATCTGATTGTACATCTAAGGATTGCATTTGCCATGCATTAGCTAAAGTATTTTTGCATTCTGTTGGTTGTTTACCATCGCCCCAAAGCCTCTTCTCCATGCTTTTGCTTTTCAAGACCTAGTATGTCACCCTATAAGCATGACCTAGTCTTGTCATTCCTTTCTCCTCTCTGTATATACTCTTTAGCATTGCTGCCTAGGAAAGTGCACATTGACAGCATAAAATAAAAGTCAGCCCTGTCAGTAGTTATGACTGAAAAGAATATCACAGCTGAGCTGTGAAGTGACTACAGTGGTTTTAGCACTGGGACGGCAATGACAAATGTAGTCTGAGATTTACTCATGTGATTTATTTGTAAAATTCTCCTACTTTAGACAAAAGTGTATCTGTAAATATATAATCTTATACTGTCCAAACATTTTGATTGTGATCTGGTTTTGGCAAAGTGTAAGCTAAAAACAACAGGTGTATCCAAATGGATTAAATCAGTAAATGCTGCACTGTAAAATTCTTAGAAAACTGGTGCCTATTACTAGTGTATTCCAGTGTGTGCAACCTTGTCACCATGACAGGATGTGATCTCTTAGTTTTAAACTTTCCTTGATACTTTAACAGTGAGATCTTTATTTTTATTCTATGCATACAGAGCTCCAAAGTAATACACCTTGTAATCAATAGTGGAGTTGAATACGAAACTCTGATACCATAAAATATTTACTTTAAGGAGCAGAGATGCACTGGCTTTTTTACAGGGAGAGTGATATGAATAAGCTAATGAAAGAAGGGAGTACACTATAGCTGCTGTTTACGTGGTAACAACTGCAGACATGAAAAGCAAATGCTAGTAGCTTTAGTTATGCAGGAAAACAGTAATTTAAAATGCAACTTTAAAGTTTAATTTACCAGTATGCTAAATTTTGCAAGCTTCTAATCTTTGTTTTATTCATAAATCTCAAGAAAAATGACCAACCATGGCATTGTGAATTGTAGATAATGAAGAAAAGGCCAAATGTGATATAATCAATCAGTGTCCATATTAGAAGTATGTAAAAGTAGACCTATGCAAAATGTCCCCAAGCTATTTCTGCTTCCCACTGGTGGATTCTGTAAAAACAACGGTTTTCTCATTGGACTTATCTTCACTTTATTTATCCTTGTTGAATCACATATTTCACAGTTTCCTTTGCGCTTCTGTCGGTAACTGTGTTGCTGCCTCTTTGGGTGATTTAATCCCATGAAAAGGTGGAGTTCAAAGACTCCATCCACATTGTAATGCCAAGAAAAAGGGAAAAGTGAATAAAATCTTCAAGTGAAAAGCAAGAAGGAGAGGTGATATCTGAAAGTTCCCTAAACGGACTTCTCTATGCTGAAGTTTAAGCATGCTTTCCCACTACCCAGGGAGAAAAGAAATTAAGTTTATTCAGTATCTTTTTATTTTTCTTGGACTGGCACTTTTACAGTTTCAATATAAAGGATCTCTGTTAGACCTGGTTAAAATGCTAATCAGAGGCTACTTCCATAAGAAATGGAGTGATTTCATTTTTTAGAACAATGCTAACACAGACCGTAAAAATGTAATATGTCAACAGCCACTGAGCTATTTGACCATTTTGTCCCCAAACTGCAATATTTTGGTATATTCTTAACTTGTTCCAGAAAAAAGAGAAATAAAATCATAGTTTTTCTTTTTCTTTTTTTTTTTTTTTTTTTTTTTGTTTGGGTTTTTTGTGTTTTTTGTTTGTTTGTTTGGTTTTAGTTTTAGTTATAATTTTTTTCTGTTTATTTCACAATCTGTAAGTGCTATTTCCCGAGCATACCTAGGAGACAATGTTTCTAGGACTATATGTCTAATCCAGCTATTGGAGTATCATCTACAAAGTGCTGCTGATACACCACGAGATGCTGTGTTAAGGAAGACTACTTTCTTTCCCTGCTTCTGATTACTTGGGATCATCATTGGAAATACCGTATGCCCCTTATGCCTGAGCACAGAGGTTTTACAGTAAAAAACACTGGTTGCTCATTCTTTTTTAATGATTCTTCCACTCTAGTGTTTTTCAAAATAAAAATGAAATCACTGGTCTTTTTCTAAAATTTTTTCCAAAATAAAAATATCTAGAAAGCATTTTGTTTCTGATTCTTTCTTATATTAACAACATTCTGTTAAGTTTCTGATCTCTGCCATGGCAACTTTTGCAGTCCTTTGATTCAGAGAAAGAAGCAGCACTTACTAAATGTATCTCTTATCAATGATGTTTGTGTGGTCTTATGAAACGCACTGTCCTTTTGGTCTTTACAACTAATTATCTGATGTTTGTGCCTCCTAGCTCATATGAAAATTGGAGCTGTGCCTTAACAGTTCTCTTTAACTGTGGGTTTAGAGAGAAAGCCAGCTTAGCTCACATCAGCTTTGCCATTTCTGTTGTGAATCAAGGTGTGTGAAGAAACATTTGGTTTGTGTTCTGCTGAAAAATTAGATGGCTTTAGGAATTAAGGGGTTAATTGGGCAACCATTTAAATTTGTAACATCTGTTACATTTAAATGTCTTAGTTATTATTGGGATTAGTGTCTTGGTTATTGTCTCTTTTCAGTTTTCAGGAGTTTTTCAGTTCTCAGTGCTGAGTTATCTATTCTCAACTCCTTTCTCATGGTTCTAGTCTGCCTTGTATTGCTCTATGCTGTAGTTAAAAAATTTGCCTTAGTTTCTTGAAGCTCCTGTGTTTGTGCAAATAATGGCTGTCTTTCAGATTTTACCTCTGAAAATGGAGGAGTAGATGCTATACACATAACTTCTTAAATCCTAACAATCTTTTTCTTACCTGCTAGAAGCAAAATGCTATCACACAACGCAACATTAATTATCATACTTATGGTATATAGGTGCAAAAAACATTATTCACTTTCAGGTGTTCTTCTAATCGTAGGTGCTTATAAATAAAAATGTTCTATTTTGTCACTTGAAATGATCCCTAATCTACATTTGAAGGAATATCAGCTCAAATCTTATTGCTATATTGGTCATTTGGGTTGTTCTGAATTATTTCACAGAGTTGCCTTCATAAACATTGGCATCCTTTCCAGCCACTTACAGCAGGTTGCTATGTATGCCCTGCAAATGCTCATCATGCACATTGTGAAAAAGTGATAGCCCAATACTGCACCGCAGAAAAAGATGCTCAGTCCATGGAAATTGCATCACACTGCTATTCACAAATAGCTGTTTTCATATGTACTGCAACAGTACAGGTTGGGCAGAGAATGGCTGGAGAGCAGCTCTGAGGAGAAAGAACTGGAAGTGACCGAGGACGAGAAGTTCAACATGAGCCAGCAGTGTGCGCTGGCAGCCCAGAAAGCCAACTGTATCCTGGGCTGCATCAAAAGAAGCGTGACCAGCAGGTTGCGGGAGGTGATTCTGCCCCTCTACTCTGTGCTCGTGAGACCCCACCTGGAGTGCTGTGTCCAGCCCTGGGGTCCTCAACAGAGAAAGGACATGGACCTGTTGGAATGGGTCCAGCGGAGGGCCACAAAGATAATTAGAGGGATGGAGCACCTCTCCTATGAGGACAGTCTGAGGGAGCTGGGGCNCCAAAAAAAAAAGAACAAAAAAAAAATTCAGCTGGGTAACAGATTTGGACACCAGGGTTTAGTGTTACTTTTCAAATTGTCATAACAAAAAAAAAAAGGAGACATTTCTGCATCTCTCTACCTGCAGTTATTTTACATTAGCTCTTTGTTTTCTTTGTTCATTCCTGCCCTTCTACTGTGGACAGAGGAAGATCAGTGGCAGGAGCCAAAGAGCGGACACCGGTGCCTTGCGTGGGCTGCTGCAGGGAGAAGGGACTGGGGGTGGTAGGGACCGTGCTCCAGCTCCCCTGTGACCAAATGTGATGACCTGGGCAGGGTGATGTGCACGCCCTCATAGTCCATCTCTACCAGCAAGCTGCCCCTGCCTAAACTGAAGTAGACTTACAGTTGTAAAACACTGGATTCTCCCAGGGACACAATAAAGGGGGAAAAATCTTGTGCCTGTTTCCCCCCCCGGTGCCAGGCTCGGGCCTCGGCTGTGTGTGAGCAGCACTATGTGAATGAGGGTGTTTATATTTAGCTTTGAAGGCTCTTCTTCTTGCACACTGAAGGGAGAATTGTGCAGTTATGTGTAGACAAGTATTTAAAATTTTCGTTGGCTTAATGTAAACAGGTGTCGGAGATAGTCTGATGTTAACGAGGAATTTCTACACCCACATACAGCTTTACGACTGGCCATGGAAGCCCGGAGGCCTAATGTGTCTTAAGCAGCAGAAATACTGTAACAATCATTATTCTGTGTCAGAACAAAATTACCTTGTAGGAGCATTACATAATGTCTGGTATATTAATCATTAGAGATATTTTTGCAGCACTCAATTATATTACGAAGGCTGGGTTATGTTCTGATCTTTCTAATGGTCACATGTAAAGTACTGAAGCCTCTATTATTTTATAATAAGTAATGCATATCCGACAGAATAATATATTATGCACATCCTCTCCTATATGACTCTAAAGGTCAGCTAGTAACTTGAATATTTCTGTCCTCCAGTACATTTCACTTTAAGAGTTCATTAGAAAGAACATCTTTCTCCTTTCAATATGTTCTAACAGCAGGCTATCGCTTACAGTACCAAGTTTTGACTATTTTATTTCATACAAAGTAAAATTGCGTGAGCATGGCCATTGCACACATTCACTTACAGTTATCAATTTAAAAGCATTTCAGGATCAAACTATGCCAGCCTTTACTGGAAGATACGACAAAGGAAGCAGCCCAAATGCTGCAATTTACTTTGAGTAGATGTTTCAAATTCAAATGTAATAACAGACACCAACAGATACAACCCCAATTCATAGATTCTGGCATTGCCAACAGGTGTGCAGTTTTAAGTCTGATTGCTGTTTCTTCCAAAAATGTGCATGTAGACCTTTATTTTTAAAGTCTGGAACCCCACAGTAAGTTTTAGTGATTGTCAAAAGCTGTATCTCATTTCAAATACATCAAACTCCTATGTTTAGTGGTGAAAAATATTCTTTCCAAAGATATTTGTTTAAAGTTCATGTATCTTATCCTATTTGAGTTCCTTTGAATGTTTGCTCATTTTCACAAACAGAAACTTACAGTTTAATTTCTGCTTTTTTTATTACTATTCTATTCAGAAAAACACATGCAGAAATGAAGAAAAAAGAGCACATTTTGCCTGTGTAAGGGATAGCACATGCATTGCATTTGTGAGCCACAGAGGACCTGGCCAAAACTGATTTGCCTGCTAACAGCTAATGGGAACCATGCATGTGATGTCCAGCTA
Source organism: Pedionomus torquatus (assembly GCA_013398155.1). NCBI lineage: Eukaryota > Metazoa > Chordata > Aves > Charadriiformes > Pedionomidae > Pedionomus > Pedionomus torquatus. Next base: position 164,847 of record VZRU01016411.1, read on the forward strand.
TCCTTAAAGGATCGGTTTAACTTTGAGCATACAGATGCTACTCCTATACACAAAAGATAAGCTCACTGTTAAAACTTTGCTCTAGAAGGATTTTACCAGCAAATTGAAGGAGAAAATAAAACCTCTATCTTAACAGGTCAGCCTAGTAAGATGAATAAAAATGTCGAATTGGACCCAATATAGTTTTTCTTGGTAAGAGGTATGCCTTTGACCTTTGCTTTCTCAAATGTTTAGTGTTTAGATCTGAAGTGGCTGTTTCAAATGCTCTACACTTTCTCCGTTGTCGTTGGGAAGCTCCTGTTTGATAGAGCTGAATTACTGTGATGGGTTATTCTGGCAGAAAGCTGGCTGGAGGATTTTGTGATAGCTTTGGGGCCAGACCCCAATCAACAGGCCATATGTTTAGATCCTTCTCCATAACAGATGACTCTGCGTACACGCTCCCAGGTGCAATGTCATTGGGATTGTATTTGCAAACATAAACTAGTGGCATTCAATTATGTTCATAGGCAATGTTGTAAAAGCCACAGAGGAAGTAATTTACAATGCTAGCACAGTATGCAATTCTTTGCTTATAATCAATTTTTCATTATATAGGAATATGGTATACCACATTCAGATTTGTTTTTCTAATTTGTTGAAAGAGCTGGTTATGTGTAAAGATTGTCCCTTTCAAGTAACTGAGATTTGAGAAAATAGTGTGATGAAAGAAGTTGCTAATAAAGCAATATCAATATATTTTTATGAAGTTTTAATTAGAAACAAAAGCCTGAACCACCAGTGTTTGGGCCAGTTCCTGAAATGCATCTTACTCTTTTTTTTTTCCTGTTGTGGCATGAGTAGGGTGTTGCCCGAGTGAAGAGGAGTTTGCATTGCCCAGATGGCTGATGGCAGGTTGCTCTCTCGTGAGTGGCAGTGCCTGGCTAAAGCCTTTAGTGAGAGGTTCCCAAAATAAAGCATTCATTGCTAATTTCCTCATAGCACTTTTTGAGACATCAAGAGTTGGTTTTTACTATTAATATAAAAGAGCTGAATTTGTATCTCATGGGGACAAATGTTTTCTTGAGTAACAACTACTTTGTCATAAAAATGTCTCTGTATATTACGTGTGATGTGTGTTCTATTATTGACAGAGAAATTATTGTTAGTGACTTGATAATACCACAGCCCACGTGCTTAGAAAGTTAAAAGGTGCTTTGCTGGCTAGAGTTTGCAAAGTTTGTAACTGGTTGACTTTCTCTCTTGAGATAAAAAGATAAGTATGAATGCCAATTTGTGGTGGTGGAACTTTGGAACTACTGAAAGTAGCAAATTGTTTTTTGGGGGCTTAATGAACAATCATGAGGTGGGATTATTTCTGTGAGTATTCGGTTCAGGACTAATTTATAGAGACTAATGGCTCAGTGGGCTCTCCCATCCCATTTTAGCTTGCTCTGCTACTAAAGTATAATCTCTCCTTTAAACTTGCCAAAAGATCTTAGATATTGACCTTCTGTCATGGTGAGTATCTGATGATGATATTAATAATTTTTTTCAAATTGAAACTAATTTTTTCAGCAATATTTTCTGCAATTGCACAGTTTTTATAACAGAAATTAACAAGAGAATGACATTACTAATAAAATAATTAATTTAGTGGGTAGTAAAATTATTCTTTATTTAACAAGTGGATTTCTCTCTCTGGTCTTTTAACTTGGACAGCTCATGAGGCCCCTTCAAGATAATGCTGTTCAAGCATGCATTATGTGTCTTTAAAGAATTAGTTGCTAGGAGAGTCCATTTGTAAGCACTGAGGGTGCATTAGAGACCGTATTCTGAAAATTACTTTAGCTGTAACGTTTGAAGTGAAACTATATGAGACAAGTAGATTTTCTAAGAGAGAAACATTGCATATTGCAATTCAGCTTGAGGGTAACAAATGCCCAGCATGATCTTGAAAAGAGTAGCATGATCTTGAAGAGCAGATCTTGCTCAGTCAGACAGTAGAGTATGCTCTCTATCACATTTCTGCTATTACATGGTGACTATTAAGCCCAACTAAATATAAATGGTATGAAGAAAAATTAATCAAGTAATTCCTCACAACTAATAAGACATTTCATATTCTGGTGAGAAACCTGTGTTAAATGTTCTCTCCTTTTCACTCCTACCTTTTTCAGAAAACATATATTATCACTGATGCATTTTTACTGATTATTATATCTGATCATATTAGATAAATTATCTAGTTTAATTCCCCCAAATTTTATCTTTTCTTGTCTGATGTTACAACATTTAAACTAATTTTCAGTACCACCGAAATATAGCACCAAAATACATTGTTATCCTTCTATTTTTTTGTGATGGAATGACACAATTCAGAATTTGATAAACAGGTAGAGCTCTCAGGGCTGCTTAGATATATTAGGAAATATATCAGGAAACTGTAGTATAAGTTAATGCTATAGCGCAAAACAAGAGGATAATATATTAATATAAACCAATAGAAAATTATTAGTATTATTTGGCTCTCTATTCATGGACTGTGCATGTTAGTAGTTAGTTATTTTTGTGCTTTAGTTCTCTATACATACTCTGTCTTTTAGATTATTTGAGAGAGAAATTTCTATTGCAAGAAACAGCATATGATTTCTAGAACAATTCATAGATCCAGGAACAAAATGTCTTAAGAGGATGATTGTTTCTAGATATTCATGTTGGAAAGCTCTATTGGATTTTGGATTAACTTTCTTATATCAAATGATAAGTACCATTTTCTTCTTGGAAAAAAAAAAGTTAGTTCACATATTGAAAAATCATATATTGCTTGTGTGATTTCGAAGACTCCAATTGAAATCAATGTAAATAAGTAAATTTTTGCCCTCGGAAGACCAAGGTTAATGTACCAGCATGAATTATATTGTGGTATGTTGATCCTTTGAGGTGTGTTCATCCTAATGGTTGAAATTGTTTCCAGTTGGAACTCAAACTTGTAATGGCAACCGGGCAATAGTGACTGAACCAAATATTAGATATGAACCATACAAAAGATATCAAAGCTTTCTTTCTCTTATGTTTGTTTTTAACCACAAACACCCTAGTTCTCATTAAAAAAA